>JALBCR010000539.1:125000-670365 GCA_030710515.1 Abscondita cerata | reverse complement strand
CATTATTACTTTAGTTTCAGTTACATTGGCCAGTCTTCATGTTCTCATAAAACCAATATTTTTAATAATTCGTAAAAACTATATTAATTGATTATAATCCTGTAAACTTGATATCAATGACGAATAGAAAAACTATGTAACTAATAAAGTGCCAGTTTGACCCGTTTTTTTCTACATGGAAAATAAACGGATATCATTGAGAACAATAGAAGTAGAATACTAAACAAAAAATATAAATAAAATAAATAAACGAGAACACGTATTTAATTTTGACATATGATTGTAACTAATAACATTGACCCAAAGTAATGCAAGTGCGTTAATAACTCATTTCAACAATTTCAAGCATTTCATACAAAGCAGTTTCGCATTTGTGAAAATGATAAATTAGTTACAGAAGTACATGCCTAGAGAAACTTCTTTACATATTTGTGGCGAACATTCCTTCATGTTTCGTACGAATTGGAGAGTTCATTACTTAAACGAGGCACTGTTACCAAAAGTAAAGGAATTCCATTATTAGTAAACAGTTTCGTTGTTGTTATAGTAAGAGTAATTAGAATTTAAAAATCGTAAAAATGAATAATTACACTAGAAAATATTGGACAATAAACATTGCGTACGTCTTACAAACGAAGAAAAATAAACACTATTTCACAAACGAAATGTTTTTTGAAATGTTCTTTTCTAAAATTTTCAATGAAATATCACCTTGGGTTAGATAAATGTTACCAATCGTTATCACAAATTGTATGCGCAACGAAATATTTACAAAATAGTGTTTTAAAATGAAACATTGACAATAAATCGTACCCAAATGTATTCTAAGTTTGAACCTTTGCCAAACATATACACTGAGTAAGATATGTATAAAAAAATTAGAATTTGCATTATTCTCAGTTTCTAATTTTGTATTTATAGAAATAATTTTCAAACAAATCAGAATTTTTTTGTAGTTTTAAGATCTGCTGATCTGCACCTATTCATTTTTCAATTTTAATCTCATTTATTATAGAAAATTACTAGAACTATAGAAAAGTTGGAAATGAATTGCGTGAAATTACAAATAAGTTAAAAATTATCTTACAGTATTAAAATGCTACTAACACATATAACAAAAAAGAGCGAACAAACGCGAAAATTTATGAATATAACGCTTTCAAGAATACAAGACAATACAAAGACAATTAATGAAAAGGTAAAGAAAGTTGAGGAAAAAAAAAAAAAAAAGAAGGAACATAGTGCAAGCAATTATTCAATAAAATTTAAGAATATCGAGAAGAGAACATAAATAAAAAATTTGCTCTGAATAGAAAGCAAGCGCGTGAAAGTATTTTGAAAAGAAATTATAAACAAAACCAATAATAATAATAATATGTAATAATAATAATAATAGAGGAAAACATAGTACAACAAATGTAGCAATTGTTAATTGTTAATTGTTAATTGTTAATTTTTAGTTTGTATAAAGAGAATGGCTAATGACATGATTGAAATCAAACCCACAACAATGATTTAAAAAAATACTTTGTATTGTGATATGTCAAATTTACACAGTTTTATTGTTTCTCCAAATAATACTACTCATGGCCAATTCGATAACAGATCATTGGTACGCCCTAATAGTAAAAATTGCAAATATCTCGAAAAGTAGTAGCCGTAATGTTAACAAATCAATGCTTATATAATTTGAAAAGCATTTCTGACCTTCACACGACAGAGTATACAAGTTATTCCATTTGACTTAAAAAAGTTATCGCTCTTTGAAATGTCAAAATGTAACAAAAATATAAACACTTAGTATTATATTTTTAAATCTATGAACACTTTATCTTTGATTGCTATGTCCATTCTCTTTATACAAACCAAAAATTATCCCAATATATGGGTTCTCGCAAAAAAAGTTACAAATATTTCCGTAAACCCTTGATCTGTCAAAATTTTGCTAAAAAAATTAATATCCTCCCAAAACCTATAACTCTAACTACAGATGAATGTTATACAAAGTGACTCTAAAATTTGACGTGGAATCCAAAAATGCAATAACATATAGAGGGAATTCTACTTTAAAATTACAAGAAGTTAATATCAACTTCCAGTATAACCATAGTGTCCAAAAGAATGAAAATATTGGTTTTCGTCATTCTCCAAATTTTCAATTTTTTTTACATAAATACTTTTTCATTAGCTACGGCTAATGGCGTTTTCCGGTGAGACACCCTGTGTAAATATCAATTTAAAGTAAAAAAAAACAATTTGATAATAAAGCCCCAGACGCATTTTAACCAGCAGTGTCAAAAATATCCATTATTGGAAAAACAAAAAAAATTTTTTACTTTTCAAAGACGAAGTGAATTCTAGCGCTCAAAGTCAGAGCGTCGTGGATATAATTAAACTGTAGTATCTTTTATTACCCAAATTACAATAATTAACAACTAAAATAAAAAGCCACCATCAATTATAACAAGCTATAAGATATTGTCCTCTGGGACAAATAAAGTTCCAAAAAACTTAGTTACTCGTAACTTGTATCTCTCTAAAAAATTAAATTAAATAATTAAATTATTAAAAAAAATTACCAATAAAACAAACACGAAACTTCGATCCGGTAGAAGTTGTTGTGATGAATAATATTGGATTAAAAATATCGAAACTGTAAATTCAGAAGAAAACTTGAATTGGGTTGTCTTTTAGATTTAACTGCTGCGCCGATACGGTGTGGAAAAAGATTTACTTTTAAAATTGTTTAACGTTATTCTTGTTCCAAAATTCTTTCTTTTATTGAAAATATATTATCTAATCGAAAGTTTAGAATTTTTGTAGAAGATAAAGCAGTAAATTTAGATTTTTAAATAATAGTCTTCCACAGAAATCGGTTCTTGCACCTATTCTTTTTAATGTAAATATTTCTGATCTTCATCTTAACAATGACGAAAATTCGTTCTATGCCGACGATATAATTTCATTTCAACATAAAGATTTTTTCGGAAATTAAAAACAAAAGCTATCTGATGATTTGCATATTATGGAAAAAATAATTTCAAATAAAAGCAATTATGACCCGATCTCAAAAAAACAAATGTTTCTTGTTTCAATTTAAGTCATAAAAAAAAAAGTAAAAAAACTTAATGTTATCTTTAAATAATACAAAAGATAAACCACAAATTTTAATCAGTTTATTTGGGAGTAACTTTAAGATAATAATAATAATAATGTCATTCAAAATTAGGTGAAAACAATTTGGAGAAAAAATACAAACACTTGTCCAGTTGAATAGTTATCAGTCATCATACAAAAAAATAGATGCCCAGTTGAATTGTACTATGCGCATAATTAGTGGAACCATTAAAATCTACATCGCCTTCCTCTCGATTGGTTTCCTGTTCTTTGTAATATTAAGTCCATCGTAAAAATTCGACGAGAAAGCGTTAAAACGGAATGGGATAAATGCCAACAACAAAATACAAATTCTAATAGCTATAAGCTCGAAGTCCTGTATGATTGACGGCTTTTCTGAGTTGAAGGTCGAAAAATATGGTCGGGAGTTGATGTTTTCAATATACATCTTATTATTGTCCAACAATAAAAGTATGAGTTTTGATAAAAAAAAATTTTGGTCAAAAAGTAAATCCATAAGAACAGGCCATTAAAAATGCAACTCTATGTTGTTTAAATAGACTGCCATTTCTAATCTAAATTGTGACTGAAAAAACGAACTAGAAACAGTTGCACATATTGTGGAGAATTGTCAATTTCAAAGTTTAAAGGCGGATTTGAAAATATTCATAACTGAACGGACAAAGCTGTATTATGGCTTACTAATTTGAAGTACATCTGAAGTAATATTTTGTATTCTCTGTCCTGATTATCTGTGTTTTCATTTTTTGCTTTCGATTTTTTTAATCTTATATTTTTTTCGTCATTGTCGTGACTGGCGCTTGGATCGGTTCTTATTTACGTTCTATAATGTTTACACACTTAAACAATATTCTGACATACAAATACTAAGGTAGGTAAGGGTTGACATGTTTAGATTTTAGTGGTTTTTCTAAACCTTAAAGTAAATGCTTTGCCAAGACGAACCAATCCACAATTGCACACGGTTTCGTCACCGCACTATACAGGTTTATACTGATTTTCTGGGGCACCATACATAGCACTTAAGTCACAATACAATAATGAAAATGTACTATACAAATAAATAAATAAATCTCCGAAACGATCTCAATGCAAAGCACTTAAAGCGAGACTCATACAAGTTGACATCCAAATAATAAAGAAACGTCCCCTGGTGTTGGTGATGACGTTAAGTAGTACCAATTACATACCCAATAGAATTATCCCAAATGTAATTACCCGAAAGAAAAAAAACTATAAAAAGAATTATGCAGCACGTGTTCTCGTGAAATACATCACCTTACCCGTGACAATTCGATATCTTACAACGTTATTTTGCAAGATGACTGAAAATTAGTTACGAAACCTCACCTAATGCGTTAAGAGATCAACGCACGGATTTTAGTTAGTTAACAAAAATAAAATGGAAATCAAATGCGCCAGGCGATTCTGACGACTAACTAATTAACAATTGCGTATCATACGACAAGAACAATTTAAAATGTTCTTAAAAATCTAACAATTCAAATTTTCCTCGTAACAACATAGAGAATACACATCCAACTTCAAAATATTGAAAAACAAATTAATGAAATCATCAACATTACCATTGAAGTAATACCTTTGACTGTAATGATAGTAGTTCTACCTGAAAGAAACTGGGAATATGCAAAACAAGTAGAAGAATTATGTGCAATAAGGTCAATGGAACAAGAAAAATCGAAAACAAAACATTGTGCTTGAAAAATAAAATAAGCGCTTAACAGCGTCACAACTTACAAAATTTTGGCATAAAAAGTGAAAACTACCGATACAATAAATATTAGATAATTCTTAAAACGAGTCTAGGTACATGGTTCTTTAAGACAGCCGCTTATTCTCCCTCTTAACAAACTTATAACTATAACAAAAAAAAGAAAGAGAAAATTGCGTTTAAAAAAAAATAGTCCAAATAAATTAAACACCTTTCGTTCCTAATAAGTGTTGCGACATATAGTGTTAACTCGTGCTATCCTAACACGTCCAAAAATAAATTTCCATTAAAGCAACGTTGTTGACAGATGTGTAAGCAGTTACATAAGTCGATTTTTCGATTATTATAACCAATTAAATAACAATTACGAATCGCCTGCTGTAAGTTCGCAAGAATTTGTACAATAGCAAATAAACACCGAAAATCACTCGACAGCTGTTTCGTCCTTTTGGGACTCTTCAGGAGTTAGAGAACTTCACTGTAAGTTGATATTGTTGGGGATATCTTTAGAACAATTAATGTTACGTGATTTTCACATCTCAGTAATTACCTATCGGATCAAAAAATAATTTAAACAAAAGTTTATTTGAAGAAAAAATGTGTAAGATGAATATTTTAACACCTGTTTTCCAAGCATCATAATAATCTGACTGGTAGTATAACGTACTAATTCTAGTTGTTTGGATAAAGTGAAAAAAGGAGTTCTAAAACTTTCGGTTTGAAACCGTAGTTTAACTCCCCATCTCACTTATGAGTTGTGAAGTTTAAAAAATTTGAACATATCCTATATACTAAAATCCAAAATTTGTGTGATGGTTTTGTTTGATAGGTCTGTAGGTTCTAGGCCAAAACTAAATGTATAATTAGAATCAGCATTAAATTGCGGGGGATAATAAGGTGGCATCATGGTGACAAGAGTCTACCAGAGTGCTCATGTAATACAAATTTTTTTTTACATAAGCCATATTTCTACCTCAGCATTGAATTACGGGTGAGAATGGAGGGGTTCGGAGAGGGAAGATCCACCAGGGGTGCCAACTCGGTGGCCTTACCCCCCTACAAAAAAAATAGTTTTTTTTTCGTTTACACACGAAAGAGAACAACTAGCACAAACTAACACAATTTTGCGCAATGCTAGCACGCCTTCAATAACGCAGTTATTACGATTTGATACTGAAGGGGATAAGGCGACTCTCCAACAAAAAATATCGAATTTTTGATGTTTACACACAAAGAGAATAACTAGCACAACTTTACTTAACGCTAGCACAACTTTAATAATGAAGTTATTGAGAGTTAAATCTAGGAAACCAGCGAGGAAGCTAGCACACGCTAGCACAACTAAAAATAATGTTAGCACACTATTCAAACGTCAAAAGTTCTAAATTTTCCTGTGGGCAGCTGGCTTCCTAGATTCAACCCTCGATAACTCCATTATTAAAGGTGTGCTAGCGTTAAACAAAGTTGGGCTAGTCTGTCCTAGCTATTTTCATTCGTGTGCAAACATCAAAAATTTGATATTTTTTTGTGGGAGAGCTGAAGTCGCCTTAGCCCAAGAGATTCAAACCACAATAACTCCGTAAAAGTAAGCTAGCGTTGTGCAAGTAGTGCTAGCCTGTGCTAGCAGTTCTCTTTCGTGTGCAAACGTAATCAAATTCTTTTTGTGGAAGGGACAAAGGCAACCGAGCAGTATATCTATACAAGGTGTTACAAAAAGAGTGTAAAATATTTCAGAAGGTAATAGTATGAACCAAAATAAGCAGAAAAGTCTTAATAAACATGGGTCCGCAAAGTAACGGTTGCGGAGATATGGAATGTTTTATGTTTTTTAGCACCTTTTGTTATTTTGCAAACACGTCGTAGCTTGCTGTTTATTGAAATAAACAGTACGCATTTGACAGTTGATCTCAGTGCATATGTTTTCTTTCGCTATGGCTGGTTACTCTAACGCAGAATTAACAGATATGCATTTTATGTATGGTCGTGCTAATGGGAACGCCACCGAAGGCCGACGACTTTATGTTGACGCTTATCCAAATTGCCAGATTCCTACACAATGCATGTTTGGAAAAATTCACTAAAGATTGCGTGATACCGGTTCCTTAAGCAAACAGTGCCATTTATCCGGAAGACCAAGGTCGGTATCCACTCTTAGAGCAGAAGAAGAAATTCTAGCACTGGTAGAGCAGAATCCATGTACGAGTGTGCGGAGAATATCAGCCGAGGTAGGAATTAGTAGTCCTCTTGTTTGGAAAATCCTTCACGAACAACTGCTTTATTCGTACCATGTTCAACGAGTACAGGCCTTATATCCAATAAATGATCATCAAGCACGTTTGGTTTTTTGCCGCTGGTTTCTACGTCATGATACTGAAGACCCTCGTTTTCTTGCAAACAGTCTTTTTACTGATGAGGCCGGGTTCAGAAGAAATGGAGTGTAATTTTCACGATACGCATATTTGGGCCTACGAAAATCCTCATGCTCTAATAGAATCTGGACATCAGGCACGTTTTTCATTAAACATTTGGATGGGTATTGTAGGCGACAGGTTTCTAGGTCCTGTTGTTTTACCAAACCGATTAACAGGCGCTGCTTACCTCAACTTTCTGCAGAACACACTGTATGAGTTTTTGGAAGACATTCCTTTAAATCAGAGGCAACAAATGTGGTTCCAGCATGATAGTGCTCTAGTTCATTTTTCCATGGCCGTTAGAGAGCATTTACACAAAACTTTTCCACATAGATGGGTAGGAAGGGTGGGATCTGTTTTATGGTCTCCAAGATCGCCTGATCTGAACCCTCTAGATTTCTTTGTTTGAGGATATTTGAAGACATTAGTGTATGGTACTCCTGTAAATAGCCTGGAAGAGCTGAAGCTACGGATTAATCAAAAGTGTCAAGAAATAGAAACTTAGGAGGGTGTTTTCGAAAGAGTTCGAATATCGTTAAGACGAAGATGTCGCGCCTGCTTGGAAATGGACGGAGGACATTTTGAACATCTTCTGTAACTTTGTTTTTGTTTCTTGAAAGCTTCCTTTGTCGGTTTATTCCTAATAAAATAAAATGTTTGAAAAACGAATAGTGGTCCATATCTCCCTTATTTTGGTTCATACTATTACCTCCTGAAATATTTTAGAGTCTGTATAGTATAATTGGGCTTAACAATGAATTTCGGGGGAGAATGGGGGGAGAGGAGTTTGGAGACAGGGAGTCCACCAGGGAGGCCTGGGCTAATGTAGTGAAACTTTTCTATCTTTCATCAGTCTGACAGAACGACGCTTTCATCTAGAAGACATAAAATTCAATGTAATTTAAGTTCAGAATTAGTAAGATTAAAAGTAGAATGTATTTTCTTTTGCAAAAATATCATTTAAAAAAAATTATTTTTTTAGGCAACCCTATCAAAAAAAGTGAAATTTTAGTGCCTAAAAGCGGCAAAAAATATGTATTTTTGGCCACTTTTATTATTGGTCGCTCTAAAATCGAGCCATCTAGCGATATTTTCTTAACTTACATAATTAAATCGCGTTTGCCGCCAACGCCATATTTTTCTTTCATAGTTACTTTTATTAAACATACATTTTTGATACTTTAAATTTTGTCTTTTTTAGAGACCTTTCGGGGTTGAAGGTGTAGAATAAAAATCAATCCTCCAAAAATTATTTAATAATTAATAAAATAACTTGCAATGTAAATCTAATTTGTACTTATATAAATAATTTATTAAGAAACAAGTATGACCAAAAAATGACACATTTAAAAAAAAATTTTTCTGATACTAACAATCGTGTAAAAGAGTATCGGACAGTGTTCGGTGATAAAACATTTAGCTCGAAAAATATAATAAACGACTAACAGCGTCAAAACGAGGTTCCTTTTAAGACGAGTTGAAAATGAAGAAGACAGTGAAAATAGTTCAAACAAAGTTATAGGCAATAAAATTTACAGCAACAATTTTTTTATAACTTTTTTTGTGTAATTAATATTGAATGAGATATTGTTAAAACAATTAATATCACGTGATGGCAATATCTCAGTAATTACTTATCGAATCAAAAAATATCTTAAACAACAGTTTTCATTTGAAAGAACAATATGTAAGATAAATATTTTTGAAAATACTCTAAAAATTCGAAAATCTATGCACGTTAACGGCTCTTTTAGATTAAAGATTATTCCCAAAATTTAATCAAATCTGCGTAATTATAAGTAAGACCCATGTGCCAAGTTTCATAAAAATTGGACGTGTAATTTTCTTAATCGGACAGAAAATTTTGTTTGCATCATTTTAACGTACTAACTCTAATTCGTCGAAAAAGTAAAAAAAGAGGTGTTAAACAACCGGCGCCTTACTACAAATCTCTACAAAACAATACATTTTGACTATAAAGATTCTTTAAAACAGTTTTTCGGTTTAGAAATATTGGCTTTGGAAGATTTAAAATCAATCAACCGCAAATTGGGTCGAAAAAGACTTATAAACGACATTTCTACCACAAAAACTACATCGTCTTTAAGCGTAGGGTTAGAAACAAAATTGAAAACTTCCAAAACAACTGACTATTCTCTAAGTTATCATTAGAATTGGATACATTTTTAAATTGTCGGATTGCTCTAAAACTAATATTGCCAACAAAAATATCTAAATGTAGAAGAAAGAGTTCGATTACACGAAAACGTTAAGTTTACCATGGACGTTGAAAAAATTATTATCTTCCATTTTATGTTCATCGTCACTCAGAAACCCTATGAAAAATTATGTCATGGTATCGTAAAACCACTCATGACAAATTAGTGAAACCATAGCCGCTTAATTGGTACCCTATTTCAGAACCCGACCGTGGTATTAGAAAAAAAAACATATTTCTAAGTGACTTACACACGGTAGATTTTAACAATTCCCTTTTAATTGCCAAAACAATTTCCTCCGAGGTTAACGACTCCGGAAAATTCTTTTGCTGTAGATACGGAAGCATTTTCTTTCATTGTTGATTATTTTACTTTTAACGGTGTGCCGTCTTTGTTCTGATAAAGCCCTTATTGATAGTAGACAAAACGTTGGCAAATACAACTACCATTTCAATACAATCCAATTTCGAAAGACTTGACTTTATTATTAAAATTAATTCACATATTTTGTGGGATTACCACTATCTTTTGGAGACTTATATGTTCAATGATTTTCGAAAATAATCTGCAGTGAGTGTTGTACGACACCATTAAATAATTCTGAATTATAATTCCATTAGTTAACTGTACTTTCTGAGACTAAACTTAATGATTTAAACTAAAATCACACTAAAAAAACAATGTTAAATGACATACTATGTACACTTTATTGTGTTATATCATTGAAGAGAATAGATAAATCGTGTGCGTTGAGTAAAGCGTTACATACGGGGTTACCTACATTTCGCGGTGTGTATAAATAAATCTGTAGTTCACCGATTTTTAAATCATGTGTTTATTCAATTCAAATTCAATTTAAGTTAAAAAATAAGATAACGATTCCGAAGAAAAGTAAAACAGTTACAATACGTACATACCTATAGTTAAAAAATTACAGTTTGAATGTGTACTCACCAGGAATCTTGTATTTTTCAGCAAGCTTTAAAGCTGCCTCTAAAGCTTCGACTGTTAAATTCCCATCTACAATCAGCAAAGGACACTTTTTGATATCTGCTTCGTGCTTGTTTATCTGCAATGAATGGGTTTAATGTATTTATTAGTACGTTCGTTTTTACCGTACTAAATCCGGTTTTATCTGCTGATGAATATCCATATCGCCAATT
The DNA here is from genome assembly GCA_030710515.1 of Abscondita cerata. Classification (NCBI taxonomy): domain Eukaryota; kingdom Metazoa; phylum Arthropoda; class Insecta; order Coleoptera; family Lampyridae; genus Abscondita; species Abscondita cerata. The sequence continues at coordinate 659,702 of JALBCR010000539.1, read as the reverse complement.
AGAGTTTTGCATTCACCGATATTATCAAAAATAATAGTGCACTGTGCTGTATTATGTTCCGATAACTTGTAAATGTGTTTTGTACATTCTTGTGGTAATAATGAACATATGTTATGACCGTAAATGTCATTCCCAACGACTGATATAAAAGTTGGTTGACATCCTAATTTGCTCAATGCCTCAGCAATATTTCTTCCAACTCCTCCAGCGTGTTGTTTAAATTTCGCTTCGCAAATGGTTCCATCGAACTGTAACAAATAACCAAATTAAATGTAAATAGACGGTAACAAGCGGATAAACTAATTTTAAAGATTATGTAAGTTCATTATGAGGATTTCAGATATCTCGGGCGAATTCCACGCTTAGGTTCCGAAATTGAACTATAATTCCTATAGGAGCACTATTCCTACTTTAGAATTCTCTTCGACTTTTAGACGTGTTCCTCATTTAAATTCCGAGAATTGTTATACGTAGATATCGATTTCAGTAAGCATTTTTTTTTACATAAACTCCGAAGTAAATTATTGAGAAAATTTCACATATAATTATTTTTCAGGTCCCAGTAAATTATATAGAACAAAATCGGTGCAAAAGAAATTGAAATTTATTTTAATTATTTAACAATAATAAGTACTGAAACATTACTTTCATTAATTTAATTTCTTTAATCTTCCATAAAAGCAGTTTTATTTTCAAATGACAAATTATCTAGCCACTTGAAATATGTTGCGATTAAAGTAAGTTAGTTGTTGTTGACACTCACCAGTTACTCAACAAACATTAAAAATAGTAAGCAAGTGGGCAAAATTCCGTTAAGAATAACATTAACTTTTTTCGTTTTCGTGGAAACATAATTTTTTTTGAAAAAAATAGTTCTATTACGAACAAAACATTTTATAATTGAAACAAATCTGTTAATATGTATGTTATAGTTATAAACGACATTAGGCTGATATGTACCGGGTGGCCAACTAAGAATGGACGCCAGCTATATCTCGGGGATTATAAATCTGACAATATTGAAAAAAAATATTTAATAAGTAAATCGACTACGTAAAATCGCGGGAAATTATTTTCAAGTTTGTAAGATAGCCGCTAGGGGGCGAAACTGTTATGGCCGATCATAAAATTGGCTCTTTCTCCAAAAATATGCAAATATAAATATATTTTAAATATTGCCGTAGTAGAGACTGCAAAATTTCTAATTTTTTTTTGCTTAGAGTATTTTACTCTCTCTTATAAAATGTAGTGGTGGGGGAACGTCAAACAAGTTGTTATTTAAATGGAAATAACTTTGGTATAAGTTAACAGAATTGAACAAACTAGGTATCGTTTAAAAGAGCTCTTCTTACTTAATAATATGCAGTATAAAGATAGTCCAAATAAATCTTGACGTGATAGCTAGAGGGCGCTGTTTAACATTTCAACAATTATTGCGCATTATCATGAGATTTTTAAATAGCACCCTATGTATCTTTTTACACAGCTAATAGTAGACAAAGTTGCTAAATAGTCGGTGCAAACCGCAACTTCCTATATTTTTTGAAACCGAAGATATCAATAAAACAAATGTTAGACCGCTGACTATGCAACATCTATTACATATTTTACGTAGAAAATGAATTTAAATTAACTGAAACCATTTAATTAATGCCGCTCTAAATGTTGAAACAGTCGTTAATCGTTTTCGATGCACTTAAGCATCTAAAACCGACAATGTATGCAAAAGAAGAGAATAAAATGGTAAATAATAATCAGTTCTTAGCGAAGGCACCCGTCATAAAATTAGTAGGCTGTGAAACAACATTGGAAGTCAAAATATTGGAACAATTGAATTTCATCTCAATATCATTTAGTTGCTATTTTTCAAAGCTTGTTCTTGATTTTGTTATTGCGTGTGATTGTTTGAGTTTTTCGTGTAGTTTGAGTTTACTTGTTGTTGTTTGTGTTACGTTACTGTTAGTTTGTTAGTTTTTCTTGTCGTTTTTTGTGTTACGTTAGTGTTGTTAGTATTAGTATTAGATAGTCTTAGTGCTGTGCTGTTAAGTGTTACAAATTGCTTTATACCAACGAAGAGTTATTTGACATGATAGGTGTCTATTTTGAATGCATGAGAAATGCTACAGTTGCTGAAAGTGTATGTGCGCAGCAATATCCCAACAGACGGCACCCCAGTAAAAAGGTTTTTCTGCGAGTTATCCATCGTTTACAAACAACTGGAAGCGTCTATGTTCCCGTATACCGTATACAACACAGGAGACGTACCGAAGAGAACATTATTAATGTTTTAGCTTATGTGCAGTTTAATTCACACCTAAGTGCTAGAAGTATTGCACAGGATCTGGGAGTAACTTGATCTACCGTTCAAAACATTCTCAAAGAGCACAGGTAAGCGAATCTTCAATGTTGAAACTCTGCTGTAAACTTACAAAGGTTTACTTAATACTTATCCTACTGTTGAATCAGTAGTGATCATCTTACATCTTTCAGGTTACATCCATATCACTTACTCCTGCATCAGGCATTGACTGCTGCAGATTTTGATCGAAGACTAGACCATTGCCACTGGCTCTTGGGTATGATGGCAAACGATCCCCAAATTCTATCACGTATATTGTGGACAGATGAGGCCACATTTTATAGTAATGGCAGTGTAAAGGTTCATAATATGGACTATTGGTCAAGAACGAATCTGCACTGGATGCAAAAAGTTTAGCACCAAGGTCGTTGGTTTGTAAATTGTTGGGCAGGGATTCTAGAAGGGCAAATAATCGGTCCATTCTTTTTTAATAACCAAGTAAATAGCCACAATTACCTACAGTTTTTAACAGAGCAATTGCCGATTCTGTTAGAGGAAGTGCCCCTAGAAATTCGAAGATGAATGCTGTTCCAGTACGATGGCTGTCCAGCCCACTTTGCAGTGAATGCTCGTTAATTTTTAGATGTCAACTATCCTGGTAGATGGATAGGACGGGGCAGCATTTTTTCATGGCCGGTTAGATCACCGGATTTAACATGCCTGGATTTTTATTTATGGGGTCGAGTAAAAGATTTAGTTTTTGCAACCGGACCCACTACACGTGATAACACGATTGGACGAATAAGGGACTGTATGCAAACTATTTCAGTAGCTGAACTAGAGAGTGCAGTTTGGTCTACGCTGGAAAGGATGCTTAAGTGCATCGAAAATGATGGACGGCAGTTTGAACATTTAGGACGGCATTAATTAAATTGTTTCAATTAATTTAAATTTGTTTTACGCGTAAAATATGTAAATAGTCAGCGGTCTAACATTTGTTTTATTGATATCTTCGGTTTCAAAAAATATAGGAAGTTGCGGTTTGCACCGACTATTTAGCAATTTTGTCCTCTATTTAACTGTGTAAAAAGATACATAGGGTGCTATTTAAAAATCTCATGATAATTGTTGTAATGTTAAACAGCGCGCTCTAGCTATCACGTCAAAATTTATTCGGACTATCTTTATACAGCATATTATTAAGTAAGAAAAGCTCTTTTAAACGATACCTAGTTTGTTTAATTTTGTTAACTTATACCAAAGTTATTTCCATTTAAATAAAAACTTGTTTGACGTTCCCCCATCACTACATTTTATAAGAAAGAGTAAATACTCTAAGCAAAAAAATTAAAAATTTTGGAGTCTTTACTACGGAAATATTTAAAATATATTTATATTTGCATATTTTTGGAGAAAGAACCAATTATATGATCGGCCATAACAGTTTCGCCCCTAGCGGCTATCTTACAAACTTGAAAATAATTTCCCGCGATTTCTCGTAGCCGATTTACCTATTATTTTTTTCAATATTGTCAGATTTATAATTTCTGAGATATAGCCGGCGTCCATTCTTAGTTGGACACCCGGTACAGGCGAGGTTGAATGTTCGTGAATTGAAAGCTTAGCGAAGCGAAGCCGAGATTTTATGAATCAACTGTTATTTGCGGAACAAATTGACATTAGATGCTGTTAAATCAAAATAACAGTCTGGGATTACGAATTTATTTAAGAAATATCTGTACCTAAACTTAAATAATGTGTAAGCATCCAGTTATTGTCTAAAGAGTAAAACATCAACAACAAGAGACTGTAGCTTCAGATTTTAAATGTTTGCAAAGTAATAAAAAGAAATGTTTGCGTATTTACTGTCAACATAATTTAAAAATATAATTACAATATTTATCTATAATATGCTGCTAATATAGTGTTCAAATGTCTATCAAATATTCACATTATAATATTGGTCCAATTTCGGTCTTAAATACAGTACCAATATTGTCCCAATATTAATTTTTTACCGTCGATCTAGATAAATAGTTATTTAAGCATTAAAAGAAGTAAAGTGTAGTTACCAGTCAAGAACATTTTTGCACCCGAGCGACAGCGAGGCCGAGTTTTGCCACATACAATTAATTTTGCCACATTGTGTTGACGTCTTAGTCCACATAATGAACTATTCGCTAGAAACAGGGCTGTTCCCTAGTGAATGGAAAAGTGCAGTAATTATACCTTATCCAAAAGTAGTAAGCGCGTGTAATATTTCCGACATACGACCGATAAGTATTTTACCAATTTTTCCAAAATAATTGAAAAGGTAGTATTTGAACAATTTCAAACATATTTAGAAAAAACTCTATCCTTCCTTCTTTACAGTCAGGTTTTCGTCAAAAACATAGCACACAAACTGCATTACTCAAAGTTACAAACGACATCAGCATTGCCATGGATAACTCTGAAATCACGATACTGATACTTCTCGATCAGAGTAAGGCGTTTGATTTAGTAAATTTTGAATTACTACTTGCAAAATTGAACCATATAGGGGTACGCGATATTGAGCTTCAATGGTTTCAAAATTACATTACAGGTCGGGTACAGAGAGTAAACAACAAAGATCAATACTCTAACCTGGTTGAAACTAAAAGTGGCGTACCACAAGGTAGTATTCTTGGACCCATACTATTCTCCCTATTTACGTTTGATATTTCTAAGTCCCTACAGCATTTAAAATACCACCTGTATGCAGATGATATACAACTGTACATCTCCTCAAACCCATTGAGTTAAGACGATCATTAAAGTTGATTAATGAGGATCTGCGAAATATTGCGAGATGGTGCGAAAATAATGGTCTTCAACTAAATCCAAATAAATCAACAGCTATATGTATTGGTAGTGAACACCTAATATCACAGATATATTTAAGCGGTCTTCATTTAGTCTTAAATGATGCAAACATTAAGTGGGTGCCATCGGTAAAAAGTTTAGGTTGTTACCTTGACGAGAATCTTAACTTTCAGAATCATGTAAATAAAATCTGCTCAACGTCGTACATGAAGTTAAAAATGTTAAATAGATTGAAGTATTCATTAAGTTCTAAAATTAAAGTTAATTTAACAAAAGTCTGATTTATCCTACTCTGGATTATTGCTCTTGTGTATACTATAACTACTTAACTCAATACAATAAACACAAAATACAAAAAATTCAAAAATGCCTGTATGAGATTTGCTTACAACATTCCTTTTAAAGAACATATTACTCCATATTTAAAAGCAATAGGAGTACTAAACACCAAACAAAGATCAAACTATATCTTTTGTGTCTTCTTATACAAATTAATTTTCTTTAAGTGTCCTTTATATTTGATTGGCCAGTTGGTATTGAGATCACAACAACATGATGTTAACATTCGGAATAAAAATTACAGTATACCTAAACATAGTACTACAAAATTTAAACGCTGTTTTGCTTATAATGCGCCTTATTTTTAAATTTGGTTTTTACTTCTGTCTTTACCGTTCAAACTGTATAAAAGCAATTAAAGATACGTTTAATAGAAATAGAAGGGTAAAATTAGGTAAGCTTATGTAAGTAAAAATACAAGTAGAATACTTATGTTTTTCTTTCTTTTTTCTTTATTTTTATAAAGAACATGCATATACTATACATAATTTTTTTTTTTTTTTTGAGTATTTATTCGGTATATAGGGAAATGTGTGAAATAATTTAAGTAGGCAGAGTGGAAGATCGCTTGCGAACTCTGTCCTTTTGAGCAATTGTAATATTATTGTTTTTTGCTCAATAAATAAATATTATTATTATTATTATTATTAATAGAGTCCGAGACTGGTCAACAACTTACTTCCCCACTTCAAAAGTTGTTTTTTAACCAATTTGTTGCAATTTCAATAAAATATCGGTTTGCTAGTAGAAAGAATATCATTTGACCATATTTTTCAAACATAGTGTGGGTGTTAAAAATTACATTGTGTCATTGAATAAGCTGTAATAGCTGCATGCCCTTTTCTACTGCAGGAGAAGTCAAAGAATCGTTATCAAACTGCAAATGAGTGTTTAAAACATTGGTGTCCGAGAATCAATTTTACTGCACTATCAAAAACAACACCCCTGGCACATTTGATGGAGAAAGGCAAGTTATTAAAAACAACAGCCAGTATGTGGTGCAAGTTGAAGTTAACATGGTATATTGAAAATAACATGGATATTTCGAATTCCCAAAATTCCGGGCTTATTTAAAAAAAAATAAAGTGTTTTCAACTGTGAAATAGATTTTGTGTGGAAGCTGACGACAGTAATTTTTTTTATGAAAGTAACTGCGATAATGGAAACAACAGGTGCTTGTCGCTCCCAAGAATTGTGTGACATGATGATGAATAATGTTCAAGACGGGGAAAATGTAGCTATTCCAAATAGTCCAGGTTCAAAACATGCCTGACAACAGGATCTTTGCTTGGAAGTGTCGATCAACGTTTCTTTATGCAATATCAAAATAGTATTGTTGAACAAAACACATTTTCGGCAATTCCGAGAAAATTGCAAAACTCCCGGAGTTGCAAATCCTGAGATTTACACTTGCAATAAAAATATCTAGAGCATACAACTAACTTTTTAAATTTGTGGAGGGAGCGACAGAACAGGATATAACAAAATGAACTATTTAAGGTGTAGAGAAATGCCTTGATACAAATCTTCTTTCGAAAAATTAAACTGTTGAGACGTTGTACTAGGAACGAAAACAACTGGCAAATTTAGTACACCTACAAGAACTTTTGTAGAAAGCATGCTTGCAATTTTTATTTATCCATCAAAGGAATTACTCACATAACCTTCAGCCACCGCATTAGATTTCCAACCTCATAATTTTTTTAAATTAAGGATGTCTCCACCACAAGTTGCAAGCAATTTCACTGCAGTGTGCGTATATGTGTCAATTTTGTCCAGTTCGAAATAATTTGTAATTTTTTAATAAATTGAGTTGTCAACTTGCCATGTCTTAATGGCAAAAAGAATCGATCACCTTCAATATCCTTACGTATGTTAAGGTATGATTTCAAAATGTCTAAGCATTCAATATTTGTCACAACAAATGATGTCGGCTGGTATATTTTTAAATTAGGAATCACAATAATTATTTCTACTTGCAGATTTATATCACCTATTTTCATTTTAAACAATTCATCTCTTCGGCATGCACCCGAGATGCCAACGACTAAAGCATCCTAAATTATGATATTTTGATGAAAGTCAAACAAATTTTCGCTACAATGAAGAAGTTGCATAACTTTTTTTTAGTATAATTACATTCAGCATGTTAAGAAATGTTCCCCCCAAAAAATTGTAATTTTTAAACCCGTAGTTTCGCGAAAAAATTGAAACTGTTTCCAAGACTATTAATTTCGCGAGAAAACACCATTGACGTCACAGAACGGTATTCGCTACGTTCAGTATTGGGAATACACGCCCAATAGATGCCACCCTAAAATGACATTTTAACTACTCTATTTCGGGAGCATACGTCACTTTTGACAGTGGGAAAAACAAATCGCAAATTAAAGCCTTTTGACACTTTGACAGCCCATTGAATTTTATGTGAAATTTAAGATATTAGAATTACACGAAATTTTATCACCACGACACTTCGCTCATTATTCTCAATACGCTACATATGGTATTCCTGTTGTTGATATTTGATATATAAGCAATTTGTCAGTTATTTAATGTTATAAACCTAAAACAAATTATACATTATATCTTCAATTTAATTATTATTTAAGTAATGAGTACTGAAAGTGGATGTATGCAATGATTTTCTAGTTTGTCATGTCACCAATATACTGTTTTGGAACAGCACCAGTCACGAAAAGCTGTATACCTTTTTTTCGTAACGTAAATTGCTCTTCTATACGGTAGAAGATTCATCGTTAATTTTTGCGCAGATTGCCGCAATTATAGGGCAGTACACTTAACCTCGCTGTCTGACATTTTTACCCTCTGTTAAAAATAAGTAGCACAATTTGTATTAACTGATTTCATTAAATGTACATTGCCTCCTGAATTACCTATTAATATTTCCCGAAATAAACGGTAACATGGAGATATGTTTTATTTATTTTTATATTACTAATTGTAATTAAAATAGTATACAAACCTCGGCAAAAGTCCAATTCCTGTGTCTCGAAAATTAGTTCACCTGGAAACTTTGCTTCTTGGTAAACAACAGTTCTCGCGACCCAAGAATGAAATAGTTTGCGCCTCGGTATGTAATATACTGTTACTTACTTTCTTAGGAAGGTAAGATTTTATTTACCTCTTGTTCTCAAAAGTAACCAAAGTTTAATCAGTAATTGCACTTACTTCCATAAAATGTCATAACGGACAACTTACTATTTATTTATTTATTCGTATGGTACAATTTCATTGTTTTGATAGGTTTTCCCACTATTTGGACCTTCTTTTGAGCTAAGGTAATATCGGGTCAATGAAACACTGCACCTTTTTCAATCAACGTTTCGACTGGCATGAGTCCAGTCTTTTTCAAGATTTCAGAGGTATTGTATTGTGATATATGGTGCCCCAGAAAATCAGTATAAACCTGTAGGTATAGCGTGGGAAACCCTTTTTTTATTCAATTGTCAAACGTATCGTTCATCATAAATTATTTGTAGATATAATACTGTGAATCGAGTTACCCACAGTCCCTTTGAGACACTTTCTCTCACATTTTGTAAATAAAGTAGATCAGTCATCAATTAATTATGTCTGATACTATCTAGGATTTGCTCTTTAAGTACCAAAGAAAAGTAAAGTCATATTTCACAATCTCTGTGCATGTTAACACAGTGTAATTTTCCATATGAATGTGACGCCAAGGTGTAAAGCCCAACTCAAAAATATACACTTATAATAAATTATAGATTTAGTTTATGCTACATCGTGTTTACTGCCAGAGGACAGGTAGTAAATAGTTTAAAAAACCTATTTTGTAAAATGGTATATTGCAAAAACGAAGAGCTTTTAAACAAAAAGATTAGCTGAAAACTTATGTTGTTAGGGTGCGCAGTAGCTATATCTGTGTCATTTTCCAATAATTACTGCATCTTGATCTAGTTAAAAAATGCGTTTTTGCGCTGGTGTCTTAAGGTTTTGATCGCACTTTATCAACAAAAAAAGGTGAGGTCCGCGAGGGCATGTTACTGTCATAATATCAAATTAAAAGTGAAGAATCATAGATAATGCAAAAATTAATCAAAAAATCATTATGAGCAGAGCTTAAAATAATGACAATTAGTGTAGAAGATCAGTAGTTACCAATAAAACAAGTAAAAAACTACATACATACTTGGGACTACAAAATGGAATTCAGACATTGATTAATATAAGTGTCTGTTTCTGAGTTCTCAAACTCCTATAATAATAATAATAATAATAATAATAATAATAATAATAATAATAATAATAATAATAATAATAATAATAATAATAATAATAATAATAATAATAATAATAATAACTCAAATAACATCGGACTACCGAATAAAATCGTTAATGTGGGGCAGCGTGCCATAATACTGCAAACTTGCCACATAGTCCGAAAATTTTTAGGCTAGCAAGAGGAGTTGAATTACTTTCTTACTAGTAATAAAACCGTAACCAACATTAAAAGTTGAGAATAAGGGAATAATAATAATAATAATAATATGTATATTTTCAACAGGTGAAACCTTTAGAGAAGAAACTAACGTAACATTGAAAGTATAAGCACCAAAAGGCATAGCATGAAGTTTTACGATTGAAATTAGCGCTTCGAAGAAGAATATCAGCATGATGGTGTTAATAAGTCAGTTAGCTAGTATGCGGCAACCAATTATAGGATTTGGTGATTAAGCAATTTTATGTGTAAGTGGTCCGTTTGAACAAACTGTGATGAGCTTTTGGACGAGTGTAAGTGTTGAAAATGTTACTGTCGGACAAATCTACCAAGAACTGATTATTTTCTGCACAATGTTTGCTTCCATGGTTTGGTACGATGCAGATCATTTGTTGTCCTTATGCACAAAGCACAAAAAATAGCTAAGTATACACGAATGGTAGTATGCCAAACAGTCTCGACGGAGGTAATGCAGAAAGTGGTTACTGTATTTTGAAGTACAACGCCATTATTTCTTTAACCTGTCTGTGAGAACTTACTCAAGGCTTTGCAACATTTGGCAGATATAAATTCATCCCTAGTAAACCCCGTCAAATGAAATGTCTATGGATTTGATCATCCTGGACTCTATACCAGGATATCAACACCCCGTAATATTTGAGGTGCAGAGTATTGATAGATAGATCTGCTAGATTAAGTTCAATCATCTTTCATGTGCAGTTATATTGGACACAATCACCGCCATTGATTAGTATCCTAAAACTACAAATATATCAATTATGTCCCTAAGAATAATGGTATTAAACTTTTATTGACCCATTATGTATAAATTGATATTAGGTTAAAACTTTGCTGATGTCTCTTTAAATAATATTAATCTATTACCAATAATAGACTAACATGATTGTTTGCTTTGGTAAAGTACATTAATTGTGAACTCCCTCTTTATACCTTCCCGTGGGATAGGCGTGTTTAATGCAAAGAGAAATGATATCTGTGCCATCCACGTATTATCTTAATAACTCCTAACCCAACAATTTATGGCAAAAAGTCTGGAAATTGGTTAACGTTCTTACTTTTAGTGATAGAATAGTAACCAAACGAAGTTATGCTGTTATGTTGGTGCACTAGTTCTCACAGCCGAATACACATACCAAGATGTCTGAGAGATTAGGACATTACACTATACTAGAAGTCAATTATAGTGAATCCTGTTAGATCCTTGCACCAGAAGTATTGTCCGTGAAGAGGTTTTAAACATCTTAAAGATGTACTTCTAGTATAAGAAGCACATTTTTGAGAGTACTGGCAAGTTTAGAACCGTAGTCATAGGTCTTTTCGGTTACATCTTTATTGAAAAGATTCAATGACCGGGAGATTCCGATAGTAAAAAACAGCATAATGCAAAGGGACCTTACTGTACCGCTCAAGAACGTTTAATATAAACAGCAATTGATCCAAGTTGCTTTTTACGTTGATGCTGGACAGCTGCTCTTGTGTTGTTTTAAGGTGGTCACTCTGTAAGGCATGGTGTAGTTTTATTTTTAAAGCATAATGTTTTATGTGATCAAACACTCTCTTTGCGTTTGTTAGTTTATGCTTTTGTTAGTATCGAAACGATGTGGAGTTCTACGCAAAAGCCTTTTTGTTATTTACTGCCAAATTTTTAAATTTTTAAAAATAATAAAGTGGTCCCAAAAATTTTTCATATTACTGCTTATTGATAATATATTGCCAAAGTAAAAAAGTAGGTACAGAATAATTATTTATGTACCAAGGGTGTTACGGTTTAGTCAACAATTTTCATGCTTGGGCTTAAAAATAAACTGAAACTAACGAACATAAACTGGTCGCGATCTCTAGGATGGCTTACAAGAATTAAGATTAAAATGTTATTCTTTACCGGCATTCCTAAACGGGTCGCGTCGTTTACAGTTTTGAATTACAAAGCTTCAAAATTAGTGTAAACGGAAACTGATTATGAAGAACTTTCTAATACTTCTCTTGGTATTAACGAGGAAGCAGATAACGTGTTCTGGATTGTTACCTGCGAAATCCAGAAAAATTTATGAAAATACATAGGATGACTTTTTAAAATAGTGTCGACTTAAAAAAGCAACAAACTACACGGAAAATGTGCTTTTAGTATATTTTGCAGAAATTTCCAAACAATACAGGTCTTCTACATTTTAGTCATATTATTCTATGCTGAAAGTAACTTTATGTGTAAAAGATAACATCATTATTAGCAAGTTTATAATAATTGTATAACTGAATTAAACAAATAACCTTTCACAATTATAGGTTAGTTAAGATTTACTCTAGTTACACACTCTTCTCAGAAAACGTTGCTTTATATTTAGATTTTACAATTTAATTTATTATATATTTTCAGAAATATTTTGATTTTTAAGAATAATTTGTAGTGATTATCATGTTACTTTTCATGCTTAATTTAGTACATACCGTTTATTATTGTTTTGTCTATAATTAATTGTAAATTCTCGGATCGATTCGGGGTTAACGATACATGTGGGCGTTAAAGTAAAAAAATCGGGCGCTAATGAAAATCGAGCAAAAAAGAGTCACTTTACGCTCGGGGACACGGGTGTAAAGTGAATCATTAAATACAGAAAGTGCAAAATAGTTATTTATATACCAAGGGTGTAAAGTAAGTGTAAGTACTTTACACCTGTGGTGCATACAATTTTTTTTGGACTTTTTGGTAATACTAAGTCGTAACAGATTTATTTTTTAATTACATGTTTTATTTTAATTTTAATACATACAAAAAAAATCTTAAAAATAGTACTAATAAGTTTAGAAAAACAAACAAATAAATTAATACCTTCAAAATAACAACAAATTAATTAAAAATTTAAATTTGCGAACGTAAACTGGTCGTGACCTCTAGGGTAGCTTACAAGAATTAAGAATAAAATGTTATTCTTTACCGGCATTCCTAAGCGTCATTTAAAAATTTAAATTACAATATTTTCAAAATCAGCAAAAATTTTCCGTTTATGGCTAACCTGTTCATGGGTAAATTTGAAACTGATTTAAAAAATAATTTAGATTATTTTCCTAGAATTTGGTTTAGATATGTAGATAATCTTTGGCAGTCATTAACACTAAAGTTTACAGCCCTCGCAATTTGTAGAAATTTTAATTCAAAATTTGAGACGATCAAGTTTACCTATGAAACAGAAGCAGACCTTAAGTTACCTTTCTTAGACACTTTTGTGACAAGAAATAGCAACAAACTAAATATAGATATTTATCGTAAAGACACTAACACTATGAGGTTTATAACAAATGATTCCAACTATAGTATGCATCTTTCAATTTTTGATTCACATTTCACATTGTCAAAACTAAATTTTGATAAAGAACTGCGAAATATTAAGCAAATTGCATCATACAATGGTTTTCAGGAATCAATTGTCACAAACATAATTAGAAAACATAAACATAAGTTAAACATTAAGAACATTACAACGTTAGGAACTAGTAATAGCAAAATAGATAAAAATATGTCAAATTACCAAATTATCCCACATACACAAAAGGTCTTCAAAAAATATTTTCAAAATTTTATTGTAAAACAGTAATCTTTTAGGCAATCCGAAAGACCCAATAGAAATGTGTGATAAATCGGGAATATATAAAATAAATTGTAAAGACTGTAACCAAGTATATATAGGGCAAACTCGTTTTAAAGAGCACTTAGCTCATGCCAAATATCATTGCTCAGATAGGTCCAGTGTTACCATGAATACGCTTAAAATGGCATAGAGTAGGCGACATTAAGAGGGTAGATAATAAAAACGAAATTGATTCTTGTGAAACTTTGGAAATTTTTAAAACCAAAGTTTGCTTATAAATTATGATGATCACGGTCCATTACAATAACTTCAAGATATGTAAGAACAAGCAACGTTCATTTACAATATTTACTATTACGTTATGATGAACTGGGTGTTTTTAATACTACCGCATAACACTAACAACTTAAAACTTAAATAACTTGCTTAACTTAAATGAAACGCCCTGCGTTTCTGTAGCCTGTTGGAAGCTGGAACTAATTACTTTTTGTGAGTATTAAACTTTTAACTCTGATAGTTTTCGAGATATTTTAAAATTAGCTGTTTAACTGTTGGCGATTTACTAGAATCTAAGTTACCTGTGAGATATCCGTAAAATGAACATTATCGTGCAACCAGTTTTAATGTAAATTTACAAAAATAAACAAAAATGTCGAATCACGTTCGCCGGTCACAATTTACGATAATTAACAACATTAACCGTTATTTGGTACATCAAAAATCAATTACACTGTAAACATCAACAAGGAGTTCAATTTAAATAATTGATTAGGTACTTAAAACTTAGCAAGGTTAAAAAAGTGAACAACCAGCTGTAGTTAGCACATGTAATGCATATTAAAGCTGCCGAATCGCAGTTGGATAAATTCCAGGATAACTGAGTTATTTCATTTTTCGAAAAGTCAATTTTTCCGGAAAAAGCAAAATAATGCAAAAACCCTCCATTTTAGACACTATATATAATGCATAAAGTTACATTAGAAATTTCCAAGGAATCAAAATTTGTAATAAAAATTGGTAATTCTATTTAAAATTAACATAACTTAAATATGTCGCACTTTTATGGAACACCCTGTATAAAATGAAAATAACTTTAAAATTTGCAGCTTATTGATTTGCACAATTTAATTTTAAACACCAATATTTTCCGAGATATCCACCTTTCTCGCATTATTTGACCACCCTGTACATAAGCTTCCTATTGATTTTATTTTTAGTATCGGTATCGGTATGATGATACCTTAGCTATTAAAACACGGTCCGAGTATAGTTTTTGGTGCAGTTTTTGGTGTTTTCCCCTTTTGTTACTTATATGTGTAGTTTTTAGGTACATTATACCATTGTTTTCGGTGACAGAAATCCAATTTCACTCACAAGAGATAAAGCTACCAGTTTTACTTACAACTGAGTAAATCTAATAGTTGTCAGTTGTAATTAAAAACTGTAATTTTGTATTGAAAATTCTAGGAGAATATTTGTTAAAGAATATTTATTCAAAATTATTAACATTTTGGCGTTGAATACTTTAAACAGTTACAAGTTACTACATTAATAATGCATTTTACTAATATCATCACGTCATCACGATTTCATCTCTTGAAAAAATCAATGTTTTTTTTGCTTCGTATCCAACATGTTTCTGTTTCAAGAATGTCGTTAATTTGCAGTACTTCTCTATGCCTACATTTTCATGTAAATTTAGCGCAGTTTTCAGCATTGGGTACTTGGCCCAAAGAGAAGACATGAGTACAGTACATAAGTTACCTTTTGAACAGAATATGCCAATAAAACCTCTTGCGTGTTGACATTCAAAGAGTTCTCCGCTTTCCATTTGACAAATAGATTATATTGTTTGTGGTAGATATGTTTTTGATTTTACCGGAAGCAAACTGGAAACTGCGGCTTCCACGTCCAATTGGATATTTTTTGAAAGAAATTCCATTTTTAATAATTTTGAGAAAATTGTGGAAAATGAGAATATGTATTTCATAACTATAGCAACCACATGTCACTACGAAAACTGATACATTTGTTACAGGCGGATATTACTCACACGTGAATGCCATTATAAAGCTCGTGAGAAGTGTCCAACTCGTGCGCAAGCATATAATGATGCATTCCTATCACTATAATAAACTATTGTTTATCTTTAAGTTCTGACGGTTGAGGTAATGAATACAATTATACCTCAATTTAGTCTGAGAATTATACTATATTATTGCCGATAAAATTAATATTAGCAACATTGCTTCATAAGGTATTATTAGAAATACATCATCTGCCCGGAATGTAAGCCATGATTCTATATTTGCATATAAACTTCCCCAAGGTGCCGCTAGGTGGCGATACGTGTTACATTATTATAATACAGCGCACAGAAGTAAACAAAGTCCTCGGAAAATATGTCAACTACATTTAAAATTTTGTGGTGGCAAAACTTTAGCCCAATCACAATTAAGAAATAATAGCTGATACAGTCTCTGATAGAAGAAGTTTTGGTTCTTCCAGTTTTTGCGTTTATTCATTTTTATAAAAACAGTTTTTTCAAAACTCTTTATTGCGATATTTTGTGAAACGGTAAGCATATTTTATAGTGATTTTAAATAATTGCGTGATTTAAATTTATATTACGTAACCTCAAAAGCACTCTTAAAGATTATTTTTGTTTACACTAATTTCTTAATTTATTTTTTAATGCTTTAAGGACAATTAAAGTTTTAATGGTTAAAAATTGTTAGTTTCTAACAAAATTTTGTTTTTTAGATTTTACTTACATTTTAACATGGCTACGAAGAAACCTGTTCATTCCGAAGCCAGAAACATTATCAAAATATCATCGAGTTCTTCGATCAACACAAAGCTGCAGGTATGTGGTCATTTCCTTTAGAGAAGGCAACAGAATTAGCTGTGAGCTGCGATTGGAAAATCGATCACTTTCATAAAGCAAATAAGGTAAATGTGTGATATGTAACAGCTGAATTTGTAAATAATTAAAGTTGTTATTAAAAATGAAACTCGAAAAGCTGGAAGTGTAATATTAAATTCTCCATCGAAAAAGAAAAGGAGTGGTGGTTCTAACAAAATTGTGTTAGATGATTTAGGCGTTTTAACGAACTGTTTATGAAGTTTATACTGTAGACAAGAAGGTACAAACAATGAACATATTAGTTCAGAAAATGCACGATAAAGTTAACTACAACGGTAGTCTAGATACTCTTCGAAAAGCATTGTTACAAATGGGGTTTAAATACAAAAAGTGTCACGATAAAAGAAAATTGTTAATGGAACGTAATCATATTGTAGCTTGGCGTTCTCGCTATTTAAGGAAATTACGAGAGAATGATGCTTTGGGAGTAATGAAGAAACCAGTTACGTTACCAAGTGCTGGCAATCTGAAGACGAACCTGGTGTGTACCGCACACACAGATCCGGGCAGAGGTACATAATTGTTCATGCAGGTAGATCATACGGATTTGTAAAGAATGGACTACTGGTTTTTAAATCTCAGACAAAATCTGGAGACTACCATGACGATATGAACCATAACAACTTTATGCAGTAGATGCAGAAGCAACTAATTCCGAATTTGCTTGAAAACGGTATTGTTGTTATGGATAACGCACCATATCATAGCGTTCAAATAAACAAACCACCAAACCAAACAAGAAAAAAATAGAGATTAGGGACTGGTTAGAGAGTAATGGCATATCAACTACCAATGATATGAGAAAAGCAGAGTTAATTGCATTAGTCAAACAATTTAATTACACAAAGACTTATTTTGTTGATGAACTACTGAAGAAATATGGGCACACTGTACTGCGCCTGCCCCCTTATCATTGCGAATTAAATCCCATCGAGTTTATCTGGAGTTTGGCAAAACATAAAGTTGCAATGAATAATGTATCACAAAGCGGTTTAGAGATTGAGGAATTTGTAAGAAAGGCATTTTCAGAAATCATACCGTCAGATTGGGAGAAACATTGCAATCATGTCAATCGATTAGCTAATGAAATGTGGGAACGAGATGCTCTATTAGATGAAGTGGTTGAAAATATGGCATTCGTGGTGAACACTGGTTCATCAGATGAAGAAATAAGTGATGAAGATAACAGTGAATAGGTGAAAATAATTGTGTAATTGATTTTATATATACTTTTATGTTATTTTATAAAAGGATTATATAATTGGTCTATTCTTAAAATGTTCGTCTCAGTCAATTTTGCTTCTTGTAATTTGTATGCAATTACTACTTGTACGAATTTATAATAAAAGTTACTATGAAGAAACTTAGACGGAGAGTTACGCAGAAGCCTAAACGTTACTGAACAAAATTTCTTTTAATTGAAATGTACGAATAACCAAACTGATTTAACCGATAATGTGATTCCATTCCAAAACCGTGTTATCATTGTGTTATTGTAAGCTGTCTTTGTAGTTGATAGTTTACTAGTTTAGTTTTTAATATTATCGATTGATATTATTCCGATTAATTAAAAGAATTGAGACAAGTTATTACATTTTTGGGTCTTACATTGATTGTTCATTTTAATTAATTATTGCCACAAAATAAAATGGAACTGTTCTAAGAATTAAAAAGTATTTTCCTGCTAGAATATCTCTATTGCAACAGTGAAGGCAGATCAGAATCTTGTGATATAACTAACCTAAAATTATTAATTTTGCCACGCCCCTCCAGGGCTTTGTTTGCTTCGGTTCGCTGTATATTAGTTTCCTGTTATTTTCACAACTAACACTCAATTTAAAATTAAAGATTGAATCAAACAAACTGAATAGTATGACTAAATAGTACATAAAAACTTTAAAAAAATCTATTTTGAAATCATTGCGTTGTTCCGTCGTGTGGTATCATTATTTCGCGATATTCAACCAATGACGAAACCGGAAAGCCAACACACAACGCCATCTATCGGTGACTGAAAGAAACACTAACACGTATATAGAATCTACAGCTTATATCTATGGGACGTTCTACATTCCGGGGGAGATGATGTATTTCTGGTACTATTTATATGTTAGCACAAATGACCAAAAGTCATAAGGAATACATAAGCATAAATATGTCGTTAGAAATACATAAAGTTGGATACCATATTTTAAATGCCAGTGTTCACAATGGAGATCCATAAACTTTCCGTAATAACGACATAAGAAAGTTGGAATATTTCAACTTTTACTTACATTTTATAGAAATAAGGTAGAATTTGAATAAACTGTCGGATTGCTAACTAATAACAACGTTATTGCAGTTTCCTTGTTTCGACAGATCTCCAAATAGAATTCAGTAAAATTTATTTTCGTTTGTTCAAATCAAGGATCAAGTGCAAGTATTGATCAATATTCCCACTTTTAAAATAGAACAGAAGCAAAAACAAAGACCCGCGGATTCAGAAGTGCCACTTACATTTGAAAACATCGAAAATTTTAGCCATATTGTAAGGAAGTAAAATTGTTTTAAAATTTGTAAGTAAAGCATATTTTTGTGTGCAACATTAACGAAATTTGTAAAATTAAAGTGTTTAAAGTTTAACCATGAGTACAAATAAAGGTGGTCGTTGGTGTGCAGCACCTAATTGTTCTATAATAATTCACACACAAACAAAGAACTAAGTTTTTATGATTTTCTTTGGAAATAATATTTGTAGATAATTTTTTAAAAGTATTAAGTTGTAATGTTGTAGGAGATTTACTATCGCTTTTTAAAGCTGTTCCGTTTATGCATCCCTGTAAAAAATTTCTCAGAGCCTATTTATTAAAATTGTTTGTTAGGTTAAGAATATATTATTGCCTCAAATATTTGAACAGAGACTTTAAAACAAAAAAATGCTAAATGTTTAAAACTACTTAATGTAAATCACCTATAATTAAAATAATAAACATTATAAAATGCTAATACTTTTATTTTTGTATTTTCTGCACTTTAACTGGCACAGAGTAACTAAATTACTCCAAAGTTTAATTTTCAAAAATTGTATGTCCATTGCGAACACTGAACATTATTCGCTAGGTTTATGTTTCGGTACTAAATACGATTTATGTATTCCTTATGACTTATGGTCATTATGAATCTGCGCTTTTATTTATAATGATACCATATAATTTCAAAATAGAACCTGCCTAAAGCTTCGAACTTTTTAGTAAAACCACATTGGTGTTGAAATATGTAGTTTTTATTATTAAAAAATTATTCGCAATACACTGAAAAATTAAACGAAGCGCTAGTTGAAATTAGATAATTCATGTTTAAAAAAATAATGTTTTATTATATAATGTAGCAGCGTTTAAATTAATTCGAAAAATGATCTGAACAGGGGCGCAAATAAAGTGCGAAAAGTAAATGACCGTAGCAATCGTTGCCATCAAACTTTCTTAAA
Source organism: Abscondita cerata (assembly GCA_030710515.1). Classification (NCBI taxonomy): domain Eukaryota; kingdom Metazoa; phylum Arthropoda; class Insecta; order Coleoptera; family Lampyridae; genus Abscondita; species Abscondita cerata. Next base: position 639,731 of record JALBCR010000539.1, on the reverse strand, counting down.
AAGAGAAGAGTAAATAGAAATAAATCAGAAACTGCGGTTTTTGCCTTTGAAAACTTTTGCGTAGTCTTATTTCGATGATGTACCGTTCAAAATAGTTTCACTAATTAAAAATATTTCAACGATGCATTTTCCACATTTTAATTAAAATTGCTCACCATAATTTAATCAAAATGTATAAGAAAAAATTTTCCGTATACATTTTTACTGTAGCAATTTAAACTTTGTCTTTCTAAATGAGTTAGTCTCCAAGTTTGTTAAGAAATTATCCCCAACTGATTTGCAACCAATCTGTTAAGTTTAGTGGTGTAATATACATGATATAGCCCTCTAAATACACTGTTTATACATTAACCAATAGAAATAATAAAATCTAAGACTATGCATTAAAGTTTAACTGTTTAAACATTCCTGTGAATAAACGATTTTCCAATACTAATTATAGCCGTTTTTTCGCGTTACAATAAGTTGAAATTGGTTTGAAATAAGGTATTTTGTTGTTGAATCTATGACGCCAAGAACAACTTTATTTGAACTACATTCGTGTTGGTTTAAACTATTTTTAAACTATTGGAACTACATTCGAAAAATAAGGTGTGGGGGAACATACCTTAAACATAACCTTTCTTATTTATAGAGCAATCTAGAACAGGTGACCTAAGATGGAGACGATGAGGCATACAAACATCTAAATTCAAGTATACTAACATTAATACTTTAATTTTTAAATTGTTTATTAATATTTATTTACATTATTTGTAATCACAAATAAAATATTAATTATATTAGTTTTTCTTATAATTTGTACTACGTATAATCCTACTGAGTTTTTTGAAGATGGTTATTTGAGTATAGAAAAACATACTTGCCTTTATTATTTAAAGTAATTGCCCATCTAAAACTCTTGTACTTATTTTATATTTACATAGCATTTATTTATAACTGATTTCAGAATCAGCTGTTTTTTTATAGGTCGTCAAGTCATGTCACTTATTTTCTCGTTTACCAAAATCAATGACGTCACCTATGAACATATTTCAAAATATAATAGAAAATTGATGTACGCAAAAAAACGACGTATGTCTGCTAAAATTTAATTTGTTTTGACATTGACATTTCCGGTTTCCTGTTCGGTTTACTTTTATGTATGGTTTACTTGTTTTTCTACTCCGTTATTGTAATGTTCACTTTCCTTCAGATTTAATAAATTTCTGCGTTATCGTATTCTAATAATTATGATATAGCTCATACGTGATATTATAAAGTTAAAAACTCTATTATTTACACTAAAAACCTTCTTGTAATTCAGCTAAATTATATCACAGTTTAGATACACACTAACAACTAGTAACAAAACTTCTCAGCGATACTTGGATATTTGAATTATGTTTTTAGTGACCATGACGCCATTTTGAATAATGTACAATAATGTAATTAAAAAAATATTTTTATAAATATTAGGGTAAGGGCAATGTAATGTTAGTTGCCGCATATTAAATAAACATTAACGTACAAAGTAGCTCCTAAAATCGAATTATAAATACATTTTCTTTTGCACTTAAACACGGCTAATCAAAAGTTTCAACATTAGGATATACGCCTCTACAAATAAATGATTATTTAAATCGTTCATGAACATGATTCTTAAAATACCTATACTTATTACAAACTCGGGTTTATTATAATTATCAGTCCAGTGTTTACATCTGCTTTAAAAACAGCGGCATTTGGAATAAAAATCATCTGTTATCTAAATTACCCTGCTTTATCACTTCGAAATAAAAATTATTTTATGAATGATTTAGGCATATTAGTATGTATACTTGTAATAAAACTGTAAATAATTCTGAAATTAAATAAATAATAGGTAATGTTATCAAATAAATATAATAAATTAATAAATGCTTATAGTAATGGCAATCTTATTTTGGTTGCACGTCATTAAAATTAGTGACGTATTTGGCAAAAATGTTGTGCACAGTTGATTATGCTTGTTTAAGTAAATTGTATACGTTATAATTTAAAAAAAACACCTTTGGAGGTTTTCTTTAATAATTCCTTTTACTTATCATTTTCTTTTTTCATAAATTATATAACATATAAAGTAAGGATTTGTGCATTTTTAGTTAATTACATTCTAAGTGTTTATTAACAGATGCGCATTTTGAAGATAAACAACACAAATTAATTTTGACAGATTCAGACGTTCATAAATATCCGGTAACACTGTATCAACAACCCAAGAAAAACTTGGCAACTTTCATTAGGTACACTATTAATCGTCAAATAATTAATACATACAAACAAAACATTTTAGGCGTTAGATTGGTATGAATTTTGGTCATACGTGACGTGCAACCAAAGTAAGATTGCCATTACTATACCTAAAATTAACACTTAAAACTAATCATAATAATGTTGATTTGATACCGCAAAACACTAAGAATACAATATTGATATTTTCCAATTGACATGACTATCAACTACAGATGCAGAAAAGACTTCTTCAATCAGTTTTTCTCTGACAATCAAATACATGAGAAACTACTTTTGGATTTAAGAGAATATTTCCTCCTATCATTCTGTATCTCATATCCTGTTTAAACTACAAAGAAAAATGTATTTGACAACAAAACTAGACTAATTGTTAATTAAAAAACTTATATTAAAATGATCATAGCAGAAAAGATAGATTTTGACTTCGTCATATATTTTCTTACTGCCTTATACCACCTAAATTTGCGTTCATGGTCTTGTGGTACACAAACAAAAAATATTATTAAGTGTACGTATACTATGTTAACACAATCTGGTACAAGAAGCCATTTATTTTGAGGAGGGTATTTTTGATGGAAACATTTAAATGTAATGACAATTGCTCGAAAATGTAAATAACGTGGGTATACTTACTCTTAATCACACGAACAGCAGGACAGCGACGGTTGCTTATATGACTCGTGACGTCACGCGTCACAATTTGTTTTGAGCGGAAAAAAATTGTTTTGAACTTCTAAGACTAATTTCAATAGATACCCACCTAGATTAAACAATTTTTGTAGATGACTATCTTGACGATCAAAATATGGTACAAAATTGCGTCCTCTATTATGAACGAAGAAAACACAAATGCATTATGATTAGTTAATCAGCAATTATTTTGATTGGATGCATAAACAAGTGGGTAATTTGATTTATAAAGTAAGATCACAAAACAATTCTTGAATTTTAAGGACAAAGAAGCACCAATCTTATCATAAAAAAATCTGAAAGTGTTTTCATTTTCACAATCTACAAGTATATACTAAAATCCAAAATTTGTGTGTTTGCTTGTTAGGTCTTTTATAGACTCAACCCCTGCAGGTCCTAGTCCAAAACTAAGTATATAATAAATTGGAATCAGCATTTAATTACGGGGAGAATAAAAGGTTTGGGGTAGGGGTCCACCAGGAGTAGCTTGGGTCTAGGTAATGGAAAAATTTTTTTTTTACATGAGCTACAGTTCGACTATCCGTCCGACAGGACGGACTTTTAACTAGTTTATTGTATAATTTAGCAGAATTTTTTTGACATATTATATAGCTTTTTCTAAACCACAACATTAAAAATAATATTAAATTGCCAGGGGCCGAATTTCTTATGACACAACAAAGTTTAACGTTAATCTGCCCTAACAAAATCAATTTACAACCAATAATACCTGCAATACTTTTATGAATAACAATTTCTAAAACAAAAGAATACAAAATCATTTAATTATATCCGAAATACATCATCTCCCCGGAATATATAACGCCTAGATAATTCTATATTTGCATATAAACTTCCCAAAGTTGCCGATAGGTGGCAACACAGTGGTCAAATAAATTTGCTTTTGTGCAGTAAAAAGTTTCGTGACAATTGTTTTTGAGCTTCAATTTCTCCTTGATCGGTATTTCTTTCATCATTTTGTTTTTCGTGAGCACATTTTGTCTTGACACTCTCCAATCTTAACATTTATCTAATGGACAAGATTCTCAAAAAATTTGAAATTGTCCATTATTAACCTAGGTCAACAATAGAAAAATTATTAACCACTAATAGAGAAATTCAATTTCTCAGTTGACTAGGAGACGCAATAATTGTCCACTTTACAGCTAGTAGTGGAAAATAGTATATTATACACCAAGGTTGTGAATTCTGTTATTATTGCCTTAGCGGTAGCTCCTCTCGAAATAAGGTGCGCAGGTAATAATGGACTTCACAACCATGGTGTATATACTATTTTTCCACTACTAGCCAAATGTAAAGCAAATAGTCAAAATAAAATTTTTCTTGTAAAAATAAAAGAGCACAGGAATGCCAATAAATCAAAAAGCATTAAAAGCTACATACGTCGATAAACCAACTGCAACTGATTCACTAAACACTTGTGTGGAACATTTCACCCTAATTTTCTGAAAATTATTCAGAGTAATATGTAAATTAGTTGATTTCGGAGCCAATCGCAGCGGTTTAGATTTGTCTGACATGTAGAAAGTTTTAATGGTCTTTCCAAGATGCTTTTTGTTATTAAAGATTATATCGTACTTAATCAAGTTATTTTGCACTAACTTCAATAAATAGGGGACATCGAAGAAATAATAGATTTTTTATCGTTTACAAGAAGGTATGGTTTTTCCGGTGATACATCTATTCTTTTAATTAGGTTTCGAAAATTAGAACCTTGATCAGTTACTACTGCCCTAACATTGGCACCGCATTGTAGTTGTAGCTTTTCTATGCAGTTTAATACTATCGACTTCAATTTGCCACCTTTGCATATCGTATTTGTAAAGATGTAACACAAGGGTTGTTTAAATTTTTTATATGTAACTCTAACCATCATTAAAATTAAAATTTTGTGACTTGTAAAATATAATTTTTAGTAAAAATTGTTTGCATTCCTCTGTATATCTCCTGCTTCTTAGTGGTTTATTTTTTAAGTCCACTTGGGCTTTCACAATTTGTGCTCCGCTTTCGGAAAGAAATCGTTGGGTGATGTAAACTTCAATTGAAGTGCTTTCTTTGCGCGTTGCAATTTAAGAATGTTCCTCCGTAATTTTATTTGCCTAGGAGTATTTGAGCTACAAGGTTGAGTAGTTTGGGTATAGCTGGAGATGTTAACGGGCATTTATTTACATCGATTCTGAAAACACTTGTATAAACATCTAAAAATTTCATTTATTGCTTCACCAATATACCTTGCATCATGTGAATATTGGGTTTCAGAAATTGACATTTGCCACATACTCGTTAAGTTTTTATAGTCGACATTTTTATGCAACAGATCGGACTTTCCACATTCTGTTAACCATTCAAAACACCTATAACAAAATGTTTGTAATTTACTTAAAATTCTTTATGTAACTTACCTCGCCTGATTAAATCTCCTTTGGGAAACCTGAAAAAACTGATTCTACCTCATATTTAATAAATAAATAAATTCAGGTTATGTATTTGCGGTTACGAGATGGGGGCGCGAATTTTAAACTAATGGCATTTTTTATTCAAATAATTTTATTGTGTTAGGTAATTTTAAGCAGCACATAAGTTAAAGATAATCACCTGGATATACAAAATTATGTTTCACTCGTTTTTGTTAAACTATTCTTAGATTCTCAAAAAATTTGAAATCGTCCATTATTAACCTAGGTCAACAATAGAAAAAATCATTAACAACTAATAGAGAAACTTCTTAGCTGGCTAGGAGACGCAATAATTGTCCACTTCACAGCCAGTAGTGGAAAAAAGTAGTTATTTATGTGACAAAATGTGATAATTAAAATTATATCACCTGTTGTCGTATTTGAAACCTAATTTTGAAAACAACGACTCAAAAATTTTGTCATAGTTCCAATTTTAGACGTGGTCTTTAAATTCTTGTTTGAGCAGAACGCCAACTTTTATTTTATCATAGTTATAACTCCCATCTGTGTGGGTATCATCCGTCAACATTGATTATGTTAATATTTTTATTAATGTTCGGATGACGGCGACGTTAATTGCAAAGGTATAGTTATTACATTTTTTTGAATAATGATGGTGCAAAAAAGTCGATTGACTATAAGGAAAGTCGGCGGACAAGTAATGCTTTAATTAATTAATCTTTTCATTAACAGCGTGGTAAGAGGTGTTCATTGCGGGGATATGGTTATCAAATCTATTTTAATGATACCTGTAGCGGTTTTAGCTGCAATAGAAGTCAAAGAATTATCACTAAAGCCGATGAGCGGGTAATGCTTAGCAGATTTAGATTCATGATCATGATAAAAATGAAATTAGAAGTTATGTTGACATTTGGCGTTATGTTATGATCAAAATTAGAGTTTGATATTATCACAAAGTTGGAAATTACGCAAAATAGTTGTGAGAATTAGAAGTTTTAATTTGTTAACAATGTTCCGCTCATGAATAGAAAGCGCTAAGCTACCTCGTCATTAGGTTATAATAATTTAGACCATTACTGGTATCCCGGTTCACAAGAACTAAATTCATATAAGCGTGAAAATTGGATGCTTTGAAGTGCATAATGATCAATTTAATAATTACAATATTAAAAGTAAATAAGACATGATTACACACTCAATAAGTTAACAAAAACTCGGGTGTATTAATTCTAATCAAATTCAGCGATTTCCACTTTTTGTGATCAATGTTAATTAAAAAGCAATATCACGTAAATGAAGATTCAACATTTTATTTCATTAAAAACTTAAAATTAGTTCGATGTCATTTACTTCAAATACTCACGAAAACGCATCCTGATACTGGATGCGTGTTAAGATAGGATTACAACAATTCAATTAGGCACCAAAAGTTTTTCTTTATAAAAAGGCGAGTAAGTGTTGATATTTATTTTATACTAAACGATAATCTTATAATAAATCCCAAAATAATCAGCGCTTTGTTACATAAAGAACGAACATAAAATTAATTAAAAAGTAATAATAAAATTGGTTTCTTGTTGTATGGAAATTTCGTAGAAAAGAATTTCGTCTTCTCGCGTCCATCTAAACACGAAAGAAAGCTATTTATTTAAAGCTCCCTAAAATACACTTTACAGTAATTCGATTTACAAAATAATAAATCAAGGTCACTTTTTGCAATTTAAAATTAGCAGCAATTAAAAATAATTTCAGCTCGTGCATTTGGGTGTCGATATTTTAAGGCTAGCAGTGGCGTAGTTATACCAATGATATTTTATTTTACTAATTTAATCAGATCTTCACTTATTTAATTGATATAGAAAATAGAATAGTTTAATAAAGGTTGAATGTCGTGGCTAAGAATATAACTATAGCATAATAGTTATAGTGCCAAAACTTGTAAGTGACGTCTCTAATCTAATTATAGACACATAAAAGCAAATTTATATAAAAAAGTTTGTTTTTAAAAATGCATCTTGACCTTCGTTGATCAAGTATTGGCGTAATTAGAAAAAAAATGTTTCGACAAAGATGGGAAAATGTCGGAAGCTGCGCTTTGTTCCCATGGAGACCGGACATGTTACGTCAACTGTTCCCGCAGGTTTGTAGTTGCGCCAGTCAATAAATGCGTTACTTATAATTAATAAACAACGTTAATTAGTTTGCTTTTCTGCAAAAAATCGATTTTTTTTTCTTTTTCCAAAATAGATTGTACAAGGGGGTGTTGATGCATACGGATGCGAAGACTACGTAAAAACTAATTTGTTTATGAAAATATGTTACCGAAAATAACTGCAAAAGAAAAATATGCTAAGAAGAATTTTCATAAAAGGGTGGATGCGCCGGAAAACCATGCAGGAACACGGTGAAGTAAAGAGTGGGGCGTCCCACCCCGTTTTCCGTCGAGTTTATCAGTGTCGTTGCTTCAACCGTGTGGAATCTGTACGTCGTAACTTTTGCGTTCGCTTAAAGCCGGCTTCGGGAAAATTATGTGGAAATTGTCGTCATTGACAGAACGTTCGAAAAAAATAAATAAATTATTTGTGTTGCGTTAAAATTCACTTTCGCCGATCATGTAAAAGACGCCAGTGAAGAAAAATGAATATTGTTGTTTGTAGGAAAATACTTCATTTCTAATACGCCAATATTTGAGTGATTTAGTGTTAAAATCGTCGCCAAAGTCTTTAAAATTATCGATTTTAGTTGGAAAGGAATTAGAAGCTCTACTTGGCGAAGTATATAAAAGGTACGGTCTTTTAATGTATTAAAGGCGTTTGTTTAAGAAGCGTTTTCCCATTCTGAAACTAAATATTTAGCAAACAACACAGTTACCCTTTTGCCCTTCCGTAATACGTAATTCTTTCCACCTAACACGCGAAAAATACAGTTTTAACACAAAATATAACTGTAAATAATATTTTTCAAATTAAACAAAATTGCAATGAACTAATTGGCCAAACGCCAGTGTATCATAAAGTATTCTTAATGTTATTTATGATAAAATGTTTTTTTAGTATCCTTTTAAATATCGATTTATTTTAAAATAGCTTTAATTAAGTATTCTAATATAATTCCTATCCTCGAAATATATTCCTGTTAAAAAACTTGCATGTCATTTCCCGATACAATTCGTGAAATGTAAAACACACGAATATACTTAGTTTTTGGTTTACATTTTTTTACTTTCAATTTTTATCATTAACGTAGGTATATAATGAAGCAAAGTTACAATGCATTATTTAGTTTCTATTACCAACTCAAAACATTCTATATTTAACTTAACATTGGAAAACAGTTCCACAAAATAATTAAAAATTAAAATCCTCATACGTATATTAGGGAGCTACGTAAACAAACTCTTCGAATAATACAACACGACATACAAATAAGAATATCAGAACGGTAATTTAAAATATCTTTAATGGAGCGTTTCTGATGTTATTTCTCTTTCTAATTAAAAATTTAAATCAGCTAAAACTTCATTTAACGCTAAAAAAATGATAATGAAACTTTTTAAGCGTTCTCAATTATTAAAATGAAAATATAATTATAAAAGAAAATAACAAATCTGATTAAAAAATTTAAAATCACATTAAAAATTTGTTAATAAAGAATCCATTTTAAAGATTTTTTACATTACCCATTAATATTTAACTTATTTTGAAACAGGCAGTTTTAGTAACTTATAAGTATGTATTTTAATACAGAAATCGGTTTTTTAACAAACGTAGGTGTAGTATACGGCTGTGATGGCACACTTTTTTTCAATCTCTAATAACTTATTTAAAACTTTACCTAATTCAAATATAAATGTAACTGCATGTTTAGTGAAGAGTTTCCTATACGTGAACATAGACGTAATTTCACGTAGTTATTGAAATTATAATAAATCATTTTTTTTGCAAATGACGTTGCGTGTATTGTTGTCACACTAATAACAAAATTTATTTTATTGTATACACCGTGTCCGTTTTTCGAGTGCCACTATTGGGATCTCGCTTATCTTAAGAGATACGAAGTTGGGAAAAGTTGTGCTTTTTTATGCCAAATAATTATATGTTTTCTGATTTGACTTATTTTTGACAGTTTATGGCATATCGCAAAAAAACAAAAAATACGATTTTCGTTTTTCTGTTTTAAATCAAAAACCTATTAAGCTTGTCTTTTCTAACCAATACATTCTTGAGGCACTTTTTCATGTACAATTCGAATATGGCGTCCACTTTTCAATACTCTTCAAGATGACGGACTAACAACTATCAACTTCATTTTTCTTATGAGCCCCATTTTAAATGTTTCTCTTGTTTTTCTAAATTTTAGATTTTTTTTGAAAACGAGACGATTTTTGGTCTTTCAAGGCTCTTTTCTCTGCAAATTTTGTTTTTGTTGTTTAAATGTGGAGCGTTGTATTTAACATTGTTTTACAGCAGTTTCTTTTGCGTTTTTAACGAGTAGTCACTTGGGGAACAGGAGAAAGCTGAACAATTAATATCGTTTGTTATGTCATCTTTATTTTTCTTTGTTCTTGCACCACACACTGCGGAGGCTTTCCAGAAATGGAGGATGACTGCTCTTGCGCTACACTTCCTTCAGTTACATTTTATGTGTCCGAAGGAAAAACTGCTTCTTAAAAAATATGTCCTCATTGAATGGGCATATCCCAGTTCATTCAAAGCCATGAATAACATTATCTACTGTAGCTGTTTAAGTATAAGCCACATTAAATAATAGACCCACCTGAAAGTGTGTTACTGATCGACCATGGTGAACATGTAACCATTTCCTTACAACTTAATTGTAAAATGTCTTTAAGGGACCATAAAAGCTGACATCCAACGGGAGCAAAACAAAATTATATTGTTTTCTTTAGCAAGCTTTAATACATTCAAAACCTTCTGACTGGAATACCCGACGAGAGGTAAAAGGATCTTCCTGTCAGCTGAAGGTTTAGTATATAGAATGTTTAAGCCTCAATAGGAAAACTTGTCTTGTAATCTAGCCACTTTCTTGGAGAAATCCAACACAGCCTGAAGGCCAATTGTGTAATAGGTCCAGCTTTATATTTTTTGTTGTAAAATGAGGTATGTAATGTTAGACTTCCTACCCGTTTTCTACCTTTTGTGGTTAATACTTTTGACTGCAGGTCGATAACTCAGACTTTTCCATTTTATATATATGCTACGGTTCAAACTTGTACTGATCGATTATATTTCTAAGGCACTTGAAAAATTTCCACCTTGTTAAAAGCTTAATCTTAAGCCAATGATGTAGCTTCAGATTGTCTTAAACTTATGGGTGTCGTTTTAAAAAAGAATGCAGTCAGTCCAATCCTGCTAAACACTTTTCCCTGTTTAAACTGTTCTTTAATTCTAGTTTTTCTACCAGGTCAAACGCAATTTTTCTCATATCGAGGTATGTTAGTCCAAAAAATCTAGATTATAAAGTGACAATATTATTTACTAGTTCCAACTAGAACGCTCCCCCTAAAAATATTTTTGCTACAATTGTCAAAAAACATGACATTTACGCATTAACATTAGTGTGCAAGATATTTTAACCGAAAAAAACACTTTTTTTTATGTCGAATTTGGTTAATTAAATTTAAATTTTAACAAGACTCTTTATCTTAACCCGACCTCTTAATAAATGGAGAAAGAAAACCGTAACGCCTTCTCTTGGCCGTAAATTGAATCTCTCAGTTCGCTGTTGATGATAGCTTAACTATTGAAACACGTGTCTGAGTATAGTTTTTTAGTGCAGTTTTTTGCTACATTGAGTCTAACGTTAAATTTTTAATGAAAGTCTACAATTGTAGAAAAAATGTAGTTTGCATTACGGTCGCAAACCGGTTTTTGAGTTTTCAAATGTAAAAGCCAACTTTCCCAAACTCAAAAAACTTATGATTTGTACCCTTAATTCAAAAATAACTATTTTGGTACCACGAGAAACTTTACCCCCGACCGCCCTATTTTCGAAATTAAAAAAACGGCAGAAAATACTGCAATGTGGTTGAGAATGCCAATTCATGTTTACAAGGGACATTCATTAACAATAAAAATTTCCCCGACAAATGAACAGAGTGCCACGGCAGCCCCATCTCAAAAATGTACAGGACGGGTCAACGGAACGCCTTTTTTCGACGCGGCCACTTTGACGCCGCCATCTCGACACCACCGCTTTGACGCAAGCTCATCTGGACACACGATCATCTCAACACAAGATTACTTCGACGCGAGCCCATCTCGATGCGAGATTATTTTGCGCTAATGGATGTTACTGATGGTGTTTTTGAATTTTCAGTTTGTTTGTATTTTGGAGACAATTGCAAACAATGTATGTGATTGATATATGATATGCACAAATACATTTTTGCAAGGTTAGGAAAATTAAAAGAATAAATAAACTTAAAATTGATTTTTAATATTATATATAGTCTGGTAAAATTTAGTGTATCTGTTATTTGCAAATCTAGAAAAAAAAACGCGGCATAGATGCCGGGGTTTATAAAAGCGCAAAACAAAAGCCCCGAACAAAAACCGTGGTATAAAAAGTTGGAGTGTAAAAAACCAGATAAAAAACCTACAAAAAAAGAAAGACGGCAGACGAAGTTCATAAAATGTACATCATAGCAATATTTCAATTTACCAGAATATTGCTGTGATTCTACATTTATATCAAATAAAGATTATGACTTAATGGAAAATATAAATGTCCAAAGTTTAAGAGGTTATTTGTAACTAAATTTTAAGACAAAAAGCTTATATAAACACCTATAAATCTTAAACGGTTTTGTTTTTTAATATACAAAATAATAAATAATAATAAATAAATTTGGGTCCAGATAAGCTTGCGACGAAATGAGCTTGCGTCGATATGAGCTCGCGCCGAAATAAGCTCACATCGAGATGATCTCACGTCGAGATGATTCGCTTATTCTCGAGATTATGCGATTGAAAGTCGTGGGATATATCAGTAAAACATTGTGTGATTTTGAAATATTGTATTCTCTAACAAATTCGTGTATGGCGTCGATTCTCATACGACCAAACAACTGTGAGTGCAAGCGTATGCAGATGATTTAGAGGTTTTAGCAAATAATGATAAAGAATTGAGAATGGCAATAAGTGGTGAAGAAATACTTGAAAGGAAAGATCTAATAGTAAATGTACAAAAAACAGTATTACAGAGAAGAAGAAGTAGAAAAAAGAAAAAAGGAAAAATGGAAGAAAGAAGAAATAAAAAGTATTAACAAGTGGATATATCTGGGTTACACGGTAAGATATAATAATAAAGATGAGGTGCATATTAATGAAAAAAAGCCAATAGTGTGGTGTAGAGGTAGGGAGTGGCGGAAAGAGATGGAGAAACAAAAATGGATGTTCAAAAATTAGTTAAAACTGTAATAAGATATGGAGAGGAGATTTGGAGGTAGAAGGAATAGGAAAGATTGGAAAGAGTTCAAGGAAAGTATTGGAGATGAACGTTAGGGTTGAATTGAGAAAGGCCGAGTTATATAGAGAAAGGAAATAAAATTAAAAAACTGTATTATTACAATGTCCAAGTTCAAGTCCGCCTGATATTTTACACATCGTGCGTAACTCCAAAATAGCAACTATAGTGAACGCACCCATTTATCCTACACAAAAACTAGATTGATTTCCAGGAAACAAATTAAATGTCATTTTATTTTAATTGCAATAAACTGTGGTATATTTTTTATAACCTTGTACTTATTTTCTTTCGTTATGTGTTTGTTATGAAAGGAAGAACTATGATTCACTTAAAATTGTTGATTTTAAATTTGGTGCTGATTAATTATTTTTTTAGAATAAGATTCTGAAAGACATAATCTTAAACGTCAAGTTTCTTTTCAGAATTTACGAATTTTAGGAAATTGAAGAGTTAAATATTAATAATAAGCAATATAATTATTATTTATAATCACATGATTATTAAATTGTGACCTTTTATTGTATGGTGACTTTGTTGGGTTTACAGTTATCAAAAAAATAGAAATATGTGTAGGTTACAAAAAAAATATAAGCAACGGTTACTGCATACAATGAACATTGAACAACCAATGTTACAATAACGCTTTTTGCCGTACTTAGACAAATTAGACAATTATTAGAACAAGCAAAAAGTGGGCGTGTTACATGTTTTTCAAGTTCTTTTAGTACTTAGCATAAAAAATTTCTACATTCTTGAATAATAAAAAATAATTTATTACTCTTCTCAATTCTACACTTAGACTTAATTAAATTACTTGTCACGAATAAGTAAATTATAAAATGCAAAATATTCGTTGTATTATGCAAGTATGTACCTACTAACTACATTTTTGTGATTTATCAATAATCGTGCTTTAAGATTTAAGTTTAAATACAACTTAAACTTCTAAATTAAAATTTTAAAAAATATCAAAACAAAATTGATTATTTACTTTCTACCTGTAGGTTACATATAAAATCTCGAAGTAGACGTTTTTATTATAATACGTAATTGAGTGCGGAAATTGGGGTATTATCAACGCGCGAAGGTAACATTCATTGTATACATTGACATGCCTAAAATATGATAAAAGAAAGACAAAAATTAATGTTAAATTGCCTTTCATCTTAAATTACTAAAAGTTAAAATCTAAACATAAACAAACATTTTTTATAGTCCATTTTTAGTATAAAAATGCCTTGCTACTGTCAACTCAAAATAAGGTACATAATATAAAATAATTTAAAAAACAAAACATTTTAAGAAACCTTTTCGTGAAGTAGAAGTTGCTCATAAACTTTATCTTAAGGATTGGAAACTCATTAAGGCTTTTGTTGAAGAAGTTTGTGATAATGTATCCATTCGAATGTTATGTAAGTCGTAAAACCCATACAAAAAGGTAGGCATTTTTATCGTAACTTTGTATTAAATTGTTATTTTATGTCGTGCAATTTAAATAATAAAATAACTTAACGCAGTTATTAATTTCATTTACATTAATAAGTTAAAGAAAATGGAATTTCGTGAAAGTTTATTTCTTATGTTCTCTTCCATTGAGGAAAAGAAATACTTACAAACCAAATATCCGAATACGTGTTGTTCGTAAAGTCACAATCTTTAAGTTACAGTATTTAATGATACTTCACACGTTCAGATAAACTTAGGAACTTTAGAAAAGCAATTAATTATATATCTAAACAGTTATATAATATAAGAAGTAAAATACATAGTACATGAAAGTATCAACCAACTTTTAATTATTGTGATTATTTTTGTTAATAATAAATTATAACTTCAGTCAAACCAATACTAATTATGTATATTTTTTATTTGAATTAACTATAGTTTCGAATTGTTAATATTTGCAAGTCATCATCAGAAGTAAGTATTTTTATACAGAATGACAAATTATGACATTAATCAACAATTGTAAACATAAACAACACATTTTTTTAAAAGGTGTTTAATTTTGGCAAAACTAATATTTAAGAAATATTCAATAAATAATTGTTATTTGAAGATTTGATATAAATAATTTCAAGTGTATCTAATTTTTTTTATTAAATTTATTTATTAATAATGAGTGTATTAAAAAACTACTGCAAAAGAGTGCCCATTAAGTAAAACATGTTCGGCAAAAGATATTTTACTTGTGATATCAAAATATCTAACCTAAATTACCAAACCTATATAGTTTATCTAAAATACATAAAATAAATCACCCAATTAGACCTGTAGGTAATTTCATTAATTTACCTACTTATCTAATTTCAAAATTTTTATCTAAACTAATATCAAAAGATTTACGTTTTAACCCATTTATTTAAACAAAAATACTAAAAAACTAATTGATGATTTAACAAGTCTTAATCTATCTAATTTTCAGAATTAAACTTAATATCTTTTAATATTGCTAATTTGTTCCCCTCAATTCTACCTCTTGTATCAAAACTTTTAGACGAGAGTGATTTGTCTAACTTAATTATTTCCAACATTTTAAAATTGCGCGAATTTTGCATTAATAATTTTTATTTTAATTTTCATAATTATTATTATAAACAAAATCAAGAACTTCCTATGAGATCACCTCTTTCACCGATTTTAGTGGAATTATTTTTAGATAACATTAAACAATTTTTTTTTCAAATAGGTACATAATTCTTTCTTTATTAATAACGTAATTTTTTGGAAAAAATATGTATGTAGATGATATTTATTGTATTTTTAATAGTAGTAGTAGTAGTAGTAGTAGTAGTAGTAGTAGTAAAAACTCAAATAAAATAATTCGTGTCTTTTTTTAAACAATATTCATAATAGAATAAACTAGTAATTTATTTATTTATTTATTCCTTTATTTAACAGGGCAAACCCTATATAAAAAATATATTAGAAAAAATATAATAGAAAAACATCAAATTTGCAGACAAAATTAAATGAATTTAATTGAAAATGCATGTTTTGTGGCATCTCGTTTATATAAAACACGTACAAATTGTATAAACTAAGTAATGTCAACAGATAACTGTAACGACGATTGAATCTTTAGTGAGTTGCAAATAATTAAAATAAACAAGTTGCAAAGCAAAGTTGTAGAGAATTTAATTCTATATCGATCTGGTAATAAATATACAGGTATTCCATTTGATTGTATTACGTATCATTTTCGATTACAAAGTTTCACATTTTTTTCTCATATCCTGTATAATCGATGTTAACTTTTAAATTATGTATGGTTTTGATCGTTACCGTCTTAAGTGTGGATAAAATTTGAATTTGATATTTCAAGTAATAACCTAAAAAACGAGAAATATCTGAAGGTCGATATTGACCCAATTAAATCGATATCTCAAAAAGTATCATTTTTTGAGTAGGATATGACTCCTACATAAAGTCCTCATACTTTTGCACGTAGATTTAGAATAACAAAATATGTGTTTCTATTTAAAATGTCAAAGTTGACAAGTGGTCACCTTGTATAATTCAAAATATTTTTAAATTGTAGCCACTGAGGAACCTAAATAGTCAAAACTGATTTTGAATAAATAAATATAAACCCTACACATTAAACTTCTAAGATGAGAATTGTGTATTATCAAAATTTCACAAATGAGTACGTTAACTAATCAGGGTCGCCAACCCTACAAATGCGCCTCAATCATAAAAGTGTCATGACATCTGCTTTAATTTATTACATGCAATTATATTTCTTTTAGAATACCACAAAATTACTTGCCACAATTTGTGATTAATTCAAAATCAATTGTTTAGAGGAAACAACAATACATTTATTTTGTTGGAATAATAAAGCGTTAATAATCGTTAGCTTGTCACGATCATGTACTACAGATTTATTAGTTCACCTAAAGTCAATAGTAGTAAGCTCGAGGTAAACAATTTGGTGCACAATTGTACCATACATGCATATAACGTATATGTAGAAGTTTTCGTGTTTCGTTAAAGTTATATGCACTAAAAAGAATGTAATGTTTTAAAAATACAGAAAATAATAATTATTTAAGCATCATGTTTCCAATTTTTTATTCTATTGGATCGATTAAAATAATTGATAAACACCTGAACAAAAGATGCACATTAGTTTCATATACAGAGTGACCCGGAGTATATATTACGGAAGGTAAAAAATAAGACAAAAAGTTTCTATGAACTAAATCTACACTACTATTTAAAATGACTGAAAAAGTGTAAGATTTTGATACCAGAATTGATTGTAGAAGAGACTTGCGGGGTGTTGATTTATTTTAAATTTTAATTTTTGTATCACCTTTTATTCTTATCGAAAATAGTTTTTTATAAAATGAAACTATAATTAACCACAACTTGCATATTACCTGAACCCTATCCATGATTTAATTTTGATATTATTATACAGGGTGGTCCGTAATGAATGCGACAAAAAGTAACTGTGGATTCTACAGGGCGTCAAAGTTTATTTTCGCATTTCATTTTATTCGATAATTTCTAAAGTTAATGTTGGAATTGGCCGAAAATTTGAATAATGGAGTTTTTGATAGAGCGAAATCGGAATTTAGACTTACTTTTATGTTGGCTTACAGGGGCGCTACAATCGGAATAATTCTGAGCTATTTTCTATCAAAACTTTTTTGCACGATGTTATACTGCAATTTGGATGGCAAATATTGATAGATGAGTCGATTCTAAGTAGAAAAGGTATACTTCTTTAATACCAATATTCCTAACCAATTTCGAGATATTTGCACTTTAATTATGCAATGCAAAGGGATAAATTAGTTAAAAATTATTTATGTTGAAATCCTAGTTTTAATTATTCAGTTAAACTATTTTAATTACTGTTTAAAATGCCCGCCATTTTGCTCAATGCATTTTTGAATTGGCCTATTTAGATATCGTCTTACTCTAAATACAATATTGTCGACCTATCATACGTTTAGGGCGAAATTGTCCTGCTCCTCCCAATCTTTTTAAAATGCGTTGAAATATGGCATGATGTGGTTGTCGCCGATCGGGGTATAATTCAGATATCTTCTTGACGCAGCACGGGAGAAATAATTGCATTGGGTATTAGTACAACACATATCCGCATTTCTTGATTCAAGAATTCATTATGTCTAGGCATATTTAAAGACACTATAGCAAATTTAAACAGAAATCGAGACAAGGATATTCGTAATACAGTTTTCACGCAATTAATTCACGGAAATATTTGACATTTCATACATTTGATTGCAGCCTACTAGACCCTGAGCCAAAAATTTGAAAGATTGGTTCCTAAGCATTGTATAATTAAAGTGCGAATATCTCGAAATTGATTAAGAATATCGGTATTAGAAAAGTATACCTTTTCTACTTAGAATTGACTGATCTATCGATATTTGCCATCCAAATTGCGATATAACATTGTGCGAAAAAGTTCTGATAGAAAATAGCTCAGAAATGTCCCATTGTAGCGCCCCCTGGCGCCACATAAAGTAAGTCTAAATTCCGATTTCGCTCTATCAAAATCTCATTAATAAAATTTTCGGCCAATTCAACATTAACGAAATTATCGAATAAATAAAATGCGCAGAATAAACTTTGACGCCCTGTATATCGAAAACAAGCAACATTTTATTTGAACAAGTTTAACTAAATTGTATTATTTTCACGTGTAGAATCCACAGTTACTTTTTGTCGTATTCATTACAGATCACCCTGTATAATAATATCAAAATTAAATCATGGAATAGGGTTCAGGTTATATGAAAGTTGTGGTTAATTATAGTTTCATTTTATAAAAATTTTAAATACGCTTAAGGAAACTTCAATTTAGGTCTTGACAATTAGTAAGCGGTTTTGCTAACCGCTACACTACTATAGTAATTCTTTATGGACTAACAATCTAACAATCAAAGTAAAATTTAACATAAGTAAAATGTGTGTCTTGCGACATCTCGTGTAAACATTGACACGTGCGAATAGTATAAACTAAGAAAAATGCCAACAGTTGTCAATAAAACCAAGTATAACTTGTACCAGTACAAGCCAAGTATAACTTGTACAAGTACAAGTACAAATTATACTTGGCTTTATCAACAACGTGTGTTTCAAGCATTAAAGCTATCGCTTAGATAGCGCTTTGCACCTTAACACACACATGTCGTTACAGTTAACTGTTGGCATTTTTTTTAGTTTATACTATTTACACGTCTCAATGTTTACACGAGATGTCCCAAGACACATATTTTACTTATGTTCTTTGCTCCACGAGAGCTTAAAAGACCAACCGCCGTCTTGTACAGTCGTATACCGCACTTAAGTATACACCTCTGATGAGCTCACAATAAGAGCGAAATGCTGCATTAGGTGTTCTTACGTTGCGTGTGTGCTTCTGTACAGGTTATACTTGGATTTATCGACAACGTGTGTTTCAAGCATTAAAGCTATCGCTTAGATAGCGCTTTGCACTAACAAACACATGTCGTTACAGTTAACTGTTATCACTTTTCTTAGTTAAATTTAACGTTAACCAAACGTGATATTTTTATTAAACAATTTATGTTTTGTGTCAACAAAAACGTTTAACCATTGATCATAAAGTTTAACGATAAACCTTTTCTTCTTTTTTAAATTACATAATTAAAACTTCCACATCTTTCTTAGTTGCTCTACTGCTTACATTTTATAGACCTGTGTGAACTTAGCACCCGACTTTAAGAAAAAAACATTATTTATTTGTGCGTTCCGTTAAGCTTCGTTTGTACCCGTTTGTACCACATTTTATTTCTTTGTACCTGAAAGGGGCAAAAGTTGTAGGGGTCTAAAAATTTTTCAAAAACCATTCAATTCAGCATCGTTTGTAACCGTTTGTACCGTTTTTCGTTTTGTTTGTACCCTTACAGGGGTTGAACTGTGGCTAATTGAAAATATGTCAAAGGGGTAATTTAGTCATTCTTTGAGATTTTGAAATCTGAAAAATGGAGATAGTTTGTCATCGTTTGTACTCGTTTGTGCCGCTTTTCTTTTAGTTTGTACCCCTACGGGGGTAAAAATATAACAAACTTAAATTTTTTGCAATGGGTACAAATCTGAAAAATGGAGATGGCTTGTCATCGTTTGTACCGTTTTCGTTTTCGTTTGTACTTTTATGGGGATGTAAATGTAGTTTAATAAAAATATGTGTAAGGGGGTAAATTAGTCGTTTTTGAGATATTTGAAATCTGAAAAATGGAGATGGTTTGTCATCGTTTGTACTCGTTTGTACCGCTTTTCTTTTATTTGTACCTCTACGGGAGTGAAAATATAATATTTTACCCCTTTCAGGTAAAATCGAAATAAAATGTGGTACAAACAGTACAAACGAAGCTAATTGAACGCACAAATAAATAATTTTTAAGATTATTATCTTCCGGGTTGAGCCGTGTTCGTCCTTCCTTCCTACGTTCTCTGCTTGACGTAGAACGTAGGAAGGAAGGACGAACAGGCTACAACCCGGAAGATAATCTTATAGTGACAACAGCCGGGAAAGCTTACATTCATACAAATAATTTTTTTTTCTTAAACCCGGGTACTAAGTTCACACAGGTATTATTTAGGTGTCCTCGTCATTCTACCTATCTAAAAACCTAATTTGTCTTTGGGCCAATATGAGACAAGCATGGGTAAAAATAAGACGCAGTATTTTCAGATGTATATGTAAGGTTATGTGATATTTATCATTGCTGGGGTAATACTAAGACGGTCTAGTTAAAAAATGATACACACGTTCCGAGCACGTCCGATGATTCGACATGGCTACTTTACAAAAGTTTACAGTTTCACTTTAAAAGTTTTTAAGATGTAACATGCGACCTGTTCAAACAGAAAAATTATTAATGCATAGTGCTAACCTTATTAATTTTCCTGAGAATGTATATTAGGTTTTAGAATGTATATGAACCAATTTGCCGCTTTAGCATTCTAAATAATATTATTTTTACAGAAAAAGTATGATTGTCTTATTCTTACCCAAAATTTACATTGTCTTATTTTTACACCATTTTGCCCTAGTTTGTTAGAAATTTTATGTGCCCTACAATATATATCTTCAATACTTAAATTTTATTTAAAATCTTATTCGTTGCCCGTTATTAGCCCAATACCATCCGTAAATGCATTTTCGGGAACCTCCAGACATTTACATCAATTTTGTTTCTTTATTTTGTTTTATCCATCAACAATAGGTTGACGTTGCCTTATTTTATAACCCCCACCATAATAGAAAGTCTATTCTACTGATTATTTTATATTTAATTTCTGGTTTTGATTAATTTCTGGTCTATGTATTTATGGTTTAAGAAGTCAAAATTCTTCTCTTGCTTTAGATTGCTCTGCTTTCAATACTTTGACAAATAGTTTTTGATTTTTGTTTTTTATTTCACAATTTGAATTTAGGTTGTGTAACTATCGTGTTGACTTCCCTCTTTTGTTTCTTTTATTCTTAGTAGTTCCCTGCCGTTTCTTGATTCCAATATTTACTCTTTAATTTTTCACTTCTATCTTATTGATACCTTACGTATCATTTTGGCTGTTTTCACATTTATCTTTTGAAGAAATCCCCACAAATTCACTTTCTATATATTTTTTCGTATTTTCTTGATATTTCTCCATTCTTTAGTTTTTAGTTTCTTATTGCTTTTTTTTAGTTCTTTCTAGATTTCATATGATTTCGATTTCATACTTATGTTTAATTTTGCCACAGAAAAATGTTGCTGCCAATCGCAAATCCTTCTTTAACTATTACGTCATTAATAAATAATTTATGATAGAGTACTCTCCCTTCTTCGCATTTTATTAGATTGCAATTAAAAAATATAAAACATCATTATTGCATAAATCTATATACCGTGTGTCCGGAAAATCTGAAGCATTCTGTTTAACATGGGGAATTTGAAAGTCCGATTTATATAACCCCAAAGTGTTTTTTAGGAATATTTTTCAATATCAGAACAGAACAGGACCTAGAAATCTGTCACCTACAATACCCATCCAAATGTTTAATGAAAAACGTGCCTGATGTCCAGATTCTATTAGAGCATGAGGATTTTGTAGGCCCAAATATGCGTATCGTGAAAATTAAACACTCCATTTCTTGTGAACCCGGCCTCATCAGTAAAAGACTGCAAGAAAACGAGGGTCTTTAGTATCATGACGTAGAAACCAGCGGCAAAAAACCAAACGTGCTTGATGATCATTTATTGGATATAAAGCCTGTACTCGTTGCACATGGTACGGATAAAGCAGTTGTTTGTGAAGGATTCTCCAAACAAAAGGACCACTAATTCCTACCTCGGCTGATATTCTCCGCACACTTGTACTTGGATTCTGCTCTACCAGTGCTAGAATTTCTTCTTCTGCTCTAGGAGTGGATACCGACCTTGGTCTTCCGGATAAATGGCACTGTTTGCTCAAGGAACCGGTATCACGCAATCTTTAGTGAATTTTTCCAAACATGCGTTGTGGAGGAATCTGGCGATTTGGATAAGCGTCAACATAAAGTCGTCGCGCTTCGGTGGCGTTCTTATTAGCACGACCATACATAAAATGCATATCTGTTAATTCTGCGTTACAGTAACCAGCCATAGCGAAAGAAAACATATGCACTGATATTAACTGTCAAATGCGTACTGTTTATTTCAATATACAGCAAGCTACGATAAGTTTGCAAAATAACAAAAGGTGCTAAAAAACATCAAACATTCCATATCTCCGCAACCGTTACTTTGCGGACCCATGTTTCTATTAAGACTTTTCTGCATATTTTGGTTCATACTATTACCTTCTGAAATATTTTACATTCTTTTGTAACACCTTGTATGGATATACTGCTCGGTTGCCTTTGTCCCTTCCACAAAAAGAATTTGATTACGTTTGCACACGAAAGAGAACTGCTAGCACAGGCTAGCCCTACTTACACAACGCTAGCTTACTTTTACGGAGTTATTGTGGTTTGAATCTCTTGGGCTAGGGCGACTTCAGCTCTCCCACAAAAAAATATCAAATTTTTGATGTTTGCACACGAATGAGAATAGCTAGGACAGACTAGCACAACTTTGTTTAACGCTAGCACACTTTTAATAATGGAATTATCGAGGGTTGAATCTAGGAAGCCAGCTGCCCACATTCTCCACTCCATTCTCACCCGTAATTCAATGCTGAGGTAGAAATATAACTTATGTAAAAAAAAATTTCTATTACATGAGCACTCTGGTAGACTCTTGTCACCATGATGCCACCTCATTATCCCCAGCAATTTAATGCTAATTCTAATCATACATTTAGTTTTGGCCTAGAATCTACAGACCTATTAAACAAAACCATCACACAAATTTTGGATTTTAGTATATATTTTTTAAACTTCACAACTCATAAGTGAGATGGGGAGTTAAACTACGGTTTCCAAACCGAAAGTTTTAGAACTCCTTTTTTTCACTTTATCCAAACAATTAGAATTAGTACGTTATACTACGAGTCAGATTATTATGATGCTTGGAAAATTGGTGTTAAAATATTCATCTTACACATTTTTCTTCAAATAAACTTTTGTTTAAATTATTTTTTGATCCGATAGGTAATTACTGAGGTGTAAAAATCACGTGACATTAATTGTTCTAACAATATCCCCAACAATATCAACTTACATTGAAGTTCTCTAACTCCTGAAGAGTCCCAAAAGGACGAAACAGCTGTCAGTGATTTTCGGTGTTTATTTGCTGTTGTACAAATTCTTGCGAACTTACAGCAGCCGATTCGTAATTGTTATTTAATTGATTATAATAATCGAAGAATCGACTTATGTGACTGCTTACATCTGTCCTTCCAACAACACAAATTAATTTTTGGATGTGTTAGGATAGCACGAGTTAACACTAAATGTCGCAACAGTGTACTAGAAAACGTTTTGCGTAATAATTTTCAAAATTTATCTAAACATATTAAAAATATTTGAAAAAATATTTAATTATAATTTTCAAATAAAAAAAAATTAATAAACCCGTTCTTATTAATATGAATTTATTATTGTTTCTGTTAACTATTAGATGCCCTTTTTACATACAAACGCGAAAGTACAACTTATGTATTAACTTGTACAAAGTTCTGTAGTTTTAAAAAGGGGGAAATAGTGGGGGGGGGGGGGTTTGGGAGACCAATATAAAAAAAAAAAAAATTTAAGGGGGGCCAAAAAAAAATTACAAAGTTCGAGTGCTCAAAAAAAAAAAAGGTTTTGGCTTTTGGGTTTTTATTTAAGAGATATCCATTAGTTGCACTTTTAAAAATATTCTTTCCATATAAAGGTGGTCCTAAACTAGGTAATTGGATCAAAGTTGCTTTTTTTTTTAATGGAACATCCTGTATATCTACGTATATTTAAATTCTTTGTTAAAAAACAACTTGAGTTTGTATACATGATTAGGTGTCTAGCAGCAACTGTTATAGCGTTAACTGACATTTACTGTGAAAAAATCCCATCTTTGACAAATCACAGCACTGACACTCTTTGTTATTTTTTTCCATATTTTTGCAGTTGGTCGTCTATTATAGTCAAAAATTCTGAAACCTGATCCCTGCTGACGTTTTTTTTTAATACTATACAGGGTGGTCGAAAGCACAAATTATCTTTTCTCAATTTTTTAAATAGAACAATCTTTATACCGATGAGTCATTCAAATACAATTTTTAAGAACTTTTTAACGATATAGCACACTTGGGTATTAGGGCCGGAACTTTTTGAGATATTCCACAAAGAGTATTAAAAATATTAATTAATGAAAATGCTTAATTGCAATTAACATTAATATTTTTTACCCAAACAGGAATAACACTAAAATTTGTACACCCACATTTCGAGTAAGACAGGATCTGTTTTTGGCAATAATTTTTACAAAAAGTTATTGCGGTATTGTATTGTCGTATTTAGGTCTTTAACATCATTTAAATTTTAATAATTTATTGATAACTTTAAAAAAAAACATAAAAGACCAACACTCAAGTTCTCCCTAGTTCAGTAAAAACATTTCCTTGTTGTTCTAAGCACATTTACAAACGTCGGACGAACGAAAGCTTAACGCACCTGAGAACAAGTGGAAAAATTAAACGGAAAACATCGGTTATTCTTATTTACATTTATTCTGCCCTTGTCGGTCGATTTCTGTAAACTTAATCTTTAAGAAAATGTTTTTGAAAACTTACTGAACTAGGGAGAAGTTGAATGTTGGTCTTTTAAGTTTTTTGAAAATTATGAATAAATTACTAAATTTCGCATTTGATGTTGTTAAATCATATTAAAGACGTAAATACAACACTACAATGCCGCAATAACTTTTGTAAAAATTATTACCAGAAAGATATCCTGTCTTACTCGAAATGTGTGTATACCAATTTTAGTGCTACTCCTATTTTGAGTGAAAGTTCTGCAAAAATAATGATTGTAGAATATCTCAAAAAGTTTCGGTCCTAACATCCAAGTGTGTTATATCGTTAAAAAGCTCTTACAAATCGCGCTCGAATAACACATTGGTATATAGGGTGTTCCATTTGAAAAAATTGAGAAAAAGGTAATGTTGTGTTTTTGACTTTAGAATTAAAAAAAAACGTCAGCAGGGATCAGATTTCAGAATTTTTGATTATAATACGGGACCAATTGCAAAAAGATGGACAAGAAATAACAAAGGGTGTAAGTGCTGTGATTTTTCAAAGTAAGTGTCAGTTAAATCTGTAACAATTGCTGCTAGACCCCTAATCATGTATACAAACTCAAGTTATTTTTTAACAGGGAATCCAAATAAGTGTAGATATACAGGATATTCCATTTAAAAAAACCTAGTTACCTAGGTAGGAACTACGTGAATATGGGAAAAATATTTTTAAAAAGTACAACTAATGGATATCTATTAAATAAAAAAAAACAGAAATCGATATCTTGTTTAATAACGGAGCAATCAAACTTTGTAGTTTGCGGTTGGATCACCCGCTATAAAAACAATTATTTGTATATTATTTATTAAATCCAAATACAATTGAGGTAAGACGCTACATACATACTAGCAGAGCGCTATCGCTAAATCAAGCATTTTAATGCGTCGTATGTTCTCAAAGTACCTATAAAATTGGCTCAAATTTTTAAGTTAATTTAAGTTAATGTTTTGGTTTAAATTGGTAGATGTAAGAAGAGACCTAGTTTTATTAAAATTATGGTGTGAAAAATGCTATAAAATGTACAAATTCAAACAGAAAAAACTTTAAAAATAAAAAAGTAATACTACAGCGACAAAGTCCCAAGTCTTGTCTTTCATTAAACATTAATTTTTACTCCAAACATTTAAAATTAAAAGATGTTTTAATGGGACTTATAGTGCATGGTTTAGCGATAGCGCACTGGTTGTATGTATTCCTCTTAACGATTGATTTTATATTACATTTAAATACATATTTAAAACGTTCCCCATGGGTTCAAACCCAGTCATAACCGAGTCTAAGAAAAAAAATAAATGAAATAATTCAGACAATAATGACAAGCAACCTAAATAAAATCGGCACTACAGTAATTTATTACAGTACGATTTTTTTGCCGGTGGGGATGTATAAAATGTATGTAAATTTGCGATTACGGAAAAAATATAATATATACCTCACTCACGTGTTGTTTTTCTGCAATTAAACACATTCGTCATGAAAAATCAAACTTTAGTGCGTTGATACATGAATAACTATATCTTATATTTTTCATAATACTTTTAATTAGTTTGTGTAACATTTTTTTGAACGCATTAATACTCTCGATTTATAGCTGGATTTTTCAAGATTCTTCAGATCGAATTAAATCAGAAAATTGTTATATGAAATGTTGATCAATAAAAGAAGCAACGATTAATAATATAATCAAAGTTTATGTCGTAGTATTGTTATTCAAAAAAAAACCAAATGTCTTAATCAGAAAAAATTCTCATCCGTGTAAAAGACGCGAGATAAATTTCTAAAGAATTCCCCTCCAAAAGGATATTCGCTTGAGGTTGCTGAAACAATGACACTTCCACACCTTCAACCCAATTCTGCTAATTCAGAACGAATTAGAGCGTAATGTCACAAAATCGTTGTCACAGCCCCTACCAAAATTATATTGTGCAACTTTAAAGTCTTAAGATAGGTAACAAACGAATTCTAAGAAAATAAGTAAACTTTTTTTTATATTAGTTTATACAAATAACAAAAAAGTAACCATTTGTAACGATAACATTATAAGTTTCTCGTTTATCTTCTGAATATTCTACGTGCGTTATCTACCCAAATTTATTTCTCTATAAACGTAAGCTAGAACACTACAAAAGCCTGCACAGCATTCAAACGTTTTTTTTTATCTTTTTCGACTTTCGCAGTTATGTGCTAAAATTAATTTGCCTATAAATTCAAAACAAGGCATGCTACCTTTAATAAATAACGTTAGGTATGCATAGTCGAAAATGAACAATATTCCTCGCTATAAATAACAAAACAATGTATAATTTAAGACTAATTGTACCTTAAATTTATACACTTGATTTTATTCAAACAGTTTCAAAAGTACCTATACTCCATTCTCTTTTATTTGCATTATACTTGTTTAAGTTTTCAGTTTCTTAAATTGACATTAATGTAATATAAAAATTCTAATCGATATATTTTAGTTTTTACATTAACATTATAAAGTCAATTAAAATAAGTGTTAAGACATAAAATTTTGACTTAGGAACTTTAAGGTTCATAAAGAACTGGTTGGAAATTGCATTGTCATAATGAACTCTGGCGTTTAAAATAATACTTAATTTATTTGACTTACGCCCAAAAGGCATTAAAAATTGAATCAAATGAACATTAATATTTATATTTTTCATCTGTTTTTTTTAAATAATGTGTGTAATTTGAAACAAAATATATCACTATGACAACACCAACATTTCTCAAGTTTTTTGAAAAGTACAATAATTAGTAGGTTAGATTTATTTAAAAATAAGTAATAATCAGTCAACCCAAATAACCATGTTTAGTTTTTTGATTTAATTTAAAAGTTATTGCTTGTAGACGTTTTTTAAATCAAAATTATTTCTAATTTTATTTTGTAAACATTTCCTAAACAAAATTTTGATTCGATAATTAATCGAGCCATGGTGTTTAATTAGCGATACCTTCAAATATATTCTTTAAAGAAAAAATTAAGTAAGCAACGTAAATTACCTATTTTCTAAAACGTGCTTAGTGTAATGATTCATTCTACAGTCCTTCTATAAGATAACCCCTGCTGAGACTACCTGATGTTAGAATTGTAAATGATACCCTTAAGCCCGCTTCACAATGTGCAAACTTTTGTTTACAAAAATTGTGGTGTCCAAGTTTTAAATTTCATGAGTGTATATCACGATTGTTCCTATAACCTTGTATAGTTTACACCGTGTTTTAAAAAGACTTGAGCGGTTACGAAACTTTATTCCAAGTAAACTATTTACCTTACATTGTTATACATTTTTCCTTATTGTCCGAGTCTTGATGACCAGGTCCGGAAACCAAAATGGTGATTCTCAGGATCAACATGTTTTGCTTGTTGATCATGGAGTACTGAAAAGTACTGATCATTTTCTATATTTTATACACAGGGAGGTGCTTTTGAAAACGGGTCATAGGTTAATAGTTTTGGTATCGAAATTAAAACTAAAATTAGTCCGTATAGCTGTTGCTACTAGGCTAAATTTCAATCTGATTTCTGGTAGCGAGCGCTATGCGTAATAATTTTATCTGCGTTTTGATACCAAAACAATTTTTGTCACTTATAAGGGCAAGCAGGAATTCGAAAAAAACTAGTTCACAATGCTAAATCCCTATGACCCGTTTTCAAAAGCACCGCCGTGTATATCTTAAAAACGCCATAAAACACACACGAAAAGACTCTTATCGAATATTGACGTTTCGGAACCTGTTTAGAATGAAAGAGGAACTAAAGAGTTTCCTTGAGCATCTAAAATGTTCAATATGTGTGCCACGAGTGTCACCGCACATATTCACACGATAATCTAGTTCTTGCTACACTCCTATCAACATGGGTCTGTCGATTGCGTGTACCGCTCCCATGCTACGTTCCCTTACTTCTGCAATATGACGTTTCCTGTCTTCCACTGAAGTTGATGGGCGACCAGTTAATTTTTGTTTGCAGAGACAACCAGTTTTTTTTGCTTGTATCCACTGCGAATTAAATTTTTAGAAGGAGGGTTCTTGTGGGACTTTGTACGAAAAGCACTTAGAAAACTAATCTCGTGCTGTGAAATTCCAAAGCACAAAAATATTTCTCAATAGATTGATTACAATAACAATGGCAAATAAAATAAAATCATTGCACTCCTTGCGGCAGAATTGTGAACTCGCTTAACAATACATGAATACAAACTGTTCGAGTTCTTCTTTCATTCTGAACTTGTTTCATTAATGTCAGTTAAATAGTTTATTTGCAATAAAGTTTCGTAACCGCTCAATTCTTTTCGTAACTGCTCAAGTCCGTTGCTCAAGCGGAATAAAAACCATTATATCGAAAACAACTTGAAGCATAACCGCAATAATCGAAAACAAATGTGGAAATTACATTAAATATTGTAGGGGGTAAAAAGGAAAACAAAATTAAAGAAATGTACATTAATAACATCAAAATTATAAGGAACTTGGAATTAGCAACAAATTTTGAATATATTTTGAAAATAGCGTCAAAGAAATTAACAAATCTATTCTATTAGCAATTGACAAAAGTATAAAATTAAATCAAGTTCTAAACAAATTGTTGTTGTTTTAGTAGACATAATAAATGAATCTTTAGAAACCGGGGTAGTTCCCAAAAATACCAAATACAAAAAATGTGAGGAATTTCGTTCAATTAACATATTATCTAAATTTTAGAAGGTACAGTACAGTAGGAAAGGTTACAATAAATTGAAACTATATGGAATCTTAAATAACGAATACAAATAGTTTGAAAGTTATCTAAATCATGGTTTTCAGAGAATACGTATTGACAACGTAATGTCCAAAAAGATCCTTAATAGTTTAGGAGTTCCACAAGGTTCCGTATTAGATCCTACATTATTGAATCTTTATTCTATTCATTTATTTGCGGATGATACCTCATTTTCAGGAAAAAATATACAACAAAATTAATACCGATTGGATGGCAAATAAATTGAAATTAAACGTATCTCAAAGCAAATTGGAAGCAAAAAAAATTAAATTTCTAGAGAACGTTAAAATTATAATAGAGAACAACAAAATCGAAATTGTAGACAAATTTAAATATTTAAAGTAAGCGGGAAAATTTATTTTTTAGGAAGAATTTCGAATAATTTAAAATATGATCTTAGATTATTAATATATCGTTCAGTTATAGAACCGTATTTTAATTGTTATATTTATTTTTTGAAACAACGATGTTAAAATAAATAAATTACAAAAACAACAAAACAAAGCTTTCCCCATTATATTAAGATGCTCTAAATTATCAAGTGTAAAGTACATGCTAGAAAAAACTGGCTTATTTAGTATTTGGTATAATATAGTATTGAATGTACTAGTTTTGATTTATAAATGTTTACATAACAAATTACCGGAATACTTAAACACATATTTGTGTCACAATTGAGGCTATGAGAGAGACAACTTTAGATTACTAAAATACAATAAAATTAGTAGCCAAAACTTACTTTACTATAAAAGATTTAAGTTATTTAATAAATTGCCTAATGAAATAAGATATAGTAACATTATGTCTGCTTTCAAAATCAAAACTGAAGTATTATTATTAATATTTATTATTATTATTGTTTATTATTATTATTATTATTATTATTATTATTATTATTATTATTGTTATTATTATTATTATTATTATTATACGGTGGATTTAATGACCGGTTTGATGTTATAAAGTAATATAGTCAAACTAATAGTCTAATAGTTATTTAATATCTATAATTTCTATAAGTATTTAATTATTAAGATATAAATAATCAATGAACCATTCTTCGGTTTAAGAACTATAGTGCACTATTTGAGAGATTCAGAAGAAAAATAGGCCTACGGCCAGTTTTCCAGTCATTGATTAATTTTGAGTTTACGGTTATGGTGATAATTGTTGTCACAATTGTCTCCAGCTCGAACCAGTGCCCAAAGCTATTGAAAAGTTATTTATAAATTAACATTACAGTATTTAAATGAAGAAGTTAATATACAGGTTGGCCCACCGAAAACAGAACAGACTGTTATTTGAAGTTATCTTACACTTAGAAAAAACGCTCGGACAGGACAGTTTATGTTTGGAGGGGGACGTCTTTAGAAGACAAAGTTGACCCCGATGGCATAATGGGTCAACTAATCCCTCATATAAAAGCCCTTTTAATTTTTTATACAGCTATATCAATGATTATAAAGTTATTGAAGATGCGCAACGCATATGGGAAAATGTAACGTACAATTTCACCGATTTGTAGATGGCTCCACCGACAATTTTCATCGAAATATTTTAAGTTGCTTTCTAGTGCGCGTTGAATTAACGTCACCGTTGAACCGCTCCGAGTTTGTGCGTGTGTATGGAAGTTATTGTGATTTGTTGTGACAATGGCTAAATGCAAATACGTGAATTGCAATAACAATACGAAGAAGAACAGAAAAAAAGTTTTTTAAATTTCCAATAAAGTGTACCCAGCGGTATGTGGAAACATTGTTTGTTCTTGTAGACATTGATGCTTTAGGAAATAAGTTAATTTGTGAAAAACATTTTTAAGGTCAGACATAATTATAAACAATAAAAGAAAACAATTACATAAAAATGCAGGGCCTGCAAAATTTGAGAAAGAAGGTTTATAAAGCAAATTAATATTATTTTTATTTACCTACTGAAATAGCTTTGTGTGTTAACTTATCTTTCTATAGTTTTTTTAACTTCAAATTGATAAGATAAAGAATTATGCACTCGTTTGAAGTGATTCACATAAATTCGTCGGGTGTTTTATTAACTTTATTCCGTTTGAAAATTGACCGCATATAATTTCTGATTTTTAATTTATCAAATTTAAACAAATTGAATAGCTCATTAACAACTTATTTGTTGTTTGATTACAATGTACTAAAATTTGTGTGTAATTAATAAGAATTAAAATTTTAAAAATTGACTCGGGATATCTTTTATTTTTTTCTCCTTAGAATCAACTTGCAAAGTCCTTCTCGATTCAAAAGAAAAACTCAGCAGATTTCAACTGGGCCAGAAGCGAATAAATTGTTTATGTAAATAATAACCACAATTACATGGAAATACGTAAATATGATGTTTTTATCATAAGTTGTATTTCATTTAATTTTCTGAGTGTATTTAACCGATTGACTTGGTCGCGTTTTACTTAAAACTCCTAAAAAAAATATACAAAAGTTTAGATCGTTCAGGAGAAGAATGTAACTAGTTTTCGGGTAATTACATAAAATTTAACCTATTTTCAATGTGCTGCAGATTTAATAAATTTTGAAATTTGTTTTACATATACATTTTTTTGTTTAGTTTCATGCAAACTTTTAAGAATAATATACAATTTTTTTTGTTTTATAATTACACTTCGAGATATGATTCTTCAAAATTAGTTGCCATTTTCAAAAAATAGGAATTTTCAAATAACTTCAACCTTTTTCTTTGAACTTCGATTAACTTAAAAAACGACGTCGTTTTTATAACGTATCATATGATGTGATAACTTTGTGTTAATCAGTTTACAAGGACACCGGTTGTAAAAATATTTGATGAATTATTCATTAATCGTTAATTTTCTAGTCCACCTTTAAAATAAAAATTAGTATTTACAATAATTGCATTTATTTACAAAGTAGACTGGCTGGCGATAAATCATCAAAACCGGATACCGTTGCTGATAATATTTTATTAAGGTGAAATGCAGTTTTACGACGGTGGAATTTGTAGTTCGAATTTTATAAGACGGCGTCGCCAAAATACAGTTTCAATGTTTATGAAAGGTGAGGGTTCTCCATAAGGCACGATATTTAACATTAGGTTGCGCCTTTTTATGAATTTTTACTCAATGGCTATATGCATCTTATTTCGGTCAGAGGGATCCAAGGGCTTCCGACATCCTTATTGTCAAAAATCAAAAACAAGCTAGAAAATACTGAAATGTGATCAATAATGCAAATTCATGTGTGCGAAGGACATTCATTAACAATAAAATTTGCCGTGATAAATAAACAGGGTGCCCCGGCAACCGCCGTCTCAAAAATCTCAATTTACAGAGCGAGTTAGGTGGCACCTCATATGAAAGGTATTGTAATTCTCTATTCAACCAAGTACATTATATTCCGTGAAAAAGGCCTAAGAACCCTCTTTTCGCGGAAAACAATAAAAAATGCAGAAAACGCTGAACTAGTTGGTAAGATCAATTTTTGAAGTAGACCTTTTGTATTGACAAAATTTCTCTGCTAGATGCTAACAGGGGCAAAAATGTTAATTGAGATGGAAGTAGAGTTACACCTCATACGTAAGATTTTGTATGATGCATTTGATTTTCTATTGTTTCTAGGAAAAGAAGATTCTTAGGCCTCCTTAGGCCCCTTTCACAAATAAAATGTATTTGGTTGAATAGAGAATTACAATACTTTTCATATGAGGTGTCATTTGACCCGCCCTATAAATTGAGATGTTTGGGTTCATTTCTCAGGGCAAATATTTTTATCATTAATGAATGTCGCTTGTAAACATGAATTGAAATTCTTGACAATATTGCAGTATTTTCTAACTTTGTTTTATTTTTAAAATAGGGCTGTCGGGCCTCCTTGAAGCCCTTTGACCAAAATAAGATGCATATAGTTGTATAGAAAATAAAGGCGCTTTCATATGAAATATTTGTCGACCCATCATGCCATTTACGATTTTCAAAATGGGGCCTGTCGGTACCACCCTGTAGATATTTCGGAATCAACTTTGTCTTCAGAAGACGCCCAGCTACAAACAAAAATTGACGTGCCCGATAATTTTTTTCTTAAAGTGTACGATAGCTCAAAAAAACGGTTTGTTTCGTTTTCGATGGACCACCTTGTATGGTGGAAGATTTGAGAAAAAATGAAAATATTTTAAATATGTTCAAAACTGATTTTGCTTGTTTCAGAGATAATTATGTTTTTATGTTTAAAATTTTAATCAGCTTAAATTTGCCAAACGTTGCTTAACTAAGTAAATGGCCATAAAAGTGAGAGTTGTAGTTGTTCTATGAGATTATAAAAATGCCTCATATTTTTAGTCATAGAAAATATGCGTAGATATGGTGCTTGTTTATGGATTCGTTCAGTAGAAGAGATATCGACATAAGTAGAACACTATCGTAAAACAACTACAAATGTTAGTTTTTATGATATTTACCTAACTAATATTTTATTTCATATTAACATTTAAGGCAACGCTGTCCAATTTAACTTGATTAACTTTTTAAAAATAAAAACCTAATTATCTATGAAACAAATGAAAATCGGATTTGAATAATGAGCTTATTTCAGTTACTTGGACATGTCTTTAAAATATTTCTATCTCCTCCTGAATCACCCGCAATTTTTCAAAATGTTAATAAAAAAAATACAAAAAATTAGACGTTGCTATAGGTATAGATGTTTGTTGGGTCACCCTTCATATACTATCTGAGTATAACAGGTTCGTTATTTAAACTTAGAGTACTTTCCTAGAATTTGGTTAAAATTTTTTTGCAATAACCGAAATTCTATATTTCAAGTTTGTGCAATTCGTTTTATTCATGAAAATAAAAAAGACTTTAAGTTGCCTTTCCTGGTGCACTCTAGTGACATAAAAAGTTGATAAACTTTAGTACAGATATTTATTTATCTAAGGTTTTAAAGCAAATGAAAAAAAAAACACGTAAGATTCATAATATAAAGTGAAGTCTTCAAAAACAGGTTCATTACGAAACAGCAATTTGTAGTAAATTTGCAGAACCCTTAAGAGAATCCGAAAGACTTAATAAAAATATGTAATAAATCCGGATTATTTAAAATAGATTGTAAATAATGTAACAAAGTGTATGGATGGCAAAGCAAGAGACCTTTCAAAACTATGTTTTAAAGAGCATTTAACTTATGGTAGATGCCATCGGTCAAACAAATCCCGTGTTATCTTGAATATGATTGGTAACTATTGTAGAATGAATGATATTAAATGCTTTCATAAAATAGAAAATAAGAGCAAACTTGATTCTTCAAAAAACAAAAAAATTTGCTTATGAATTATAATAATTATAGACCATTGGGTGTTTCCGAATTACCAAAGATTATCTAATAACTGATAAAGCCTAATAATGCGTCATAAGCAGATAATACATACTTTTTCTTCACTTATAGAAACACGTCTTCAGTTACATTTAGGCAGTTGTGTTCTTCATTTTAAAAAGATTATACTTACTTTTGTATGTAATTTATAAAAAAACACACACAATACCCAGAAAACAATTAATAATTACCGTGTCTTTAATTTTTTTGTCAAATTATCGCCCATGTTAGCATACATTTTCCCTATTCGTGACTAAAAACTATTTAAAATACGAAATTAACATAAGTATTGATTATAAGATTTTTATTCAGCAAACAATAACCTTTCCTAACAATTATGTACGTACACCAATGGTTATTGATTCCAAAGTCTTTAATAGTGTATAAAGTATTTGATTGACGGAATTCAGTTTGAATTTTCCAACAAAAGCACGTTTCTCATGAAATGGTTACAAATTTATTGCTTAAAATGTACTGGCCGTTCATCGTAAGCTTGGAAATCTCGCGCAGGTAAAATGTAGAATCTCAAGGCGTACTGGCAATAGTACACTCCGAGCAGAAGGTAGTAGGTAACACTAACAAATAATACAAACCAATCAAAAGGACATTTACTTAACAACAGACTTAATTATCGTTTGTACAACAAAGCTCATGTGTTTTAAATTAGTCATTGTTAATAAAAAGTTTTACATTCCAATAAAATCAATTTGCAGCCGGAAATGTGGTTATTACATTATAATTAGAAAGATAAAAAATAATAATTTACGGTGACTGGAAACTAACTACGTGTAATAATTTTAGTTTTAATTTGTTTATTAATAGGTAATTTTTATATATAATTGTTATTGTTGTAATGCACCTTACAAAATTAACATCTTTTAGGTGTAATTATGTTAACATCAATCAGCGAAACGACGCCATTATAATTAAAAATTAAATTAAAGACTTTTCGGACCGATTTCCTCCTTTCATTACCAAATTCTAGTAATTGTAATTTAATTGCATAGAAATTTCCAAAAACATACGTTTTATTTAACCGTATTTTTTATTAAATTGTACTATAATATTGATATATACAAAAAAAATAATACATTAGATAACGGGTTACTACCCCTTCACGTGGCACACAGTCAACTTACCTACGGTTACGATGTATTGTCCTAATTAGAGTACGGACGAAAAGAAAATGGTGCTGTAATTTCGATATTTAATATACAACAGTATCTTAACATCATGATAGTTATGCAATTTGCATTCACTCGATTTTGTATAATATTAATTTTCTTGCAATTTGCAGCTTGAAGTTTTTCTGTAAAACTACTAAAAAAATTAAAACCAAAAGAATTTGAAAAGGAATAGATATTGATTTCCTAGTAAAACAAATTTCATTGCAACGTAAATAACTTCATTTATATTTATTGATGTTCAGCATTTTGATTTGTAAATACGATTATCAAAAATTTTAACCGTAAAATATTTGAATGAGAAAAGTTATATATGACTTTATATTTGATAATCAGAAAAAATGATATTTAATTGAAATGATGCTGAAATACTATACTCAAATAATTAAAAATTTTTATTTTTGATAATTATTTCGGTAAAAAAAACCAAAAAATGTTTACACTAGAAAGGTATTTAGCATTGCCTGACTTTTGAAAAAGAAAGCAAAAAACTTTAACAAGCATATGCAATGTTATTATAGTAGATTGAAACTATTCATCGCTTCGTAAATTACTGACCGTTCGTTTATGTTATAGTTTATGTGGTAACATATGTTCCAGGTTTTAATGACATTGTTCATAAAAGGTTTGGTGTCTGAATTTAACGCATATTTATGAGTTTTTAAAATTTATGGGGTGTTCATCAAATTCGTATCCGAGAGAAAACTGACAAATATCGGCTACACAATCTCAATTCCTAAATGAATAAAAAGTAGTGACACAACAGACTCAATAGAAGGCAACTTCATATGCTGAAAAAATAAAAATCGGTTGCATTAAGCAAATTTGGACACTCAAGTTTCCGAGTTTCCCAGTTGATGTGAGTTTTTGGGACATCATGCATATTCTGAAAAATTTGGACTAAACTCTATCGAAGTAAAGTATGATTTTTTAATAGTATTTAAACATATTACAATATTATGTTATCCGCCTACTTTTTGCAGTACACAATGAGAAAGAAAGTTTTTTTACAGTTAATCTAATTTTTTTGAAAATATAAAATTACAAGAATTGTCTATAATAGTATAAGCACATACATACGGTATGTCCCGATAACAGTATAGACGGAGCGGTTGTATCTTTAAAATTGACCACTAAGAGTGACTCTTCGTAGGAATTTTACCTAAGTCTTTATTGTGCATATGTAAATTGCGTAAATGTAAATTTTTCTTGTATGGTTGCAAGTCGCGTCAGTTCATTGACTTCACCTTAGAATAAAATAAATTTTTGTTGTCTCATTGTAAATTTCTTTAATGTAGTTCAGTTTCATGATCTAGAAACTTCTGGTAGCGATACGTGCACTAGATATAATAAGAATGTCCCTATTGCAGTTTTAAGTCAGTCGATGATCGACTGTCGGTAATTTTAATTGCGTGTATAACGAACGTATCGGAAATAAATAAGAGATTAAAATTAGTTAGAAACTAAAAGCGTTTACCCAGTTTTGTAATAATGCAAGTTTAAAACTTCCCGTACCACAAACAAACTTAAATTCCTATTTAATAGAAACGTTTAAAAAGAACTAATACCGACATGGCAGTTTTTGGCGTTTATTAAACAGAATTATTTTAATACAACTTCTCGTCTTCGTTTCTAACGTCTTCGTACCGCCACAACACTAACCTCTGGATCATCTCAGCTAGCCTGGGTTTACAGTTAGCCGTGACTTCTAAGTATTTATGTTTTTATTTAAAAAAATACCAAAATTAAAAAGACTGATGCAAATTATTATTATTGTTATCATTATTATTATTAACTTTTGGTGCGCGTTCATTCATACATTGAACATTTTGTGTGTAAATTTAATTTATTCATGCAAAACGCGCAAGGTCAGATTTTGTTTTCGTTTGATTCGTTTCGATTTAACTTGTATACGCGTAACGCAGATAACGTTTATTTAAATTAGATAATTTGATTTATTAATGAAAATTAGCGATCACGTAATCAATTAGATTTTTTTCCCTAGTCCAGTAATGTTAATCACTATATACTTTATTTATTCGATTTATGATGTTTAAAATGTAATAAATCTTGTAGATTATCTGTGTAACAAGCTCTTTTATTGATATTTGATTTTATTATTGTGTGTTGTGTTAACCTTTAACAGATTAAATTCATTCAGTCAACTGGAAAGTACCCTATGGACAGGCTTTCAGTGAACAAGGGGGGAGTTATTTAACGTTGTCGCATTGTTTAGCATCCTCCCGACTTTGACAAATTTATTGAATTTTATTGACAATTTTGCAATCATTTATTACGACCTTATCATTTCACGATGACAAGTCATCTCGTGACCTACCCCCTCTCACTGAGCTACGGTGCAACCTCAACTTATGTTACGTTTTTAATTCAACATTGTCGTTAATTTCTTTTTGCATATAACAAGGAACATGACTGCTATAAAAAGGCATACAGTTCACGCTCCGTCATAAAGTTGGACGATGAGCTATAACTTAGGAAACTTCTTTTATAGCTTAGGTGTTACGATATCATCTTGCTTCATAGCATTTTTTAAATCTGTCACAATAAAGGAGAGAAAGCTCAAAGCAATTTTTGATATTTATATTTAAATATTTTTCTTTTTAAATTTTTTTTTGTTGAACTGTTTAGTTTAAAACAAACTAAATTATTATCTAAAAAGATTACTTATTTATGAAAATTAAGAGAAAAAGTTAAATAGAACGGTAAATACCTACTAGTATTTTCTTAGCAGGCTCTTAGCTAAATTTTAGTGAAAACTGGATTGGAATATCTCAATCTGATCTCGGTCCTCCTAGTGGTTAATTTACCAATTTCAAAATAAATCCCAGCTATTTATCTCAACAACTTTATTTTTCAGGGTTTTTAATCTTTGGTGTTAGCATTATTGTGATACAGCCGCTCTGTATTCTTAGTGGGAAACCCTGTATGTATGTACCTATATTGTTAGAGCCAATTCTTGTAATTTTATACTGACGAAAAAAATAGTATTAATGAAAAATAGTAGATTGTTTTATAAAGATTAAAAGTTGCACTTTTTGACCAGTATTTTTACAAGTCAAAAAGGCACCGTTAATTTGAATGAAACATACTATTTTTTCTCCAGCCAACATGAAATAAATTTAGAAATTCTAAAAAACAACCACCGGTCAAATTGCGAGAATGTATAGCAAAATCTGGTACCCACGTAGTCACGGTTTGAATTATCAATATAATTGTTTTGTGAAAAAAATTGTGAGTGCATTTGCGTGGTAATGAATTTCGAAGAAGATTTACCTGAAGATGTAGCAGAAATGGCCCAAGAAATTGTCTTGAACTTATCTCCACCAAAATCTTGAGAAATATATGAATGCGCTTATAAACTTTTCACGAAGTAAACATATTCTGAAGCTGTCTTATTGGCGTATTTTGTTGACTTTCCGAAATGTTTGTGGTCCCATTATTCAATAGTTAAAACCAAGTTGAATGACAAACATGGTATAGTATAGAGGTTTCTAAATTAAGCGCATTTTTGAAAATAAAAGATGAAAATTTTACCCCCAAGAAATCAAGAGTATTAACAAATGATCAACTAGAAGAAGCTCCAGACCACACATATTAAATTATGAAAGTAAGTCCTTTTAAGGTTAATAGAAGATTTATATTTCATAAATTGTCATTTAGGTTGTCGCAATCTTTAGTGTGAGTGAAGCATGCCGATCTACCGAATTGGTGCATTTCAAAATTGACGACATTCATGAAATTACATTACGTTTACTCGTGAAGATTTGATATACCTGTTATGTATTTAAGTTTGGTAAGTGGGGAGCGCGATAGCGAAGAGAGTTGTTTTGAGTTTTATTGTAACATGTAAGTCGGCGGTTGTGAATAAACAATTTTTATACGTATAAAGTGCATTACTTTGTATATCCACAATTTTGGACCTAATCCGAAACGTAACAAATTTGCGACGAGTTACGTATTCACACCAGGTGTATTGAATTTAAAGTTTTTTTTGTGGGTATAATGCCGCCAAAAGGAGAAGCAAAAGGGGAAGCAAAATGAGAAGCAACAACTACTAGTGGTAGATACAAGTGGTTTAATGTTTGGAAGCCTACCGCAGTTTGAACGTGGAAGTGAGCCTTTTATTAATTATTTAGAACGGTGTGAAATTTATAATACAAGTGATAAAGACAATGTTTGATAGTGGCTATTGGTGCGGATATGTACAGGGTGCCCACCCTGTACAAATAAGAAATCTGGTGTTGCCAGACACTCCAAAATTTTTCTACAAATTAAAAGAACTTTTAATCAATTATTATTCTCCTTGTCACATAGAAGTTAGCGAACGCTATAAATTTATTTCAAGAAAACAAGAGGTAGGCGAATCAGTGATGGATTTTATTGTCGCACTCAAACAGTTATTTATTAAGTGTAATTACGGACTTTTTCTCAATGAAGCATTAAGAGATAGATTAGTTGTGGAGTTGAAAGATGAAAAAATGATGAGAAAATTATTAGCGGAAAAGGAATTAACATTCGAGTCGGCATGCGAATAGGTGCTAATATGGAAGCGGTACAAAACAGTCAGCCGTTATCAATCGTTTAACACAAGTGTGAAGGCAGGTGTAAAAAAACCATTTTGCATGAGATGTAATAAATAGTTATTTACGAATCAAATTCGAGAAGAACTTTTTCCTACATGAACGCATTTAAAGTATCGAGCGAACGAAGTGAGCGAGTGCTTTAATAGCGCGAATGCTAGAATAATCTTCCCGCAAGAGATTTGTACAATATTTTTTGTATCGAGCAAATATTTCGTTAATAAATGTTAGCAACCGTTTTACATTAATGTCAAATTTTAATATGGTTATCAGAGTGCTATGAGTCGACGTTTTTAGTTGTAGTAATATACATACTGGATAGATGGCACTATACATTTTTAATAACTTTGTGTAGATTTTTCAAGGTTAATTCTTGTAAGTAAAATGTGTGTCTTGCGACATCTCGTGTAAACATTGACACGTGTGAATAGTATAAACTAAGAAAAATGCCAACAGTTAACTGTAACGGTATGTGTGTGTTAAAGTGCAAAGCGCTATCTAAGCGATAGCTTTAATGTTTGAAACACAAGTTGTCGATAAAGCCAAGTATAACTTGTAGAGAAGCACACACGCAACAGAAGAACACCTGATGCAGCATTTCGCTCTTATTGTGAGCTCATCAGAGATGTATACTTAAGTGCGGTATACGACTGTACAAGACGGCGGTTGGTCTTTCAAGCTCTCGTGGAGCAATGAACACAAGTTAATTCTTGTTTTTATTAACAACAATCATTGGGAAAATGATTTTTAACAACTAAATATTATATTTGGATTACGATGTTATTATTTCAGTGTCTGTGAATGCCAGTGTTTTTTGAAATTTTTCCCGAACTGATGCGAGAAAAATAGCTTCCTGTTTGGCTAAACACTTATATCAAATGTCATTTCCCAAGCGGCGAGTACAAAAAATTATTTTTATTCCGAAAGCTGTTCAGGTTTTAAATAGAATTGTTTTAATTGTGGTAAAATGGGTCATGTTCAAAGTAAATTTCTGTCAATTAATAGAAATTGATGAAGTTAATAATATAGATAAAGAGTTACTTTTACTATAAATGTGAACGTTGAAGGCCATGCATGATGTCATCTTGACGTAGACAGCGGCGCAAGTGCAACGTTGATACCATACTACTTTATGTATTTATAATTTTTAAAAATATTGATTTGTTATCTTACAATGGTGTGTTATGAGTAGCTAATCAACAGTTTTTTAGAAACAAAAGGTTTCATATATGTTGATATTTGTATTTATAATAAGAATTTTTGTAAATTATCTATTATCATTGCAGGTAATCTGTTGCAAAGGGCTTTATTAGAGAGAAACTGGTTGGCAGTAATTAATCCTGTCTGGAAAATATCAATATTTCTTACAATAACCAAACGGATAATCAAGATGCTGGAAACATTGTGGTTGTAAAAAAGAATTCGGATATTAAGGTTGGTGAAACATTTATTCAATCTTTGCAAAACAAGTATACGAATATATTTCCCGGCGCGAACAATGATCCAATTGTTGGTTTGGGTGCGACAGTAGTCTTAAGTAAAATACTATTCCTATTTTTCACCGCGTGTATGATATTCCTTATGCTATAAAAAATGAAGTAAAAAAAGAATTAGATATTCTTGAAAACCAAAAAATAAAAAGTAAGGTACAATTTAGTCAATGGGCGAGTCCTTTAATTTGTGTTCCAAAAAAGAATGGTAATTTGAGACTTGGCGTTGATTTTAAAGTTACGTTAAATCGTTACGTTGAAGTAAATCAATACCCCCTTCCTTAAGTAGAAGGTATTTTTTAAGAATTAGTAGTTTGCAACATTTTTGCGAAGTTAGATTTGTCAAATGCATACAGGGTGTTCCATTAGTGCGTAATTTTTCCCTAGCGTCATTATTTTTAATTTTAGAGCAAAAATGCATTGGGGAATGTTTTGTAGAATCACTTAAGCTATCTTCTAAAATTATTTACAAGTATACAGGGTGTTCCCTAAGTGCTGTACTGCATTCTTTTAAACTTTTTAAATGGCACCATATTGATTTTAATTTTTTATGGAGCTTCTTTTCTTCCTATTTATGATGGCATAATCAAATTTCACCCATATCTAACAGTTTTGAAATATTAATTTTTTATAACTTTTTAAGAAATGCAGATTTGTATTTCTCAGACGTTCAGTGCAATATTCAAATTTTTTGATTAAAACTTTTAAAGGAAGTGTCAAGCTACAATTTAATTATTTTGAAATATTTTTACACTATACAGGACTGTCCAAAATTTTGAAGTGAATATTCAAAAATTAAAAGTGTAATATCTCAATTTTTTTTAATGAAATGGTATGTTTATTTTAGTGTTTTCATAAAGATAATTAATTATTCGTTCGATTTTCTTCAACATGTCCTATACCTAAACCTAATACTTTCCGAGTTATTCGAAATTTAAAATATTGCATGTTACATGGCCATTTTATATTTGACTTTTATGCTCAATTTATTGAGTAGGCTCTGAAAAATGTGCCATTTTATAATAGACTTTCATGCACAATGAATTAAGTAGCCTTTGAAAAAATAGAATAAAATTGACAGTTAATATTTCGTCGTAAAAAGAAACTAATACAATTTTTTTGTAGTTTAGGGAATTTTTAATTTATTTAACATGTAAAAAATAATAAATATAAAAACAATAACAAATTTCATTTTTCAAAATGTCCGCCATCTGCAGTAATGCATAATTGAAGTCTTTCAATAAAAGAGTTGCCAACACGTTGCAATATTATTTGTGGAATATTTTCAAAAGCACCGCGTATTCTCTCCTTCATGTCATCTCTAGTTGTGGGAACATCCTTGTACACAATTTCTTTAATGTATCCCCACAGAAAAAATCCATTTTTGTCAAATCTGGAGAGTTAGCAGGCCAGTTGAAATTGCTACCTCTACCTATCCACCTGTTAGTAAAGTGTTCATTTAAATAATCTCTAACCATTCTGCTATAGTGAGGTGGTGCACCGTCATGCTGCA
Organism: Abscondita cerata; assembly: GCA_030710515.1. Lineage (NCBI taxonomy): Eukaryota > Metazoa > Arthropoda > Insecta > Coleoptera > Lampyridae > Abscondita > Abscondita cerata. The sequence goes on along the minus strand of JALBCR010000539.1, from coordinate 595,667 downwards.
GCCACATACTTTGGCGGATATTTAAAGGCACTTCATCTAATAGTTGGCCCAGCTCCTCCCTTAAAAATGAAGATACCTTTCTCCAGTTAGTCTTTCTTCAAAAAGTACGGCCCAATTACAAAATTACCTATTATGCCCCCCCCCCCCCACACTTAAGAGACCATCTATGCTGAGCGTCGACGGGTCTTAAGAAGAACGGGTTCTCTTGGGCATAATAGTGCATATTATGTTGATTGATGTTATCATTTTTATGAAAGGTTGCTTCATCTGTAAACATTACTCTCTCAAAAATCCGGGGTTTTCCTGATTTCTATCGAAAGCCCATTGGCAAAATGCAACTCTATTTAGTTTATCCGTTTCACTTAGGGTTTGATGTAGCTGCATATGAAATGCATGAAATTTGTTTTTCTTAACAATGCGAGAAATACTTGTTTTACTAATATCCGTTTCGCTACTTAAATTTCGTAAGCTGGTATGGGGCTGCTCAATTAATGACAAAATAACATTAAATTCATTCTCTCCATTGGCCACTCTTTTTCTCTCGGGTGTTTCGGATAGCAAACGCTGCCAGTTTCTTCAAAACGAGTTTTTAATTTTTAAATGATAGTTCTTGTGGGTGCCGCCGTTCCGGAAATCTTTGAGCGTAGACGCGAGAAGCTAATAAACAATTTTGTTCACTAGCTCCTAAACAATAGATCATATCGATCATTTCTTGCTGCGAAAGATTCATTTTCGCTTCACTACAAAATAGTAATTGTCATTTAGCTTTGTTACCTACAATTTTCATAGGCAACTCAATTTATTTGTGACAGTGTAACATTAAAACCTACATGCAATATTTTAAATTTCGAATAACTCGGAAAGTATTAGGTTTAGGTATAGGACATGTTGAAGAAAATCGAACGAATAATTAATTATCTTTATGAAATCAATATGGTGCTATTTAAAAAGTTTAAAAAGAATGCAGTACAGCACTTAGGAAACACCCTGTATACTTGTAAATAATTTTTAGAAGATAGCTTAAGTGATTCTACAAAACATTTCCCAATGCATTTTTGCTCTAAAATTAAAAATAATGACGCTAGGGAAGAATTACGCACTAATGGAACACCCTGTATATGCAGTTATTAGTTAGTGATCAAAGTAAAGAATTACTAACAGTTAATAATAAATTAGGTCTTTATAGATTTAGTCGACTATGTTTTGGATTGGTTAATGCGTCTATGATTATTCAGTCAGTAATTGATGAAATTTTGAAAGGAATTCCTCGAGTTTGTGCGTATATTGAAGATTATATTGTAGGCGGATCAAATTATGATCAATGTAAAGAGACACTATTAAGCGTTTTAGGCCGTCTCAACGAGCACAATGTTAAATTGAATACAGACAAGTATTTTTTGTTTATGGAAGAGTTAGATTACTTAGGCTATACGTTACATAAAGGTCAATTGAAACCTAGTGTAAAGTAGAATAGAGACAATTAAAAATTGTCCTCGTCCAGAAAATAGTTCGTAATTAAAAAGCATTTTTAAGGTTTCTCAATTTTATCATAAATTTTTACATATGCCAGTTAATACTTTAGAAACGTTGCATTAATTAATCAGAATGGATGTTTCCTGGTTTTGGTCTTTACAGTGCGAAAAAGCATTTTATTTAAGTAAGAACATGCTATCAGAGAAATCAAGTATAATAGTGTTTAATCTTTCAATTGTGGTTATGTGTAACAGTTCAAGTTATGGAATAGGTGCAGTGTTAAGTAATATTATTAATGACATAGAAAGTCCAGTTGCTTTTGCATCAACTACCTTAAATGCAGCTCAGAAACATTACAGTCAGTTAGAAAGAGAAGGTTTAGCCATAATATTTACTAGAAAAATTTTTATAAATATTGGTACGATCACAGATCACGAACCTTTAAAGACAATTTTTAATCCAAGAAAAAGCATACTGCAATTATCCGCAGCGCGTTTACAAAGTTTTTTACTCTCGGCTTACAACTATCAAATAAAATGTAAAAAAGGTTCTTCAATTGGTAACGCGGATTGTTTATCTAGATTACCTTTAGTTACGGATGAATTCAAAGATGAGAGTTGTAGTTTTGTTTATTTAGAAAATGAACCTATGAAAACATAGCCGAAGGTACATTAAATGATAATTTGTTATCCAAAATTAGGTATTATACACGTTTAGGTTGGAAAGATTTTAAGAGAAATGAAGAATTAGAATATTACTATAAGATACGGTTACACATTTCGTTAGAAAAAGATTGCTTATGGTTTAATAGTCGTGTAGTTATACCAAAGTTATTAATACCAAAAGTATTGGAAATTCATAGAGATCGCTTAGGAATTGTTAGAAGTAAAATGTTAGCTAGAAGTTACGTTTGGTGGCGTAACATGAATAAAGATATTAAGAATTACATTAATTCGTGTAGTGTTTGTCAGCTTACTCAAAATAATAATATTCCAAAAGTCTGCACTCATTGGGAATCTGAAAAAATGGCATGGCAAAGACTGCATTTAGATTTTTTAAAAATAGAAAACGCCACCATTTTAATTATTTTAGATGACTATAGTAAATAGATTGAATGCTTTATAATGAACAGCACAAAAGCAAGAGATGTAATTAACAAATTAGATTATGTATTTTCTCGATTTTCTTATCCTGGCGTAGTTGTTTGCGATAATGGTCTTTAATTTCAATCATACGAATTCAGTCAGTATTTAAAATTTGATAACATTCAGTTGGTACATTCTCCGCCATACGAACCTACAGCTAATGGTTTAGCCGAAAGAGGAGTACAAACAATAAAAAAATATTTATTACGTTCGATTATGTCTAATAAATGGAGAAACAGAAATGTTCCTATGGAGCAAAGATTGAACCAATGTTTACGCAGTTATATGTTTAGTCCTACTACAACTACTAAAGTGTGTCCAGCACAAATAATGTTAAATTTTAAACCTCGCACAGAGTTGCCAATGTTAAAACTGCCTAAAAACTCATTTTTCCAAACTGATTACGATAAAATTAAATGTAGACAGTTTTTTATTAATGATAGGGTATTAGTTAAACCACCTTTTCCAAGAGAAAATAAATGGTTGCTAGGAAGAGTCATGGAGAAGATTCGTCAAGTGATTTATTTAAATAAATTCCGAGATGGTGTAATTCGGAAAACACATGTTAATAAAATTAAACTCATTAAATTACCATATGAATGACATCCGGAATCTAGAAAGGATATGTAGAGGTTGGTTTTCAGTTTTTAAAAAATAGTACTCGACCAATTAACTCAATGAACTCAGATGATTTACCAATTGCACTAAAAAGGTACCTAGAAATGTTAAGACCTCTACTTCGTATAACCTATGATTTAAATTATACAGTGTCTTTACAAATGAATATCGGGGTTTTAACGCTTTATAATATTGATTACATTATACTTACAGTTATAAATCATGTGTCATATGAAAGAGCAACTCAAACAGTTTTGTTTGTTGACACCGGTGCGCATATGCGCGAAATGTATCCGCCGCGATCCGCTAGAAAGCGGTAGTAGCAAAAATCCCGATAAGTGAACAGAAAGCGTTTTGTGTTTTACAGTTTGCAAAAACTAAATCTGCAGTTCCTGTGCAACGTGCGTTCCTCCGCATTAGGTTTGGTCGTGATCCTCCAAGTAACAATAACATCCGTAGATGGTATCATCAGTTTGAAGATTTAATTATGATAGGGAGGAGGAAATTGTTATGTATTTAAGTTTTTAAGTGGAGAGCGCGATAGCGAAGAGAGTTGTTTTGGGTTTTATTGTAACATGTACGTAAGTCGGCGGTTGTGAATAAACGAGTTTTATACGTACAAAGTGAATTATTTAATACATCCACAATTTTGGACCTAAACATAACAACACCAAAACGAAAAAACCAAGATTATTTACGATTATGGGTGAAAAATATTTGAATCCATACAAAAAAAATCTGACTTTTGAACCGAAGAATTTTACTGACCATCGACTTTTTATTCGATATTATGGTGTGCTGAAGACAAGTAGTAGACATTCACAAAATTAGCAACATCCCACAAGAAATGGCCAAATTTTTACAGTTGGAAAACGCAAATGAATATACTGTTCATTTGTCTCCGCCAAACATCTGCTAGACTTCTTGTTAATTCTGGAGGAGACATAATCTGCCTGAAGCGGCATAGGGATGGACGTCTGACACTGTAGCAGAAGTGAGAAGGAAAATGAGTAGGTGCATGACATAATACTGTAAAGTCGTTTTAGAAAGATACTATGTGTATATACGTTAATTCACAAATAATAAAAAGAACAGCTTTTAATCGACGGTATAGCCGCCTACAGTCGGGACAATTTTTTGATAACATTTTTTTACTGCGTTGCGTATCTTCTGAAATTTCTAAATCAACGGTATTATGTTTAAATATTGTTAAAAAGCATATTATTTTGTTATAGTACAGATGAGTGTCCAAATTTCATTGGGAAAAGCTTAATAGCAACAGATTTTTATCTTGTTATCATATAAAGTTCCTTTTCTAAAGTTGATGCTTAAACTTTGTTGTGCTATTAATTTTTTCTTTTCAACATTGTATCGCTGGCATTTGTCAGTTTTCTTTCGGATACGAACCCCTATAAATTATAAAACCTCATAAATATGTGTTAAATTCAGACACCACCATCTTTCATGACCTATATCATTAAAAACTAGAACATCCGCTACCACATTAAGTAGAAGATAAACTAACGGTCACTAATTTACGAAGCCATCATGAATAGTTTAAATTTGTATATCTTCGCGTGTGCTTGTCAAAGTTTCTTGCTTTCTTTTTGAAAGAATCAGGCAATGCAATTAGGTACCTTTCTAGCACCTACAAATAATTTCTTTTCGTTCTGTAAAATTTGTCTTACCGGAATAATTATATAAAATAAAAACTTTATATTATTAATATTTAAGCAATCATTTTAAATAAAAATCAAATTTTTTTATCACAAAATATAAAGTCATGTCAGAAATATCTTTGTCATGCAAAATTTTTACGGTTAACATTTTAAGAATCGTATTTACATGTCAAAATGCTGAATATCAATAAATATAAATGAATTTATTTACATTGCAATGAAGTTTGTTTTACTAGAAGATCAATATCATTTCCTTTTCAAATTTTTTTCAATTTTAATTTTTCAGTCGTTTTACAGAAACACTTCCAGTTGCAAGTTTGATAGGAAATTAATATTATCATTGTTTTTAAAAACAATGATATTATGCATAATTGTTAGGGATAATGCAAATTGCATAACTGTCAGGGTGTAAAGATACTGTTTAATGAAAATAGAATCAACTTTTGTATACTAAATATTGAAATTACAGCTTAATAGTATTTTTTAAATTATTTCTTTATTATTCCATATATCAATTATAACAATTTACTTCTAAAGAAACAAAATAATTACTAGTATAAGTTTTAATTTCAAACAAATTAACATGGGAGTGGGTGCACGGTGCACCTAAGTAAATAATAATAATAATACGCTTAGAAATTGAGCAACTACACTTTCATAGGCAGTTTGCTGCTTGAGAAAAGTTCAAAGACATAAGTTGTAATACGATCACTTTAAAAATACTACATAACTTATTTTTCGGCCTTCTCGATTGTAAACATAGTAACCATGGATTGTTGACGTTAACGGTACTTGGAGTTTTACATTACCATGCGGTAAAGTAACTCATAGTAAAAGTTAAATTATAAAAACTATTAAACAGAAAATTTTGACTGTACGTACAAAAACACAATTTTACATAGTTTCTATTGTCATAAAGTGTAGAATTATTAGTAAAATCGATTTTATTTGATTTTAATGGCGTCATCCCTTAGTCGTTTTTAACCTAATTTTAAAAGTTGGTACTACAATTTTCGTCGTGTAAACATTGATACTTGTGCCGACGAAAGTGAAGTGCGATTAAGTGCGGCCGAAAGGCCGATCCACATACAACGATAATACTGCGGTAAGAGATATCGCTCTACCTTATCTGAACAAACAGACCAAAACAAATCTTTTGCGAACGTTGCACTGCACGACACCAAAATGAATTTTCAGTATAATTCAAATAATTTAATGATAAACCAATACAATCATAATCAACTACTACAAATGTTACAACCACAAATTCAAACTCTGTCATTATACCTACAGACACCACATCAATAATTTTCAACATCTACCCAACCACCAATATTCCATCAACCTCAAAATCAACCTCCTATTAATACACATACGCAAGATTATATTCAATATTATAATAATGCATTTCCTGATTTACCCGTTTCCCTAAACGCCACGCAGCCAACAGATTACACCGTAATGGACGACTCCAGCGAAAATGAATTTCAAACTTCCATTTATGGCTGACAAGTACTTAAAAACCAAAAAAGAACGCCGAAGGGCAAAACCAATAACATCTCTAGACCATCTCATGTAATTACGTCAAACAACTTTGCACCGCTTCGAACGAAAATACAACAGAAAATCATAAAAATATTAAAGAGCAAACTAATCACAAACCGCCACCGATATTTATCACACCTAACAACTCCCTCGCCACATTTGCTGATGACACAGCAATCAACGCTGTTGATAACGACCCCCAACTTGCCACCGAGAAACTTCAAACCCACCTTACTCTTTTACAAGATTGGTTCCAAACCTGGCGCGTCCAAGTTAATCAAACTAAATCAGCCCAAATTACTTTTACAAACAAACGCACAAGATGCCCACCCGTTTTGCTTAATGGGATTCAACTACCGATCGTCGATCAAGTTAAATACTTGGGACTCATATTAGATAAAAAACTTACGTGGAAATCACATATAACAGCAAAGCAGACACAGATCAACATAAAGTTACACCAGACGCATTGACTCCTTGGACGCAAGTCAAAGCTCAAAACAGCGAATCAAATCTTGCTCTACAAATGCTGATTAAAGCCAATCTGGACGTATGGCGTTCAGCTTTGGGGATGCGCAAAGCCTTCAAATACCAAGATCTTACAAAGAGTTCAGTCGAAGATCCTCAGAATAATATTCAACGCCCCATGGTACGTCAGCAACAAAACTCTTCATGATGAATTAAGCATCCCACTCGTAGCAGACAAAATTCGGAGACTAACCACCAATTACCTAGACAAATTTGCAAGCCATCCCAATGATCTAGTCCATCGACTGAAAGATCCACCAGAGGTCAGAAGGCGGCTGACACAACGATAACCAACAGATAATAACTAAAAAAAATTATTAATTGATCATCCCTACATCTTGTACGCACTGGAGTACTGTCACTAGATAACTTCTCCTCTCAAAGTATTGCTTTCATCCTATTTACTTATAGCTCTGGGCAGCTTGTAAATTTGCACTGTATATACTAATAAATTTTTTTTTAAAGTTGGGAATTGCCATTGAATTTTGTTTAAATAATTAATTAACTTTTATCTCAATCGTAAATAATAGTTCATTAATTCTACCAAAATGAAAATGTCAGACAGTGATGATTCGCTAATGAATAATAAATAATAGACATTACAATCATATGATTTTTGTTTTAGTCTATGATTAGTTTGTGTACGTGGACCTATGATAAAGCAGTACTCTTGATAATGCTTTTTTAAATTAAAACATTTTTGAAAATATTTTTAAAAACACGCCGGCGGAAAAGTAAAATACACTAAGGCGCCTTGCTTCAAATCACCTCTCGTTGTAAAATACACACTTCCGCACTTATAGCGTAAATAACTATTATTAAAGTTAAACAGGCAACAATACTTTGTTTCAATCATACTGGCACAGTTTGATCAATTCATACAAATGCATCAAAATATATAAAGAAAATCCGTTGACTAGGTTTAAAGAATGAGTTGTGAAACCTTCATTTTATGTCATTATATCAGCATAAAATGGTAAAGATTAAAAATAGTGGATTCAATTACATTTTGCAGAAAACAATCTTTTCTACCCTGGTTTCTATTACACCATTGTAAATACTACATATTCCGGTGGTTTGTAATTGGTTAATAAAAAAAATTAATTTAGCAATAAAACTCTCAAAAATTTGTTTAAAATCTTATGGGGCTTGGGTTCGTTATCAGCGGAAACACTTTTATAAATAGTCGTTTACATTTAATGTCAATTTAATATTTATGAATGTAACAAATAACAACTTAATAATATTATTTTCATTAAATAAACTAAATTAATTTATGTATACCACACAAATCAAACAAAATAGAAACATCTACTATAAAATTGAATGCTAATGCAAAATTAATTTAAATTAACAAGCAAACAAAATTTTGCATTATTTAAAACAATTTATTCAGTACAATATTTTCTCTATTTTTCACCTGACTTTTAGCGGCCTGCTTTGAACTTTTTGTTTGTTTTGTCGTTCAATTTTTCAAGTCTTCGCCCAGTTTATTTAAGAGGCTCAACTCAAAGCGTTTATTTCAATTCGAAGATTAGACCACTTAATATTAATCAAGGTGTTCCGCAAGGGTTAATATTGTCCGCTATTGTTTATTTTGTATGCTAATATATTGCTTTTATCGTATTTATAATCTTTTCGTTAACATAAATTAACCGATTCTAAGAATATACGTTTATTAGTATAAATTGTATAGATAAAAAGAAAGAGAGAGAGAGAGATAAATTTTTCTCTTATAATACATGGCACTGTTATAAAAGTTGAGTGTTACAAGTTACATAAATTCTTACCGTACATTTCCATTTTGATTTTAACAAATATTCACAAATTTAAAATTTGAAATCACTTGGTTAACATACAATCCAGAAAATTGTTGAAGTCACAATAATTTTTTTATTTTTACATTTGTACTTGAATGTAAGCTATTTTCCATTTATAGCTATATTCTGCACATTGAAAATGAACTCAAGTGTCATAAAAGGGTGCAAACGTATGCTGAATCTTAAAGGGTAATATACATATATGTAGTGTAAACATCAGATCCATTTTGATGCATATGAATGTTCTCAAACAAACTTAGTTACTACATTTCAAAGCACATTAACTTTTTATCAAGATTGAAATGACTGCGTTCGCATTTAAAGAACTTAAAGATGACTGCTGAAACAGAATCCATTGCCACGTTGGCGTTATTCAGATAAAGCGACACTTGAGTCATTTTAATTAAAAAGGATCAATTATTACTGCATATTGCTCAAAATTGTTTGATAAAACATGAATCAAAATTTACTTTATTTATTTAATTTTCGTTCCCGTAGTTCTAGTTTTATATTAATTTCGAATAAATTTAAAATTTTGTACTCAATTGAAACTTTTCATTGGGTAACGTTTTCCCACTATGTGTGTATCCAACTGACTACTAAATTGAGGGATATATTCGATTTAAAGTTTCTAACATTTTTACATCACACACTAATCACTCTATCATCTAAATACTATCAATGACTTGGCGGTTAATTTTTTTTAAATCAAAAATATGTATATGTTATCTTTTATAATATTATTATATACAAATTTTTCAGGTTAAGGGTTTTGCGAAAAACGTTGTCAAGTCTAACACAGATGAAAAACAATCCTAATCGTATTCTGTAATTAGATGTTTGTTTTTAAATTTAATTTAGTTAAACCTTTGTATTAAACATTGCAATATATAGAAATTGATCGTACAAGAGATTTAAATAAATTGTATGCGATGAACATACATAGCAACGTATTTTCAATGTAACTTGAAATTTTATTTGAGTCACTCCTCATCTTTTCAAAGGTACTTCAACGTATACCTATACAATTTCATTTATCCGATACTATGGAAATCTACGGTAATTGTTTATATTCGTTTGCTTTGGTTTATTTTACGTCAAATATAACTCAAAATTGTGACGGTTTTTTTATTGTGAATCGACTCGTGTAATTCGTTTTTTAAAATTTCCGTTTCTCCCCATTTCAATAGTTTGGCATCAAGAATCGTGCACGCGTTTCACGTTACTGGAAGAGGTAAAAAACTGTCTTTTATTAAACAAAATCCTCGAATTATTTAGTTACTTGTAGGTTGGCGAGCTACGTCACTGTTTAAATGCTACATTTCGTTTATTGGGTTTGTGTACGCTGTCGAATGCCGTAAGTTGAAACAAAATTTCCGTATCAACGTAAGCGTCATTTTGTTAATCTTTTTTAGAACTTATACCTGGGGACAAGCTAATTAATCACTTAGCCTATGAGCCGAGTTCCCATTCTTCATTCGTATTGATGACGATATCTTTTGGATGTATCTTTTTATAAGGCAGAAGTTGTCGCTATCCACCTGCAACGAAACTACTGCACAATATTAAAAGCAGGTGACATTCATTCTTGACACCACGTTGTCGCTTCGGTATCAGTCTCTACTCAGTGTCTACTCTTCATTCCTTCATCTCGTTGATCAGTATCACTTGGAAATTTACCTGAAGTTTACGATTCACCCCATCGGACAACAAGTAACACGGTTTGAAAGCTAAGTGATCGATTTCTAATTTTTTCTGTTTCTTATGCGTACCGTTTTGAAAACTTCCATGATTATAATTGCATGTGTGTTATTAATCGCACTTAATTAGTAGTTCGCTGTTTTGTGATAATTTTTGTGCTAACCGGGTTCCACGACAAATCATTTTTGCATTTGTTTGCGTGAATATTTCGGTACTAGATTTAATTATTAACTCGATTTAGTAGCTATAATTAGGGAAGTCAACGCAAGTTATTTAATATTACAGTCGCGTTTGTATGATCAAGATACTTGTTCTCGAGTCGTGGTTTACTTATTCGGCTTGGCCGTAGTATATTTTTTTGGGGAAAAACGATATTGCTTTTAGATAGAGTACTAGTCAAGTTATCTGTGATACGATGTGTACTATTTACGTAATGTATTTGTTAATTATTTTGTTACCACCTGCATATAGATTTATGTCTTAGTATATATATACCTGTGACATAAGTGGTACGCTCTCGCTATAAATTATATGTTTCTCTTCTTCTTCTTTCTTTAGGCACAGCCTGTTTAACTTCGACTTTTATGAGGGTGTTTCTACAGACGAGGACTGCCAGCTTTGAGCCCATCTTATTGGTGGTCATCCCACATCTCTCTTTTCTTGCGGCTTTTTGTCCCTGGATATTTTCGGCAATCTGGTATCCTGCATTTTCTCTACATGCTGCTTCCATTGTTTTCGTATGTCTTTAATAAACTTGGTAATATCTTGTATATCACACTGTCGTCGTATTTCCTGCTGGGTACTCTATCTCTTACTGTATGACCGGTGATTGATCTTAAAGTAGACATTTCTGTTGTTCTTGCTAGCTGTTTTGTTTTAGACGTTTTAACTCTAGTTTCGGATGCATATGTTATTACTTGGTCGTATTACGCTTTTATATATTTTCATTTTGTTTTCAATTTTCATATATTTGTTCTTCCAAAAAGTATATCTTAAGTAACCAGATAGTCTTGCGGCTTAAATGTTTGTTGTTGCACTTCCTTAACTAGATTCTTTTTTTACAGCGTAGGGGAAATTTTGAAATTGTCATGCATTTTGTTTTTTCTTTGGATACTTCCATATTCCATTTTCTTGCAGTTGTCACCATTTTATATAATAGTCGTTGAAGGTTATCTTCAGTGTCAGCTATTAAAGCATAACATACTATATTTAAATTAGATGCACCCATCCTGTACCATTTTGCTGGTTTTATTTCATCGATAATTTGATCCATAACGATGTTGAACAACATGGGGCTGAGAGAATCTCCTTGTCTTAATGCCTTTTGTGGATTTAATTTCTTCAGTATATTCATTTCCCACTTTTATTTTAGTTCTTGTATTAATATATATGTTTTTTGTTGTGTTTGTTTGGGTTTTTGGAACTTCTTTTCTTTCTAATATTGCCAGTACATCGTCTAATTGAACTCTATCAAACGCTTTTCATCGATCAACAAAGCAAATATAAGCGGGTTTAGAGTATTCAATAAATTTTTCACATATCTGTCTAATTGTAAATATTGCATCTGTTGTTGATCTATTTGTCCTAAAACCAAAGTGTTCTTTGTTTAGAGTTATATAGTTATTTAACTTCTGTAAAATTATTCTTGTTGTAGTTTTTAGTACTGTGCTTAACAACGTGATACCTCGATAGTTTTCTGGAAGACATTTGTCTCCTTTCTTAAATCAAGGTACAATAATTCTTAATTTCCACTCCTCCGGTATGATTTGCTCTCGGAGTATTATTTGTATCAATAACTGTAGTTCCTTTGTCAGTTGCTCCCCTCCATATTTAAGCTTTTCATTTGTGATATTGTCTATTCCAGGGGCTTTTCGTGTTTTTAATGATTTTAGTGCTTGTTTGATGTCTTTTTCCACTATCTCCACGTCTGTGTCTGCTGTATTCACGTTGTATGGTTGTGTGTCCTCTTCAGATTTATACAAGGGTGAGATGTAGTCTTGCTATTTTTCTTTGCTAATTTTATTTTTGTGGTATGTTCATTCACTTCTTTTTTCCTATTTCGAATAATTTTCCATATTTTAGCTTGAGACCCGGTTAGATCCCTTTCCATACTTTTTGTAAAACCCTCCCAGTATTCTTCTTTTATTTGTCTTATTCTCATGTTGTTTCTGTTTCTTATTTGTTTATATACATTCAGGTCTTCTTGTTTTTGTGATGTTTTGTACAGTATGTATGCTCTTTTCTTTTCTTCACTTAGTAATTTTATTTCTGGTTTAAACCATAGTGTCTTATATGGTGACAAGTTAATTTTTACTTCCCTGGTTCCGCACAACTCTTCAGTCGCTTTTTGGATGTTTGTTTTTAATTTCTTCCACCCTTCTTCTACATTGTATTGGTCCAATATCTTGTTATCAAAGATTGCATTTTTAAGCCTATTTGTATATAAAATTTTTGTGCTTTCTTCTCTCAGACTTTCAATGTTTAGTTTATTTATTTTTGTTGGTGCTACTTGTTAATATTAGGCTGAGTTTACAAATTATTAATCTGTGATCACTTCCGACATTTGCAGAGTTCAACGTTCTGACATCTAGGATCTGATATATTTCTCTCGTTATCATTTTGTCCTTTTATGTCTTAAGTTCCTACTGCTTGACATTTATTGCTACAATTTCATAGGGTAGCGTCCCTAGTCTTGAAAGCACCTTTTTTTTCTACTGCTGCATCTTTAAAATCGCCTACGACCACTCTCCGATATTAGCTAATGTATAGTGCTCCGACGACTAAACATTTTTCTGTGATAAATTCTTCCACGATAACAAACTGCAGTACAACGTTCTGAACCGGCTGCTTTATACAAATTAATTTCAAATAAAACAAATCAATTTCAAATCAACTAAATTTTCAATATTGAACAAGAAAAACATGTTGTTCCTGAGAATCACCACTTTGGTTTCCAGAATTAAACGTCAAAACCCACGTCAATTTTCTTTACAGTTTTTTTCTCGTGTGTGTTTTTTAGGGGTTTTTGGTGCAAATATAAAATATGGAAGGTGATCAGTACCTTACAGAACTCCATGGACAACAAGAAAAACATGTTGTTCCTGAGAATCACCGCTTTGGTTTCTGGACCTGGTCATCAAGACCCTCCCGGATAATTAGGAAAAATGTACAATATAATTTCACATACACACTTAATTAATATTATTACATGTGAATACACTAGGGTGGGTAAGGGTTGGCATGTTCAGGTTTAAGTGGTTTTCCTAAACCTTGAAGTAAATGCTTTGCCAAGACGAACCAATCCACAATTGCACACGGTTTCGTCACCACACTGTACAGGTTTATACTGATCTTCTAGGGCACCATACATAACAATTACATCACAATACAATATTTAAAATGTACCATACGATTAAATAAATAAATAACCAATATTTAAAATAATGGATCCTATATTCATTCATAAAAAGTAAAAATTACACCTACTTTAACGCTCTGTTATAAATTAACTTAAATAATTTAACATGTATTTCTATTAACATGTCTTCCATGTCATTAAATTTGTTTGGTATTAATTACTTTTATTATCGGGCAGTTCATTAATACAGGGCGAAGCAAAATGCAAACCAAGCAATACTTCAAAATTTTTAAATGAATCCCCTATATATTTTTTTCAGGGATTGTTAGTACAATTAATTAGCTTTTCAATTGATGTCTTTTTTGGATACTTATAAGTTCAAAATAAAAATTTCAAAACAAAATGTTTTGTTTGGCAGAATTGTGTAAAACTTACTTTTAAATGTCAAGTGTATTGGTATATAATTATCGATGTATTTGTATATAATTAAAATATATACATTAAAACAAATTGGTCGAATTGGTGGTTAATTTTTAATTATATCACGAACAAAGTTAGGTTTGTAGAAACGCTATATCATCTTTAATCACTCATCTATCCCCACATTTGTCGTTTCGCGGTTCATATAATGCCTTCTATAATATACACCCTTTAATATATTACTATAGTGGAGTATTTTAAATATTGTAAATCAAAGCTATTACTAAGTAATGTTAACATTTTACTCATTGACAGTTCCTCGACAGCGATCGTAGATGACCGTTCTTTTTTTAGAACAATTAATTTCTTAAAGGTTAGCATAAAACCGTTTATTATTTCACCTTCACTTAAAGGAAGGTCTGGCCCTAGAACAAACAATGGACCAATTATAAAAATGAAACACTCCTTGAGAATTACTCAACAACATCTTCGTCAGTTAGGGACTCGTCAAGAGTTTGAGTTTACAATAGTACACTTCTTACGTCACCTCGAAACCGCGAAACCAGAATAACGTAGAAGTCCTTTTGAATATCTTCTAGTCGATCAGAGAGAAGTGCTTTCTCCGATCCCGTTTTGTACAGTGGCATGGTCAATTCTCCCCCTAACATTTGCCCCGTCTATTAGCACAATACCACCCGATCAATTGTACTGCATAAATGTTTTTAGCTTTCCAATCCCCTAACCGGAATCCAAAAGTTTTCGGCAACCAGTTTCTAAGAGACGATCAAATTTCCGTTCTAGAAAAGTATACACTGCACACCAAGCTATTGAACAAACCAAACATAGAACTTGGAAAACCGTGTTTTGTTAAAAAATGTCTAATGACATCAAGACTGCCAGACATACTTACTTGTTATTGTGTGGGAGAAACTTTAAATTTGATCTTGCAACTGTGAATTCTTCTGTCATGTCAAAAGCTGTGCGCTTATAATTAACACACGCATGCACAATTCTTTCCAAACCATTAAAACAGTGGTCAGTGACACTTTTTCAGTGTAGGAGTTCGCAAAGTACAATTTGTTAACAGAAAGAGTTTGACATGCGTCGTAAATTAAAAGCACATAGCTTTCAGCTGACATCAAAGAATTCACATAATCTATCTACAGTTTTCTTTAAATTTTTCGGTAATATGTATGAATGCATTTTTAAAATTGTATTGTTCTTAAATAATTTTACCACAACGTAAATGCAAAATATTTAATTTTATTAGATAAAAAAAAAACAATATTTGACTAAATTTTACTAAAGAATAAATTAATCTCTAATCAATAGTTTCATAAACTACTTCAATAGAATGCGCAATGCTGCTTCAAACAATTGTGCGTATCGTTAGAAATAAACAATTTTCTTTGAATAGTTAATAATTATGAAAATATTTAATTATATTAAGAATAAGTTTTATATATGTTTTATTTTAGCATTTTCATCATTTTAATAAAACAACTTAACTGCTGTATGATATATTTTTTAAACATTTTATTTAAAAAGTAAATTTCCTTGTATTTCAGAAGTACTGTTTATATGAACAAGTTTTACATACACGTTTCTATCTTCACTTTTCGAAAGAAGGTAAGAACCACTCCAGATGATATACTTTAGCAGTGCAACGTCTTGCATTGTTAAAGTATGAATACTTCAATTATAATTGGTAAAATATATAAAATAAAACTAAATTGGGTATTACTTTAATTAATCTATCAAATAAATGGGCATTGGTTCTTAAAATAATTCAGTGGTGCAACAGCAATAAGCATCAACAAATTCATATGAATTATAAATTAATCAGATCTATAACTATAAGTATAATCTTCGTGACTCTACGGCAACGAGTTTTATAGCTATCATAAAGGATATGATTACCGAGAATGCAGAATATTCAAGTTGTGCGTCATAATACACTTTATGCGGTTGTTAAATCTTCATCTGCTAATAAACAAATATATAGTAATAAACACTCCATTGGATTATTAGAATAAAATTAATATATTTGAATATATAAAGTTTAATATTTTAATAAATCAAATCTAAATTTGAAAAGAAAAGAGAGCCGTATATTATATAGGTATATCAAGTTTATCGAAACTCTGCATAGACCAGAACATTTTTATCTACATATTCATGTAAAGAAAAGTAGAAAGTTGTTGTGGGAAAAATGTTAATTTTACTAAATATTCTACAGTTAATAACAGACATAATGAAATAATAAACAAGAACAGTTACCATTTCGACACGGTTTAATCCTGGAAGACTTTTTGTTTTAATAAAAAAATAGGTTCAAGCTATGAAGATAATAAGTTAAAAAAATGATTTTAGCTACCAGTGAGTTCGACCGATGTGTAATTTATCCTATTTTGCCCAACTTATAGGGCAGAAGGATGTACCTCTTAAACAATTCCCATCCAAAACATAATGCATCGGTTTCTCTTTTTTGGTAATTTCTGCAACCAAACAACAAAATTTTTTTTGTCACCCCTTATGTTTAGTGAACATCTGTAAACGCACCTAAAGAAATTCAAATTGAAATTGTTGTTGCATAGTTTTTCGAAACCGAAGAAACAATTTTCGGCGGCCACAGTTTGACCTCGTTCAACTGAAATTACGGTCTCGACCTAACAACGTCTTTCTGCAGAAATTACTAGCTTGATTTATTGTTTGTTACGACATTACGACATCGCTGTTATAGAAAGTCGTAATATTGTTTAATTGCGACTTTATTAAACCACATAGCTGAAGATACCGACTTTACAGTTTTATTAAGCGTAGGTTTTTAAGTTCCTTTAATTCAGTCACGGTCAGGTCAAATAGTTGAAATACTATTTTAGTAAAAACCATTAATTAAATTATTGTTTTGCACTGAAGTTGCTTGGAATATTTTAAATTAAGCCGTTTTTTTATCCCATGGAATTATCTCTAACTTTCGAAACTTTTCTTTGAAACATTTGTTGTGTTTCCGTCTTTCTGTTACAATTTCACAACATCATGGTGGAATTTCTAACTCAATTTTATTTTTATTTTGTAGTAATCTCTTACCGAAAAATGTATCGTATATTTTCGTATTTTAAGTAACCTCTATATAGGTATATAATATTATGTACAATATGGCTACTTATTATTATTCTAGAAGGGATTACAATGGTACTACAACCAAAATAAAATTCTCTTAATGTTCGTCCAAGCACTTTATCACAATTGGAAATAAATTTTTTTTAAAAGAAACGGGATACGGGATTACCATCCCATCACGATGTGGGTTATTCTCTTGAAGTAGACTGCAAGTTGTAGTCGATTGCTCCATACTGATTACTCTCTCACCTCCCATTTCAATTACATGTTTGTTCTAGTTTCTTAGTCGTTGTTGTACCTACCCATTTAACAATGATAATTATTATTTAAATCAATAAACAGTGATCGTCGTTAAAAATAAAGATTCCTTGTGATATTTAGTGAAAGAAAGAACAATAATGGCAATGCGAAATTGTAGTAGTTCTTGTTAAGATTCAGTGCATTGTTTGGCTATTTGTACGTCAGTAACGCTGCCAAAAATGTGAAAATAACTGATCGTTAGAAGTTTTTCTTAAAGAATTAGTACCAAATTTTGACAAAAATATTGATTGCAATCGCAACTTAACCATATGCCCATTATAAAAATTTAGAGCACAACTTAAGCACAATGACAATAAAAGCATAATTTGCTCAGCAGTATGATCTTACCCTTCTCCCAGGTATAAAATTTAAGTGCACTATCCAAAACTTATCTGTTGGTAGACTTTCTAGCAAATATGTAAAACCAAAATTCTAGCAGAAAATAAACAAGCGTGTATCCTACAAAAAAGTTAGCAACGTCGTGGGACTTGCTTAAGGTTGTGACCTTTGCCAATTAAAATATAACAGACTAACGTAAATCGATCCTCATCACTAATGAAACTTTAAAAGAAATTCAGTTGCATTACAATATTAAAAATAATAGTAGTAATGGCATTTGCGTAAGACCAGAAAAAAATTAGGAAACTATATCCGTAACCCCAAAGATTTATTGAAAAAGCTGGAAATATTAAAAACTTTGGAAAACCAATTGAAAATGATGTCATTTTAAGAAAAAAAAAAGATAAATTGAGTCGTCTTGTTTTGGAAAAGTTCGGATGTGAATTACACATTCTAGAATTTGCAGAATGGATTTGAGAAACGAATGTTCCGCCTAGAACTGGTGCTGTGGTTCATCATATTGTTGATTTTCTTCAAATAACAGCACTCACCAGCTTGGAATTTTATTTAGAACAAGAATCTAACAGTGTCAATAGGGAGATGGGCCTAAAATGACATACCATTTTCATTTTTGCTTTCCTGAGAGAAACTAGGGAGTGATATTAGTTTTCAGGTTGTGAAGTAGGGAGTTTAGACAATATTGTTTGTTTATTTATGACAGAAATATGCACTTACAACTCCCTATTTATATTTTATAATTTTGAAAAAAAATGGATACTGTGTCATTTTAGGCAGATATACGGGCAAAATGACATATACTACCAAGTTGGCCACTTTAATGGCATGTTTATTAAAAAACTTAAATTTTCAGACGTAAAAGAAAAAACAAAATTACATCACGTACAAAATGCAATCCATCGAAATTTTGGATTATCAAATAATTCTTAAATAACTAAGTAAGTACATAAATTATTACATATTCTATTAAACGCATATTTCACAAATAAATTGTTTTGTTTTTCGACTAACGCCCGCACACTCACAATGCGCCCATAACGTACATGTTGTACATCTAATCCATGCTTCCTTACTTTTCGACATTGAATAGAGCTCTAAGCAGTAGAGGCATGAAGCATCATCATCATCCGACTCATGGAATGGATCAATTTCTTCAGATTGATCTTCAGCTTCGAGTTCTACTCGCTTTTTGACAACTCTTGCTGACTTACGCCTTTCTTTTCTAGTTTTTCTGCAACTTTTCTTCGGGTTTCGTTAAGAAACGGAGTGCTGGTCATATCAGCGGCTCCCTGGGTATTCTTTCTTTTGCTCCTCTTCTCAAGGATACTTCAGGAATTGGACTTATTTCTGATATTCTACTAAGTTTTCTAGGTTTGTTTGCTGGTAAGTTTTATTGGTTGTATCTTCATGAAGAACAGATTGTGGTTTAGGAATATAATATGAAGGACCAGCTTTAGGACTATAATGAGTGATCGGATTATGAATGGCAGAAATGTGTTTTTCCGGAGTCATAAGATTTTCCATCCTTCCTTGACTTTGTTGAGGCAAACCTTCTTCTGATTGAGCAACATCGGTAATGGGGCGATTTGTAGTTTCGCTTGGAGCAAATTCATGTTCTTCAAATACATTTGGATTTACTGGGAAAAGCCCACATTTTTCGAAACCACCAGTCGCCGTTTTTATGGTAGCTGCTCTCCCATAAGCTACAGCAAATAATGAGCCTATTTGATATTGCGTGACCACTCTTCCAGGATGTTCCTTTAGCCACTTGGAAACTTCTTGATCGTAGAACGTTTTTAGTGGACCGAAGAATGAAACATCAAGGGGCTGTAACTTATGGGTGCAATGGGGAGGTAAACAAACCAGAACTATACCATGAGCTTTGGCGAATTCCAGAACGTCCAAATGCTTATGACTGGCATGACCATCTACAATAAGGAGAACCTTATCGTCTGTACTAGGCTTGACGTACCTTGAAAAATGCTGCAACCATTGTAGAAACACTGGTCCAGTCATCCAGCCTTTCTCTTGTACAAGCCCAATGGTTCCGAGAGGAGCTCCATCTATTAATTCATTTTTTAAATTTTTTCGAGGATATATTATAGCCGGTGGCACAAAATGGCCAGTTGTTCCCATGCAACAGACCACAGTTACATGTTGTCCCCTTTCTGCACTGGTTATTGCACCAACCTGCTTTTTACCTGTAGTAGCGAATACTTTAGGGGTTTTGAACTGTTGAAAGTGCGCTTTCATCAGCGTTGTATATTCTGGTGAAATTAATCTTTTTATCAGAAATGGTTTTGCTATACATTTCAAAGAATGATTTCACTCGCGGTTGATTGAAACCCATAGCGCGGGCAGCACTAGTTGCTTCAGGTTTTCGCAAACTTATATCGGGATGTCGCCTTCGGAAACCCGTTAGCCAATCCCAGCCTGCCATACGGGTTTCTTTGTTAAATCGGTGGTCCAAATTATGACTTTCCGCAATTTGAAAAGCTAGTTTTCGGAGGTCTGTTGAAGTCAACCCAAAAAGCGAGATTCTAACAATTTGACGTGATCAATAAGTTCTTCTTCAACATTAACACTAAATGTTGTTTGGTATCTGCCTAGACCTTTAGTTGAACCCTGAACGATCTTATTCTTACCATTTTGCATCGCCTTCGTAAGGTAGCTTGTGGTACACCAAATTGTTTCGCTGCTTTTAACCAACCCATTTCGTTGTTTTCTACTGCCCGAATAGCCTGGTCCATCGATTCTTTGCTCCAACTTTGTCTATTTGTCTTCCTCTTGTATTTTCCGACCATCTGTACATTAATTAGCATTTTACAATTTCTGAAATAATTTGGCGCAAGATATATTAGTATGGGAAATATGCATCAGGGCAAAATGACATAGTATGTCATTTTACCCCGACCGAAGGTATGTCGTTTTACCCAAAACATGTGATTTTTTTAGTTCAAAATTTTACATTTTTTAAGTAGTTTTTCTAATAAATAAACATGTTAATACATAATAAACAGTCTTACCTTTTACTATCTCTCACCACAGTTCCCCAGAATTAATGAAAAATATTGATTTTTCTTTTCTTAAAAGTGTACCTCAAAAACTATTGAAGCTCGCATATACGTTTGTTAACGTAATTTACAAAACGGTTGCACTTAACGTCTATAACTAACAGAGTACGACTATCACGTGGTGATTGGTCGGCAATTCATAATTTCAGCGATCTAACACGAGTGTAAACGGAAATAAATAATATATGTCATTTTACCCGAGTATGTCATTTTAGGCCCATCTCCCTATTCGTTTAAACTTGGCAATAAATTAATGTTTGTGCAAAAATTTGTAGACACATTTAATTTTTATGTTTTGTCAATTTTAAAAATTTTTACCCTTTTTTTGTGTTTTGATTTAATGTATTGACATGTTTTTATGACTGTTCTTATATATATGATAAATTGCTTGGACGCACATAGATAATTCAAATGTATTTTTGAGGCGTTCTTCCAATCACAATAAAGTGATTTCACAAACTACATTTCTTTTTAAAAATGTAAAAAGGGGTAACAGTGCGGCCATATCTCAGTATGTATAAAGGGGATTTAAAACGCTAGTGGTTTAAAGTTGCCTTGGTAACAATAAATTCAGTTAGAAATTTGGATAATGATGACACGAACAAATTAAATACATATAAATCGTACAATTGCTATTGTTTAAAAATTGTAAATGGAAATATTTAACTACATCGCTATTATTTAAACTAGCAGTAGACTCCAGATTCATTGCTATTTCAAATACAATTATATTTTGTTAAAAAAAATAGTATTACCATTGAAAGGTTGTATCCAACGCTACGATTTTGGATTGTTGGTTTCCGAGGGTATATAAACGCGAGCACGGCCGTAAAATACACAGTTGGTGACCGGGTCCACCGAGAAAACCTCTTTCTCCGGCTCCGGGATACAATCTAACGGGAAAGCGCGTTCGCAGATTTTGATTCGCGATTAAATAGCGAGTTAAAAATTAATTTTTAATATTAAAAAAAATACACCGTTTTTAGTGAACTGAATTATGGCCACGTGTAAAATTAATTCAATTTACTCCGCATCCGTTATTAACAAAATAGACTCAATTAATTAATTTTCAGGGGATTAAGGAAATAGCCGTTATTAATTCAAAGCGTGCACACCCCGTTTATCAAATAAATTCGACTAAAATTAGTTTTTTTATGAATTAGATAAACACCGATCTTTTTTGCAACGTTTGAATTCCGAAATATTGAGTTTACTTGATTTTCTTTATTTCTCAAAGTTTAAAAGAATTCATCGGCCACAAAAATTGTAAATAATACTGTGAACAAACTGTTTTAAAAAGAAAACTTGAGTATTAAGTTTTTCTTAACGCGGGAATAAAAATTTAATTAAAACCACCGGAAACAAATAATTAAACAATATAGATCTTCAACTTACAATTTTTACATGTTGTAAAAAAACATTTTTGTGAGAGATTACCCTAGCGAAGATACAATTTTACAACCACTTCCGTAAAAAAAGAAGGCGTGATAAGTATATACTAACGCATTCCTACCCTTTGTTCGTTAGGATTTAGACCTTGCGTCCGCATTTTTTGAATTGCGTGCGGGGTGTTATGAAAAAGTGATCAGGCGCTCTGTTGACGTCTTGTATTGTTCCGATGCGACGTCAGCCCCCATTAGTAGTTTTCACCTTGAAAAAGTATTACAAATCGTTAACCAGCTATACATTCGTTCAAAGCCGTGAAAAGAGCTTGATATAAGAAAAACTTAATTAAAACAAAACCCGTACTGTCCGTATTCGAGTTAGTAATTGTAACGGTTGTAGATCACAAATAATAAAAAAAAGCAACGGTTCTAGCGGTACAACCTAGAGAGAAAATAAGACAATTTGGCTCGATGTAGCGCACTAAATTCGTGGAGGATCCAGTATTTGTAGTTTTCACAGCAGTGTCCGGCTTAGTCGGTGACTTGGAGAGGTCCTTGAGAAACTGTAAAGAAATAGACTGCTGCTTAACAAGGCGCCACCT
The DNA here is from genome assembly GCA_030710515.1 of Abscondita cerata. Classification (NCBI taxonomy): domain Eukaryota; kingdom Metazoa; phylum Arthropoda; class Insecta; order Coleoptera; family Lampyridae; genus Abscondita; species Abscondita cerata. The sequence goes on along the minus strand of JALBCR010000539.1, from coordinate 572,539 downwards.
GCTGAGTAACAGAAAGAAATAAAACCGACTAACAGGAGTTCAATAGGTTTTACTAAAAGGTCTAATACGCTAAAACGAACACAAATCAGAGAAACAAATAGACAATTCAATATAGCAAATAAAACTTACAGTACTAGGAGAATGTGACAGAAATAAAACAAAAGCTGTCGCATAGAATTACGGACGTTAGCAACAACAATTTAATTAAAGCTCGCAATTAATGTGTCGATATTCAGTTAAGCGTTTGTTTGTTACACCCCAAATTAAAGTTAGCGTTCCAATTGAGGATTATAAATAGTATAAGGTACCTTACATTCATGTTTTATACCAAAAATGAATTGTCATTATATTGTTAATTAACATTTAAATGTAAAAAAAGTGTTTTTTCTAAACCTTTTTTTCCTGAGTGAAAAGTAATAAACCAACGTTAATATATAAAAAAAAAGTTGTAGGGAAAAAAAATATTAATAAAATAAGCAACAATTCGACTAGATCAGTTAATAATTTTCCGAGAAAAATCGAAACAAGTGAAATATTTGAATTTTTTTTAAATTCGTAGATCCGTCATTTTTTGAGATGTAGGTTAAATCTTTTAGGAAATAGAAAGTAATGATACGTACTTAGTGTGTGCAAAACCCTGCAACTGTCGTGCAATTAGTTTATGCAAAATTGCGATTTAAATTTTTTAAAGCAATATATTCAATCGCGGCTAAATGCTCGTGTGGTTGTCCAATTGTCACAAATAAAACAAAAATGTAAAGTAGAAATAGAAAGGAACAAAACGTATATCCTCATTTTAATAAAATGATATTTAACACGCAAGAAATGCATACAAAGATGACTAAAAATGACCGAGTGTGAGAAAACGGCGGAGTAGTGGGGGTACTGCAATTTATGTAAGCGCTACGAACGAGTACTTCCACTACTCCTCCGTTTTCTCGCATTTAGTCATTTTCAGTCATCTTTGCATCTATTTTTTGCGTGTTAAATAGCATTTTATCGAAAAATGAGAATGTACGTTTTGTTCCTTTCTATTTCAATATCACAATTTTTTTTAAAAGAAAATAAACTTTCTTATTTTTATAAAAATAAGATTGTTGCTTGGTATCGAGAGTTGAATTAAACTGTAGTGTCATTAGAACAACTTTAGTTAACGAATTGAAATATGCTGTTGACTGGTTTTTAGAAGTGTTAAATAAAATGGATTAGGCTTCCACATTCAGCTTCAGATCTAATTTAATTAATTTTATTTCTTAACTAAGTGACAAACTGGAAATTATCTGCGTCACTGCATTTAATCATTGCAATATACTACAATAATTTAGGATATGCGAACATAATATTAAAAAGTGCCTTACCTTATAGTACTCGATATAGATGAAATTGACACCATACAACAACAAATGAGGGTATACGTTCTACTTGTTGTGTGGAACTAAAAATCTTTGCTCGCACTCATCGAGTAGAAACATAATGATATTGGTACAATAAATTAAATTTAATTATTGTTCTTATCAGTTAGATTAGTTATAATGCTGGTTATCAACGCCCATGCATTTTTTGTTACTTTTTTAAAACTCTGCTGTCTCGTTTCCACAGCTGGGGATATTTTTAGACCAGAGAAATTAATAATTCATTGTCCTACTCAATTTTCAACAATTTCAACGTTTAAACAATAATAAGTGCATTTAATGTTAGTAAAGCCACAGAAAAATAGTGTGGTAAAGCCAAGTAAACCACATACGGTTTAACTAAAAGTGTGGTTACACAATCAGCTGTTATCACTACTGCGCATTTCGCTTTTCATGTAAAAATTAATTTAAAAAGATAATTAACTTTCAAGGTCCTCCGTTTACGTTTTAAATTTTTGTTCTTAATTCTTACGTGCATAAACAGACTTGATAAAACAAATCACATAATCACGTCTACAGAAACGGCGAGAAATATGGACAACAAACGATCGCTTTTATCTCTATCTTCCTCAGTCCAATGCAAACGTAATTCTTGTTTCACGCGAAAACGCGACAGATCTCCATGAATTCAGCATTGACAAATTTTCATTATTGCGTAATAGAGTTGGTACAATTATCCCAAGTTATTATCTGGATATCCACTCTACATTTGTTATTTAAATCCCCTAGATGTTGTTTAAGGTATATCTTATGGACATCCATTCAATGTCCAGAGTATACGTACATTATTTAGCCATTAACTGGATGTCCACTAGATATTGAGTGTTTGTGGGGTATAACTTTTTCTTAAAAGCATATAAACGAAAAATTAACATATTAACATATACCAGAGCGATTCGAATCAATTAAAAGCTACACATTCATAGTTTTTTGTAACCATATAAATATAAAATTTGTTTTAGTTATTGTCAGTTTTCATTTGCTGATGGAAGTATCGCAATCTACATACTACGAACCTATGCTTTCCCATATAAAACGAAGGTTAAACAAACATTTTTGTTACCACAATTACCTATAAACAATAAAACAATAATATTTAATGTACGAACAGAGTGTTCAACTTAATAAGTTAGTGTATTGTTCACTACCACTTGTAAGTCATCTTCATTACTGTTGTGATTAAATATTAGAAATGTTTTTTCAGTGATCGGAAACTTAAAATAAAACTTTGTTAAGACAAAAAAAGCCAAAGATTGTTCTTTTTTAGGGGTTGTCTCATAATCCCACTGCTTCACATTTATTAGCAAAAGTAACAATTCGACCAAGTTTTACTGGTATTTTAATCCTAATATATGTCGCAAAGGAATGATGAAAACAGAGATTTGATCATATGCCTAAAGACAGTAAGTGATTTGATCAAATTTCTTAACTGTTTTAGTGAAAAGATAAAATAAACAAGTTAGGACTCGCACGGTCTATGTTTCACAGGTTACCACTCCCCTTTACCTCACCGAGCCACTACAATGTCCGTGCCATGTTTTGGAAGTAGGTACTAAAAAGCTTTAATATTGATGAGAAAGTCTGACTCAGATGTAGTTGTGAAAATAGTACACTGGTTTTGTAATAACCATTTGTAATTTCTATCTGAGGTTAAATTGACATACTGTGCACAGCTTCAAAAACTGCAGTTACATTAGAGGCCAGTCGATTGATGGGTTTCCCGAAGTATGTGGAAAATTTTTTTTGTTGGCATTATTTTCACAACTGAATCGGTGTCAGACTTTCTCTTCAAAATCAAATTTTTTTAGTTTTTTTTAGTACCTATTCCAAAGCATCATATTTTTTTCATAATAGTATTGTTTATGTGTCCGTTAGAGTTTATGTAGTGGGGATAACTAATATTGTTCCAAGATTGTGATAGCTTGTTCTGTCCCTAACCCATAAACATTTTTCATTATCATAACGCTTATTCAAAACTTGAGATACAAATAATAATAAAAACTGCGTGGCTCGTCAGAATCGTGACTCTATCGGACACGGACGCCGTAGAGGAGGTAAAGTGGAGTGGTAGCAAACGAAACATAGAACTGTGCGAGTCCTGACTTGTTTATTTAACCTTTTTACTGAAACAGTTAAGTGATTTGATCATTCCACTCGTGCGCAATATACCATATTAAAAACTTGTTCCAGAATATACTATTCTTTATATTTCTTGGAGATTAACCTGTTTAGCTTGTTCAGTTAACAATATAATTACAGATTAATTATCCTGGTTTTTGGTCATTTTATGATTCACGAACACACATTTCACAAATCAACAAAATAGTAACAAAACGCAACAAATCTTAACCATTTCGGCAACGATTATTGGCACGAGTTACTTCGAAAAAGGTATTTCAATTTTAATTTTATAATTTTCAGACTGTGGTGCGGGTAGTACAATGAAAAATAATACACTTATACACTTGTATTATATTATACTATTTTTAATTAGCTTGTAATATGTTAACTACTAACTTGAATTTCAAACACATTGCAGTTTCTGAAAAACTTCCTGATTGTATTTTGCATTTAGATTTAGTGTACACTTTAACGTTTCAGTTTAAATTTATTGCGTTAAATGTCATTCGAGTGTCTTTGACTTGAGTTTTATTATCATTGCCAAGAACGTTAGTCATCTGCCGCGAAAATTGTTTTTCTTTCGCTTTCATTTAACATTCGTTTTTTTAACACTCATAAATACAATTTTATATACGAATCGCTTTTCGGCAAGAAAAAACGGTGTAATATAAAAGAATACGTTTTGAGTAGGTATTCATAAGTAGAAAACTTGGTGGTCTTAAAAGCATTATGCAGATATAATAAAAAATATTCCACTCGACAAAGAAAATTTAGATTCGAAACAGTTGCTTACAATTTTTTATATTAAAACACACAAAAAAATGCAATATTGCGCAATATCGGGTAAACTTTGTAAAGTCGGTCAATGACAGAATTTTGAATTTATTGTCGTGTTAATAAATAAGTTTTCAACACTGAGCAATTAGTGCTCACGTTAGAATAGTTTTGTATTAATCACTTCCTAACAAATTTATTAACTACTAGATAATGTAATATATTGTCAGACTTTAAGGCAAACTTAATTTTATTAATTATAAGTAAAGGCATTAGCGTTCTAACGTGATAAATAGTGAGATTTTAATCTTAACGTATGCGTTGTTTGCTAACATCAAAATCACATCTTTGCACATAAACATGCAAAGAAAAAAATTATAAGTTCTAATTTTTATTAAACTGTATTAACTGAAATATAAATGTGTGTGAGCTTTTATTTTAGGGATATATTTTTAGGCAAAATTAAATGATAGGGAAGATTTACTGTAAAAGCAAACAGTTTCCTAAAATGTTACCTTAGCTGGAACGCACTTTAGTTATTTTAACAGAACTTGATTAAACGGAGAAACTTAAAAAATATTTTTTAAACTCGATTTTATGTTGCAGATTTTTTGAAAGAAATAAAATTATCAAGAATTTTAATTATTATATTCTATTGATTTCAAATTGCTAATATTACGGTAAATGAGTACTTACTGCATAGTAATAATTTTCTTTATAACAAACTAAATAAGCTGTATTGTTAATATTGGGCAGTGTATTTGAAATTACACAAATAACGTAATTAAATTTAATTAATACCGTGTATAACCAACGCATTTCATGTATAACAATGTGGTAACCAACACCCAACTCCAATTTTATTGTAGGTACTTATTTGAAGGTATATACATAAAAATGTAAAGTTAGTATTTAAATCTTGGTTTAAATATTTGATTAAAATTATTTAGTGGATGCTTTACTAATTTTCATAATGGAAAATCCATAATACTGCCGAACAATCCATTATGCAAGAGTATCGAAATATTCTTCAATTTCCTCTTGTATATTAAATACTTATTTTTGGATATTAAAATATAAATATCAATTTTCTAAACGAATTTTAAATTGAGTATGTACATCATTAACCTAAATTGTGCATTGTTAAAGTCTAGTCAAATTATTTTTGGATTTTGATATTAATTATAATTAATGACTACTTCTTCAGCCATTTACCGAAGATACAATATTAATTTATATAAAATTTTAATTGTCAAAATGTATAAAACGTTTTAAGATGTCGTTAATCAAGAAGAATGTTCTTATATTTAAAATAAATGTAAAACAAGCTTTTACCGCAGAACTCCACATCGCAATTATAAGCGAAAATAAAATTGAGTTTTAGAAAAAAAATTTCAAACAAAAGCTATAGACAATAGAATTTCCAACAACTTTTTTTCCCTTAACTTTTTTTGTAAAATGGATATTGGTCACGTGATTGTTATATCTCAATAATTTCTTATTGGATCAAAAAATAGTTTAAACAAAAATGTGTATAATTAAATTATAAACAACTTTTATTTGAAACAAAAATGTGTAAAATAAATATTTTACTAAACATTTCAAAAATTCAAAAATATGTGTAGGTTAACGGCTCTTTTGGCTACATGGATTATGCCCAAAAACTAATCAGAACTTCGAAATTATATATAAGGTCCTTATACAAAGTTTTAGAAAAATCGGCCGGCCAACCGCCAGACATAATTTTTTTTGCTTCATTATAACGTACTAACTCTAATTCGTCGGATAAAGTGAAAATTATTTCATAAGATGTGGAGTAATAACTGTATGCTTAAAAATTTTTTGAAATTAGTCTTTATTATTTCAATGTATTGTAGTTGTTTCCACTAATACAGACCTTCAATAGAAGTTAATAGAGGAATGGTCAATCAAAAGATCATGTTCGTTGCTTGTTGCAGACATGTAGACCACCCTGGTTTGTAGTAACAAAGAGTAGAAATTTTAAAATTGAATTGTAGATGAACTCGGTTAAAACGATCCCTCAATGGACCGAGTTTGTGTTCATTCCTATTATAAGCGACGATACGTTATAAACGGTTGTTGCAAAATGAGATATTTTTTGTGTATTAAAAAATGTACTAATAAGTTTATTTAAACATAAGTTACAAAAATTGAAAATAAACAATCTACTCCTCTCGATTGGCTTCCTGTTCTTTGTAATATTACTCCATCGAACATTCGACGAAAAGCTGCGTTAAAACGAGAATGGGATAAATGCTTAACAAAAAGTTGCCAATTTGGAATGACATTGACAACCCTCCTGCTAAAAAACTTAAATCTCGAAGTCCTATATGGTTGCAAGACTACTTAAGTACGGCTTTTTCTGAAGTTGAAGAGTGGAAAAAATTATGGTCTGAAGTTGATGTTTTCAATAAACATCTCATTGATGATCCAACAATAGAAGTCCCGGGCTTTGATCAAAAAAGCAAAATTTGGTCAAAAGTAAATCGCATAAGAACAGGCCATTCAAAATGCAACTCTATGTTGTTTGAATGGGGTGCGATTTCTAATCCAAATTGTGACTGTGGAAACGAACCAGAGACCGTTACACTGCTTGTCAAAAGTAGTTTGACAAAATACGCGTTTTGATTGTGTTCTATATCGGCAATTAGGTGAAATATCAGTGGCTTTTTACAGTGCATCTGCAAAGACTTTATTATGTCCTGGTCCATGGGTTGCATGATAGCCGTAACATTAGGTAGGAAAATCAGTTCAATGGACTTCAAATTTTTTATTGCTGTGCAATTGTCTACCAACAATAAAATTCTTGTATTTTTCTTGGTGATTTCTTGCCCCAATTCTTAGTTTCAAACTTAAATAAATCAGAGGTTAACCAAGTTTTTTTTATTAGCCTCGTATTTTACCGGCAAATTTCGCACATCTCGCTGCCTTTGATTTTCCTATCACTAGCAAAGAATATTTCTCAGTTCTCGTCATATTTGCACAGACAAAAATAGCCAGCCTTTCCTTTAATAGCATCCCACCACTAAATTTTTGCTTCCAATTCCAATGTTTTATCTGGAGTCAGTTGAATAACCCGTTGTTAATTAGCTTCAATAACTTCTACTACATATGAACACTTCTTGAACTCCTGATGAAATACCTGGTTGATTGTTAGCATTATTAAAGGAACTTTGACTTCTGGCAAGAGTCTTAGCTTATCGCAAAATTTCACCCCTTATGAGTACATTCTGAGTTCTTTTATGACTAAAACATTTTAAAAGGACTTTGTCAACGTCCTTCCGTATTACTAAGACGCTTCAGTTTAGCATTATTTTTGGAAGATCTCACTTGCTAAATTTTCTGCCGATTTATTACTAAGACAGTTGATTATAGCTGCCCATGTCAACGTTACAATTTCCACTTTCCAATTTGTTGATAATTTTGACCTTATCAGCCAAAGATTTTTTACAACGCGACATTCTTTTACGGCAGTTGTTAACAAACTGAATTTTGCATTTTAGCATCTCAAGATTTAATTCAAACCCCTTATGAAGCGGGTTTGTTGCATCTAGGAACAGTTTTCAAAGCAGACACGTAAATGCAGTTTGTTATAAGCAATCACAATTATAAATTTTTGTTCGTTGTAAGCAATTGTTCGTAAAAACCGAGATTCTTTGTAAGTCTGCTAAATCTCAGACAGAATGAGTGTCTTTCAGAGACATCAAGACTTGTGGGTTTCCGCCAATCCAAGCAAATACATTTGTTTTTAAAAAACACATGTTTGAGCTTATATTTAAAAAAATATCGATTTTTTGAGTTTGGTCAAAAGTAACCCCCCCGTAAAACTCACTTTGGATCGCTTGTACGAGCATCGCATAGGGTAGAGGGGATTTCGAAGCCTAGGTTGTTTTTCCGTTTACGCGATTATTTCCTACTAAAATTACGTTCCCTAGAGTAATAAGTAATAAGTAACGGCATTATTTCATGTTCGTTCGTTGTATATTAAATATTAATTATTGTCATTAATTTTTGTCACTACCTATTAAGATCAATATGTTACATAAATATCTTTACATTACACATTTATACTGGTCATTTGAGACATCATATTACACTTACATCACGATCTAATGTTTTATGTAATGTAAACGAATAAATAAATAAATCTTATGTGAAAAAAAAATCTAATGTGTGTTGAAAGATTGTGGCTATATACATTACGTTTGTTTTATTGTGAGGTGGTCATACAGTTTCTGAGTGCACATTTTAAAAATACTTTGGATTATATAGAGTGTTCCAAAAAGTCGTGGCAGCATAAAATTACATCTTAGGTATACTTGGAACATATTATCAATTATGACCAATAGGTGTTGCGACATCTAGTGTCGTCTCGCGCCATCGTAACACGTCAGAAAATGCACTTGCATTAAAGAAACGTTAGATTAAAATCTGAAAAAAATTTCTAACCTCCGCCAGAATTTACAACGTATCAGTTACAACGTCAGCTAAATATAAAATATTGAAATCATTACAATATTGCAAAAAAAAACTGACTGAAATGTATTTAATTTAGTCGATACTTATTTTATATTGAGAAAATTAATAAAATTGCAAAAGGGTTAATTTAAGGGGTTGAATATTAATAAAAATTATAACGCTAGGACGTTCGCTGTCACAAATATTTAATTAGCATAAAAAATACTTGACTTAGTAGCAAACAAATCACAATTAAAGATTTAAGTGTTTTAACCCTCAAAAAGGTTATCGAAATATCTCCCTATCGTACTCTCATATCCAGTACACACGCATGCAGGCGTCACTTGTGCTTCATTTAAAAAATTAAATTAGAGAAATTTTTTTTAAATGTACAAAACTTTTTCAAACCTTGTTCTACAATCGGTTCGCTAGAAGTATATAAAATTTTCATAAATAAAAAGTTAGTACTATTCAGAAAATTTTACTACCGTACCTAAATAGCGACTCGCGACCTTTTTTATTTTTTTACAAAAGACTGAAATATTTCAGAAAACGAAAATGGCATTGTAACTAGAACTCAGAAGTTCACATTTGTCTAAATAAAACAATCAAACCCAAATATTTTAAGTTTACTGAGATTTATTTATTTATTTACAAAAAACCTGAATTTTGAATTATTATACTTCATTTTGGTGGTATTTCGTCAATAAAAAATCGGTACCACTAAAAATGTCGTAAACTACATTTTCATATACAAAAACACATGGTATCAGTTTCATGTGGTTCTACGCCGGAAAAAAAGTCACATTTCCATGGCGTTTTTACTATACTATACTTAAACTTGACCACGTTAACCCAGTGGTGCATGAATATAATCTTCTTCTGGGACAAGTAAACTCTGCTCAAAGGTCGTAATTATGGCTCTGGGGATTAAGTTTAGCATAAAGCTTAATTCAAACATATAGTACTGTGCGCCTACTGTATACCGAACGTGTCGTTTTTTCAATCAATCTCCAAACGGTCTTTTTCATAAGAATTACACGAACACATGTTTTTAGACCCACACATATAGGACTGGGGTAGGACTGTGCGCCTACTGTGTTGTATTCGTCTGCTTCAAACGTAATTCATCAAGGCCATGAAATGGTTTATTCGAATTATAGATAAAAAAACACTACCATAAATATGATTGCTGTAATAACAAACAAGTTCGTGGCGATTTCGAGCTTTAACAAAAACTGTCGAAATAGCACAAGCGGCCTATGGGCAACCTACTGTAAGTCCACATATAGGACTGTGCTGGGGCGATGTCGAACCATAGCCTTGATGAATCTCTTTCGAAGACAACACAGTAGGCGCACAGTACTCCCTCAGTCCTATATGTGTGAATCTAAAAAGCGGTTTTCGTGTAATTCTTATGAGAAGGATACAGTCAGCGCACAGTCCTATATGTGGAAATTAAGCTTTTCATCACAAAAAAGTAGGCGTCATACAAGGGGGTGCTGAAAAGTTCCTGGCTTTGCTACTAATCACGTAAATGAGACACCAATGTTTGATAAAACTGAGCAACGCGCAATGATGAAATTCCTGTTCCTACAAGCGAAAGGAGCAAAGCAAGTGCATGAAGAGATGGTTGAAGTGTTGGGGATAACTGTTCAAGCTACTCGACAGTAAAAACAAGTCTCTCTTAGAGAACTGGAGGAGGCGTTGAAGCAGAAACGCCGAGGGAAGTTGACTCGCGGTGTCTTGTTTTTGCAGGATAATGCGCCTTCCCATACCGCCTACCGCACCCTAGCAAAAATCGACCAAATTGGCTTTGAATTGTTGAACCACCCGCCGTATTCCCCTGATCTTTCCCCATCAAATTATCACCTCTTTCCACAATTGAAGAAACACCTGAGAGGCACCAAGTTTGATTCTAATGAGGAAGTCACCGCAGCTACGGAGACGTTTTTTTCGAGGGCAACCGTCCCAATTTTATTTGGACGGGTTACGAAAACTGGAGAAGCGTTGTACTAAGTGTGTTAGCTTGTTAGGGGAGTACGTTGAATAAAACGTGTACCATATTTCGCTAGCACGTTTCTTTCTGTGTAAAGCCAGGAACTTTTCAGCATCCCTCGTACACTTCTATAATTTTATATTATTTAAATATTTGTCAACAGAATTTTTATCAAACCGTGCATAGATAAGTACTTTGTCCATGAAGGGACGTTGCACAAATTGTAATCATATTAATTACAAAGGAGAAAAACTTTTAGTTAAAACAGCTAAAATTATGGTAACTTTAATAAAAATTAATGTTTGTACCCAACATTCTTAAGATTTGGTTAGATTATGTTAAAAATAAATAAGCAACATGCAATTTTAAGTCGCTAACTGTTTCAGTTTTTAAAACCTTAATTAGTTAGTTAAACACATGTTCTTTTCTACTTCTTTATTATCTATTTACAATTCTACATAATTTACCTAAAAGTAGGTACTACATAGTTTTTCTTACTTTTAAGTAGTTAACTTGATATATTCTACAGCCACTGGTTGGAACAAACTGACTAAATTCATATGGTTAATTGTGTTTAATATGAAACATTTAGATGTGCCAAATATCGGCTTTTCAATCTTTTGTAGTTTTTTTAAGGAATCTTTAAATCAAGCATTTTTTTAAGCTAATTAAAAATTTGTGACAACGAAAGGCCTAAGCGTTATAATTGTTATTAATATTCAACCCCTTAAATTATCCATTTTGATGACTAAATTACGTAAATCTCTAAAAGCTAAAAGCAGTTTAATGCAAAAAGCAAATGAAGAAAAAGAAAGGGCAATCTTTCACAGTTACCGTGGAAACGACTATGGCTATCGTTAAACGGTAGTCCGATGTTTCCCGGAAGAAGGGTATGGGTAGAACCTTTAACTCGCCCAACAAATGAATGTAACCGATGAATCCGTAAAAAGGATAAGCTAAAAGCAGTTTAATGCAAAAAAAAGCAAATTGTAATATATCTAATTTTAGACATCATTCTTATATGTTTATAACATTAACATTGTTTTTTTGTTTACTGGAAAAGTGATGCCGAAATTAAACAATTCTTGCACCAGCTGTAGCTGATAAAAGAAGGCCAACGTTTCATTGCCATGCATGCACTACCTACAGATAAACAAACTATATTAGAATTGAAGAAAATAATTTCTAATTTTTCTTAAGAGATGGAGGAACTGAAAAAAATAGTAAGTGCTACTAAATTGGATTAAAATTCGTTGCTAATGACAGAATCAATTATTTCCGAGATATCCGAATGTAATAAGTGATCAAATAATATCATTGTTTTTAACGTTAAGGAATCTACGTCGGAATCAACTCGCACATCTCATGATATAACAAAAGTCATTGATATTATAAAAAATACTACAAACATTAATTTAAACCATATTCGCTTGTTTCGGCTTGAAAAAGTTACACAAGGTAAAAATACGTACACTAAAAGTTATATTAAATAGTATTCCCGATGTTCGTTCAGTTCTTAAAAACAAAAATTCACTTACAGTTGACACTGAAATACGCATTGCGACCAACCAAAACTCCAATACAGTACGATATCTTAAATAATTAAGCATAAATTTAAAGGAAAGGCAAGATAATGGCGAAAAAATATTACGATAAAATATATAAACGGTCCAACAATACCCTACTCTGTTATTACCAAAATCTCAGAGGTTTAAGAAGTAAAACTCAAGAATTTGACGGATCTGCAAGTGCCTGTGAATTTGACATTATCTGCTTAACCGAAACTTGGTTAAATGAAGATGTTTGTAACAGTGAGTTATTTACTGACGATTATGTTACATATAGATGTGATCGTAATTATAAGGTTTTAGGTAAATCTAAAGGTGGGGGCGTTCTGATAGCATGTAAAACTTATCTAAAATCTGAAGTAATTGATTTATCGCTAGTTACTAATCATTTAAAACAAATAGAGATTGATGGTGTAAAATTGTCTATTAATTACTCAAATATGTATGTTTTACGTTGTATATACCACCTGGTAGTGCTTATAGTGAATATGAATTATTACTAAACAGCTTTGAAAACTTTCAATATCTTGATAATCAACGAATCTTGCTTCTAGGCGATTTTAACATACTGTTTAGGCCAAAGTTAGTGTAAGGATTGGGGAACGTTATTGCTAAGCAATTGGGAGAAAACAACTTGAGCTGTGAGGAAAATGTAAATTATTAATTGTGGAGTTGTCGTTTGACCATCAAGAGTCACAGTTCTAGTTTCAAGTTCAAGTACCAGTAAATCATTGTACAGTTAATTGTAGAAAAAAGTGTACAAGTTAAAATAAAATATATATACAGTCCACATTATCAAGTTTATTCAACATTTTGAGAAGTAGTGTACAAGTTAAATAATATATATATATATATATATATATATATATATATATATTTTATATACGTGAACGCTTTCACGAGTCGACACTAGATGTCGAAAAACTTATCAATTATATATATATATATATATATTAGCAACTTTGCCGACAGGTATGTAAAGCAGTTACATAGTCGATTCTTCAATAATTATAGCCAACCTAACAGTTGGCAAGTATAAAAATTTCGAATCGCCTGCAGTAAAGTACGCAAGAGGTTGTACAATAGCAAACAAACACTGAGAATCACCCGACAGCTGTTTCGTCCTTTTGGGACTCATCGGGAGTGAGAGAACTCGAGTGTAAGTTCACTATTGTACAAACGCGCGCTGTCGACTATATGCCCTACTGGAGGGATCACAATATTTAAATGATAAGTTTTTCGACATCTAGTGTCGACTCGTGAAAGCGTTCACGTACGAAAATGTTAGCAACTTTGCCGACAGGTATGTAAAGCAGTTACATAGTCGATTCTTCAATTAATTATAGCCAACCTAACAGTTGGCAAGTATAAAATTTCTGAATCGCCTGCAGTAAAGTACGCAAGAGGTTGTACAATAGCAAACAAACACTGAGAATCACCCGACAGCTGTTTCGTCCTTTTGGGACTCATCGGGAGTGAGAGAACTCGAGTGTAAGTTCACTATTGTATAGTCGACAGCGCGCGTTTGTATATATATATATATATATATATATATATATATATATATATACAGTCCACATTATCAAGTTTATTCATTCACATACCAAAATTTGTATCTGGTGATAACGATACTATTCCAAATTTAGTGAAAACTTTTGCAATACTTTCTGAATTGAATCAAAATAACAATGTCCTTAACAACCGTTTATTAGACCTGGTCTTTGCTAACGTTGATTGTAAGGTAGATTATGATGCCGCTCCGTTGGTTGCTGAAGATACTTATCATTCCGCTTTGTTTATAATAGTAAAATCGATTGAAACAATAGGTACTGAATTTTCAAAAGTCCTTCAAAAAACAATTTTTAAAAAGCAAACTTTCCTAATCTATAATGAACTCTTAGAGACAGTTGGTCGTTTTTAAATGAAATTGTTAATTTAGATCTGGGGGTTGAGTTATTCTATAAACAAACTTTACCAAATATTAGATCTGCATGAAGTGATTTAGTTCTGTTATTATTAAAAATTTAAAACTAAAATCTAAATTCTTTAAAAGATACAAAAAGTAGGGTGCCTGTGAAAGTAATTGACCATTTAAGAAAATTTTCAAAAATTAAAATTTATAATTTAACGTGTTTATAGTTTAGCAAAAAAACACTACAAAATTACCTTACAATCCAAGATTGTAAAATTTAGTACAAATATAAGAATAAGGGGAGAGAAAAAAATTTTTTTCCATAAAAATTTCTAGTAACTGACCATCAATCGTCCACTGTTGGACCACGCATTTTCCAATTATTGACCAATTTTATGTACAATAAAAACGGTTTTAGGTAGGTATATTCAACATCATGTAAGCACCTATACCGTGGTTCCAGTTTAAAATGAACTACATCGGGATATCGGAAAAACCTTAATATTTTACTTATCATAAGTGGCAGGTTGATCAAAATTTTGAAATAAGTGTAAGAGATCGTGGCCATTCCGAAAAATGTAATGAAAAATGTCTAAGCCTACTCTTTTCGGAGCGCCCATTTATTTTTCTTATTATTCTTCATTTTAAACTGGACACACTGTATATTAAAAAAATAAAAATAAACATTCTTAAAAATAGAAATATAAACATTTTTAAAAATAGAAAAACATTTTCAAACATAATTTTTCTTGTTTTCACATTATTTAAAAAAAAAGTTTTATCGCTGTCGATTTCTAGTACCAATAATGTTTCGTTCCTCTAGCTTGTATAGAAGTTGTTCAATATCAACTGTACTAATGTCGCCTTCTATAATTTTGTACGTCGACTTATCGACAGCAAAAAGTGCTTGAACCTCTACTTCCTTTAAACTAAATATGTTCTGAATGCAGCAAACATAATTATGCGACTTCTTTTTCCCAGGAAAACTAACTAAATAAAATTCTCCTTTGGTAATATTATCTAATGCTTCGTTTGCTTTTTGATAAGATTCTCCCTTTTTGGTAATTTTAGGTAACGGCTCGTTATCACTATTACTTGTAAAATGTTCGTTAGATATATCATCAATACTGCTTCTAATTTCTGACCACTCTTCTTGCTTTTCACTTTCAGAATCCTGTCTATGCTTTTTTTGTTTTTTGTAATTTTTCTTTTAGTAATTTAGTTTTAGATTTTTCTATCTTCTCCTCTTTCTTTTGTTTTTTTAACGCAGCTTTTTCTCGTTTTATTTCATCCTTTTGCATTTTTAATTTTTCTTTGTCTTCATGATATTGTAGCCACCTGAGTGAAGTAGTAGCATGAGGGAGTCTTTCTACAGTTGTTATTTTATTGCGGCGATTCCTCTGACCAAAAATGTGATCTAAAAAAAAGTGCTAATTGCATGGTTTTGGAAGTCTAGTCTAGTTAACACAACATTACGGTAAATAAGAACACGCGTTTCTAGATTTATTTTTTCTGGGGTATCTTCTTTGCATTGCTTTAAATCTTCAATAATTGTTTCAGGTATCTTTTCAACTTCTCTGCCAGTCTTCACTTTATTGGATTTGCGGGTATTTGTATCGTTTTTAGTAATCTCATGTATTTCTAAAGTTTGGGATTGTTTGTTTTCTACTGTCAACAATTCCTCCTCTATATTTGTATCGTCGCTTTCTTCTTCTGACCTTTTCTTGCATCTGGACTGTAGTTTTTTCCATACCTCAAACAATTCCTTTGATGATTCATCACCTATCCATTCACCCATTTCTGCTTTTCTGAACTCTTTTCTTCTTTTTGAAGGTATTACCGATTTAAAATAAAGAAATTGTAAAATTTTAAATTCAGTTGGTAAAACATCTGCATTATTTTTGTTTCGATTTTCTCCCAAAGTCCGGAAAGTGTGTTGCATCCATTTTGTAAAATATATATCATCCGCATTATACGGAAATATTCCATACTTTCAAAATCCGTTTTGACAGTATCCGCAGTGACTCATTTAACAGCATTTTCAAGCTAAACAGAAAATGTAGCTTTGTTAATAGACTTGTTGTTATTTGCCTTTTTCCATTTAAAAACGATTTTTTTCAGTTACTTTTTACCGGAGCAAATAGGGAGACATCTGCAGACTGTATAATGTGTGTGGGGTTGGGAAAAAGGGCATATAAAAAGATACCATATTTTGCACAAAACTTACTAAGATTGTAAGTGAGATGGGACTTATGGCCATCGAGCAAATATAATATAGGTAACTTTACAAAATTTTTTTTAAACGTATTACATACGTACCTATAAAATGTTTGGCCATCATTTTTTTGACTTCCCTAAAAGAACAATATCAAGTTTAAAAATTGCTAAGTTAAGTTTTTTTTTACCTATAACCCAATCCGGATTTGTGTTGCGCACTATTTCTGCTAGAATTCGTGCATACGGGTAAAACATTCATTGGGGGGTTAAATCTGTCCATCTGCCGAAATTGTGAACAGAGCTGCAATACATTTTTTAAAAAATTTTCATAAAAATTTTTCATTCCCTTTGACCCTAGAACCAGACCTGTTTTTAAATGTGTAGCAAAACACGACTCATCAGAGTTAAAAATTCTGGTGGGGTCTTCTAAAATATCTTCGGAATTCTCACTGATCAAGTATTTTTGAATTTCCTCGTGCCAGTTTCTAAGGGATGTTTCAGAAACTCATGCTCGTGCTGTATTTATTGACTCAGCGTGACGTTGTCTAATCTCTGGGTGGCGTTTAAGAAATGCGTTAAACCACTTATCATATATTATTGGGTCACTGTCATTGTTACTTTCTTGGGTACCTACTGTTAGTGTTGTTTATTGTCTGTGTGTATCTGCTTCTGATTGTGTTTCTGTTTG
Organism: Abscondita cerata; assembly: GCA_030710515.1. NCBI lineage: Eukaryota > Metazoa > Arthropoda > Insecta > Coleoptera > Lampyridae > Abscondita > Abscondita cerata. The sequence continues at coordinate 555,369 of JALBCR010000539.1, read as the reverse complement.
TGTATGTAGTGTGTTTGCAACTTGTTGTTTTATTTGTTGAAGTGTTGTGTTGGGTAACAGATTTTTTGATTATCGCTCGTCTTTTGATCTGCGACTCTTTGTTCGGTTACTGTAATGTGAGGGTATTGTTGTGTAAATTGTATATGTAATTGTTGTCTGTATGATATAGTATCTGTTTCCATGTGTGTGATGGTATAGTAGCAGCGCATGATGTGAATGTTCATGTCCGTAGTCCATTTTATGCGCTGCCGTGGCTTGCCTGCTTTAGTGGTCGGTGGTTGAACATTCACCGAAACATTTAAAGTAGGTGGGGACTGAAGTTCTGACCCTGGCCTTTCCGATAATAATGGAAAATCTATTGCAGTAGCCATATGCGGACCCGTGCTGCTTTCGCCACGGTGTACCTCGGGAGACTGTAGTACATTTTTCGAACGTGAGCCTCTGCCTAACTAACGAACGCGGCAAGAAGTTTCGGTGGTACAATGCCGATTCACCCGTGGTTCCTTATCATTACTATTCTTAGTTTTATTTTACACTGCCTAAGCAGGTAGCCCTTAGCCGTCCCCCATCACTCTTAGACCCGTTCGCTCACCTAGGAGCTATTTGGCTCTTGAGATCATTTGGGTACTCAGGGTCATGACGTCGCCGTAGCACCTTACAGCACCTCGGGGCCCGACTCTGAGTAAGAAATGCCGGATCCAGTTGCCAGACCGGGCATTCCTGGACGTTGTCCCTCCCCACGACGTGGACGTTGAGCCCAGGGGAATATTATTATTATTATTATTATTATTATTATTATTATTATTATTATTATTATTATTATTATTATTATTATTATTATTATTATTATATATTATTATTATTATTATTATTATTGTGGGTTGTTCGCTATTAATATATTTTTTACCATGATGCTATGTAGAAGGACTACTTATTATTAATTAGGAGTAATAATATTTGTTGCTGTTTTAATGATTTTTTCCCTTCATTTTGCTCCCTTTTCTTTTTTTAATATTCCTAAATAATTAGAGCCGTTCATAACAAAAATTATGTAGAAAGAGGCCTAAATTCTGCACAAATTTGTTTGTTTTTCATAAACCGGTTTTAACGAACTTAGTCTCATTAGAAAGAGTGTAGATAAATTAATTACTTAATTAATCTACTGTAAAACAATTGCATTTAGTGTTAATTGTCATAGGTAGAGGGTAATTTCAAATAAAAAATTAAATTTTGTTTTTTTTTTAAATGTTTAATAGAAACACCTAATTATTGTAAATTTATAATGGAACTGGATTAAATTTGTAACAAAATGGCGCAAACAGCATGTTGATAGCTTTTGTCGAACTCGATATATAAATAAAAACGCATAAACATACGTAACTATAGTATTTACTCACCCTGTATTATAACTTTAATTAAAAAGTAAGTCAGTACTTTTAAATGTTTATAGCAGAAGAATCTTAAACAAATATGTGCAAAATTTAAGTCTCTTTCTAGTTTACTTATTTAACACCTAGTATAATTGGGAATATTTCACAAAAACCTGGTTTTTAAATTTTTCTTCGTAGGTTACGCCCTCTAGCGGTTAACCTAGAAATTTGCAAGTTATTTCCAGCGATTATTCTTAGCCACTTTTACTAAAAATATTTTTTTTCCTAAAGTTAGAAGATGAATAGTTTCTGATATGTAGCCGAGGGATCGGCTTATTTTACCACCCGGTACATGTCCAAGATAAAGTCAAATAGTTAAGACTGACTCTTAATTCTAATTTCTTTGTCAGTGTTTTTCTAATTTTAACCGTTCTGCAAGCACATTTAAATTTCGAACACTATCTTAAAAAACTTTAAATACAATTCACAAACACTAAAATAGATTTTGTGAACTAAGGACTTTAATTTTGATCTTTAATCCCATGTATTAAAATAATTCTCAATAATTAAAAAAATTCTATATAAATACATTGAACTTGTTAATAAAATCTTGTATTGACTGGAAAATGAACAAATGTCACTGCTACAAAACTTACATAAGCATATGTAGTTTTTAAAATTCTCCAGCATCCAACTGAATTACCAACGAAAATTTCTTTTACTACATTACAAATTCGAGAATCTTTTGAGTTATTAGTGGAAGTTTTGGTATTAATAAAATAATTTCAATTTGCAAAAGATTTCAATAAGCTTGATCTTTATGCAAATATAAAATGTAATTTTCCCATACTGAAGATTATTTTTATAGTATAGCCGATCAATTTAAATTTGCATTTACAAACAACCTTTAAATATAAATCAAATGTGGCGCATCTTGGCAATACTTCAAAACCTTATATATCTTTTACTGTTTATAGGTGACGCAGCTAATTCCGTAGTACATTAAACTGATGTTGATTTACCTCCATCTTTCTAATATAGTATTGATCGTATCAATCAAGTTTCAAACAAATGTTTCTTATTATCAGAATATTTTACATGAACATAAAAACATTAAAATACAGATTTGCTACAACACAACATTCATTCCATCAACAAGAAAATTACTAAAATAATCTTGATGCAAATAAAAGCATTCGTATGTCAAATAGCGAAATTCTAAAAACAAACAAAACCATTTGAACGTTCTTTAAGAAAGACTTATAGATTTTCTCCTAAATTCAAACGTAACTTGTAAACATTGCCTTTCCATTTTATTTTACGTCATCCAAGCGAATGACCCGCCCTATATTAAGATCACAGTTTACCCTTTACGAACATTTAGGCAAATTTAACCAAAACGTCATAATATTATTTCCAAGTTTCTTTGTTCGTATCGTAATTGAAAAAAAATTGTCTCTTAATTTCGACTGATCCTTATTCATTATACTTTTTACGTAACAAAATTAAATTTGTAAAAGTCGAGATCAAAAAGAATTTTGTCATATAAATTATAATTTAAAAACTGGTACTCATTTATTACCTATTTAATGTATTCTAACTTAATAGAAATTATACCGCTTTCCTTTTCTAGTCTTAATGATATTAAAATTATGTAAACTCCGTAATTTTCAACAACGGCAAATTGTTAAATTAATAAATGAATAATGCATGAATAAAATATAAATCTCGGAAAACTGTGAATTTATTTCTTTATTTTTTGGAGTAAAATTATGGACCTTAATGTTTCATAAAGTTAATTTTCTTATACACTTTAAAATAGTATATAATCATAAACTTTTAAAAACAGTATCAAGCATTAATAATTTCGTCAAGTAATAGAAAAAAAATGGAGCGGAGGGATTGTTATTGATTTTCGTTAAAGTTACGAAAGAAGCGCAGCAAAATTACGTATTTTCGAAAAAATATAATTTTAATTTTTAAAGCAAGTTATACTATGAAAATTTTAATGTTTTAAAAAAACATACAATGCGACATTTTTACATAGCAAATTAATCATGAATGAGTTTATTATAGTCTGAGTCAGTACTTAAAAACACATTTTTTACTAAATAATTGTTTGTGAAATGCTAATTTTAAATCAATCGTGCGTTAAAAATAATTTGTAAATGTACAATAGTTATTTGTACCACTAGGCCAGAAACTGACTTTTTACGGGTGCGAGGATGGTTCACAGGCAAGGCGTTAGCCACAAGTCCGGGCAGTTTCTGGCCACGTGATACACACGATTATTTGGGCCGGCAAATGGTCTAATTTTTCTAAACTTAAATTTTTAAATGTTACTATATGCCAAAACATTTTCGGTTGGTAACGCCATTTGACAGCATTTAACACGGTATAATTTTGGCATATATTAAAATGCGTATTTTTGCTTTTAAAAGTCAAAAAGCCTATAAAATCCTTCAAAATAAGATGTAAAAGAGTACTGCAACGTATTATTTACGTATTCCAGCATGAGAATTGTACTCATTTCAGTATCATGAGTATAATGTGATTATTGCCAACATCTAGTAACTTTTTGCCGGCCGAGGCCAAGAAAAGGGGTGTTTCTAGCCGCTTTTGAGTGATGCAAAATCAGTGATTATGGACGGAGGAACAAAATGTAACTTAAATTAAACGACTTTTGTTATGAACGATGCCTGGCACCCAAGCAATATGCGTACCTCAGTTATACTAACTATTTCTTGCAAAAATTAGTTCTGACGTAGATCGTTGATTGAAATATTGGTAAAGATAGTCAACCTTACGGGATTATGCGACCCCGAAATTTGTTCTAAACATCAGAGGTCGGTAGTATCGCTTTGTGCTAAGAAAATACGTCAATTGTATTGTAGAATTTACAGAACAGTATTGCCGATAAATGTGAAATAGAAAACTGTAATTTTGCTGATAGTTTATGCTAAGGCACGACATTGTTGCCAATGCATCATGCCGTTGATTGAAATATTGGTGCATTGAGTCAATGTTGACAAACAAACAAAACATGCGTTCTACAATATACAAGAATTTATTGATTTTTGTCGACGTACTAATTAAATGTGTGTCCTTTGTTATATATTTTTTTCTATTGTCTGTTAATTGTTCAATGTAATAATATTTATTTGTATCTTTCTTACGTAAGGTTATAACAATGGTTATACCATCATGACAAACACATATATGTACAAAGATTGTATACATACACATGTGAATAAAGTTTATTATTATGAAAAAAACCTGCAGATTTAAAAGTATTAATTTCGTAAAGAAATCGTTGAAAAACGTTCTCCCAAAAAAAACAATTTCTTTAAATACTTTTGAAAATTCCATACTCATATATTTATTACATTAACATCGTTTATCCGTTGAAAATGTTTTAAAATCTATTAGGCTTACGCAAGTAAATTTCTAAATTTTGGTCATTGAAATTAAAATTTTTTAACATAGAAACGCTATCCCTTTTTATGTTGGAACGAATGTTGAATTTTCTTATATTACAATCTAACGTACTCAACTGTTTGCATCTAAACAATATTATAACAAGCCTACTCATTTACTAAAGGTGTTGCTAAAAGTATGCAATTGTAGAATTTCTGACTAAGCCGATAAGGAATGTGACTCATAAACGATAATCCGGAAGACTCCTCGTAATACATTTGTTTCAATATCAACTTTAGGTGTACTTATGGATATGTTTTATGTATAACATTGTATTAGGTACGTTATTATTTATGTGTAAATTGTTTGTAAATTATTACTATTATTTTAGATCAGTTGGAATTGTAATTTTTGAAACCATGATATTTTGATACAGTTTCAAAGAGTAAAATCCTAACTTTTTATCTCTACTAACAGATAACAAAGTGTCACTTTTCGTAAATTATTTTTTTCCCTCGGGAAAAAAGTGAGTACTATTTTTAACACCAAATTTCCCTCAATAATTTTCTAATTCTATTGTAATATGATTTTTCAATATTAAATCGTCATTTATTTCGTCACAGAAAAGAATAGTGTATTATACACGTATTATCCGCACCGCGTCGGGAGACAACACACCTCAAGCTAAAATCTAGTACTTTTATTTTTAGAAGTAATAGGAATAGGTTTTATTACCAAGTGAATTTAAATTTGAAGGTCTAGTGGAACCCACTTTCCCTAAAAAACACGGTAACTTGTTGCCTTTTGAATTGAAAAATTTGAAAACCAATTTTTATTTAAAATCCTTTTCAACTGAACACGTAAAACAAGTAGATACAAAAACCAATAATTTTGCGTTTCTGAACTCTAGTGGTATTTCTCCCAGTATGTTCTACTTTATTCCTAACGAAGTTATTAAATGACAAACAAATGTCAACATTATTATTTGCAAGTTAAAAAATAAAGTGCAAGCATAATTTGTAAAATAATTGTTTCTTATTTATCTAACACCGACCAAACCAAACTGTTTTAACAAATAACGCTTCGCATGTATTTTAGTAAATTATTAAAAAAAACATTGTCATTAAAATCCAAGATATGTATCATCAATGGTATTATTCATAAATGAAAAATTCGTCACTTTTAATTACTAGTTAATACGTTTACTAAATATTTGAAAACGTTGCAACATTGTATTGACAAAAGTAAATTTTACGGATTGTATGTTGCGCCATTTTTACAACGGTGGAATAAATTGAACTATTCTATTTCAAGAATCGTACACATTATAACTTAGCGCTTCAGTACAGGTGAAAAAAGTAAACAAAAACGCAACCCAACATGCATATGTGAATTGCATCCGTGATACAAGCAAATACAAGCGGTTGACTATCTTTACCAATATTTCAATCAACGCGTAGATAAAATTTTGTATGAAACCCTTATGTGAAAGACTTTCATGCACTTTTTTCCAAACTTGATTCAACTAATAATTATGTAAAGATTTTGTTTAAAAAATTCCTATAATTTTATTCTACTTTGATACGTAATATTACAGTTTAAATAAACAACATCACTTTCATTGCAATTAATGCGATTGAGAAATTAAAACCAAATTTTATTATCGCCACATCTTGAAATCCATGTTCCATTGAATAGAAAACAAATAGAATATGTAAATTCAAAAATTTTGCGACATATACGAGTAGTACTGTTACAGGTTTGTTGTTTAGGAATTAAATAAAATAAAAAATATTTAATACTGAAAAAACGCTGAGAAACCTATCCGTTGCTCGGTGTCATAGAGTGGGTTGCAGACTTCTAAAGCGACAGCGGGCGCAATTTAAAAGAAGTAATTATCCTTAAGCTATAGGATTTAAGAAAAGTAAAAACAAACTTGTAGAAGAAGGACTAAAGTATTTATTCTGACCAGTTCGCTAACACGATACAATTTAAAAATAATAAAAGCCACAACCGGTATACAGATTATCATAGTTAATACATTATTCACAGTCTGATAATATAAAATTTAAATTGAGAATCGACGCCACGAGTTTATTTAAGCGTCTGACGCAAAGCTTAATGACCACACGTAGCCGCACACGATATTCCAATAATTTATTATTATTTAGAAATATTTTGCCTTAACGAAACGTACTAATTTTGTGTATCATGCATACACGAATCGTTTAAATTACTACTGAAAAATTAAAAATGATTCGCCGACTTCAAAGGCCTTTGAGTTCATAAATGATGTTTATTTGGTATCTTAAAAATGTAAGTCGTAAGTCAAATAACGTTTCATACATGCACAAAAACGGTGCTTTTCACCGTACAATTAACAAAGACAAAAAATTAAATCTAAACTTATCTGAAGTATATCGTTGGCAGCTTCACAAATGTATATCATCATCACATAAGACTGAACTAATAATCTGTTGTAATATCAGATAGTCTTCTAGTGATAACCGGTGTTGAAAAAGGCACAAGGTCAAAGGTCCATACGGCATACACCTTATTCAAATTTTTGCTTAAGCGTTGAAGTTAAAGTTCACAGAACGCGCATAATTCGGTAACAGATAAATATTTCCACTCTTTGAGAGAGAAATTCGGTAGAAAAAAGTTATTTTAAATCTTCCAAGTAAAAGTTCCCAAAAATTACAAAATGGCGATATGCCACCTGTTGAATTGCTGATAACACTCATTTTAGCAGATTAATTAGAAGAAACAATTTAATTACCTAAGACAGCTCGCCCCATTCACGCACATTATTTTAGTCATGCATAATCATGTGGGTGCCTGTAGCCAGGGGCCAATAGCTAGATAATTCGAAAAAAACTACGATAACAAAAATTACCGTCACAGTACAAAAAAAGTCAATTACCTATCTGTCGGAATTTTTTTAAACTATTAATACTATGGATGTGCATAAACATCACGAGGTGTCAACAGAAACTATTTGTTGTAAAAAGCTATAAATTTAATTACTATTATGAAATTGATTCTATACAAAATCAAAATTAGAGTACAGGGTGGGCAAATAACCTAAGGACGCTGCCCATATCACGGAAATTATTCGTCCTACCATCTCTAAAAAAAAATATTTATAGTAAAAGTAACCACGAAAAATGGACGAAAATTATTTATAAGCTTCTAAAACTTATGCAAATACAAAAAAATAGTGATTTTTTTCCTAGAATGTCCATGATGAGGTTTTGATATTGCCATTTTAAAAACCATTTAATTTTGCGTCGGTTTTATACTAAGCATTATTTTGTATTTACAATAGTAACTAGGGCTTGTTCAAATTTTGGCCCTAATTTAAGTTTCATTTCATTTCGGGTTAGCAGTTTTTCGATTTTCTTAAAAAGTTTAAATGCAAAAATATACAATTCTACTAAAAAAAAGCACAAAAATGCTCTCTTCCAATTAACCCCGCACTTCAATATCTTTATCCGTTTTTGACTTACGTTCAAAAATCTAAATATTTTATAAACAAATAGTGTTAGAATTTCTAAAAATTTAAAAAGAACGCCATAAAATTATATTTTATTATTTTTCAGTGTATAGAAAATAAAAAAATATTACTATACGGATAAATAAATAAATAAATACGGAAATACAATATATTCTCTTCAAATTGACGACGGCCATTTTCAACACATAATTCAAAGCGTTCTCGCGTTGACAAATTGGAGTTTTACTTCTGCTGCGGAAACACGTTTTAATGTGTTTCTAATTTATGAACACATGTATTCTTTTGTAGTAGGCCTGTTTGCAAAGGCAAGATCTTTTATTCTGCGTATTATTATGCGTCTGCATTCGGCGTCTATACTTTGCTGCAAAATTCTATAGAAACCGGTGAAGTGGCGTAGCAAACAATTTTTTGATGTCCCCACAGGAAGAAGTCAAGCGGATTCAGATTGGGTGAATGCGATGGCCATTTAATAGAACCTCAACGTGCAGTCTATTGATCAGAAAAACATTTCTCCAAGAATTGTGTTACGTTTGAACCATAGTGAGGCTATTTCTTTAACCTACTTTTTTTTCCGTCATTGTCGTGACTAGCGCTTGGACACGTCTATTATGTGTCGTCATTCAATGGCTGTGCTGTTATATTTTATGTTCTTATTTATCTTCTATAATGTTTACACACTTGGTTAATATTATTACATATGAATACTAGGATGGGTAAGGATTGGCATGTTTAGGTTTTAGTGGTTTTCCTAAACCTTGAAGCAAATGCTTTGTCAAGACGAACCAATCCACAATTGCACACGGTTTCGTCACCACACTGTACAGGTTTATACTAATCTTCTCGGACACCATACATAACACTTACATCACAATACAATATTTAAAATGTATCATACGATTAAATAAATAAATAGTGAGGCGAAACGCATCTGGCTGGAAATTCTTAGTGAAAATTCTCCTTGAAGCAAATGCTTTGTCAAGACGAACCAATCCACAATTGCACACGGTTTCGTCACCACACTGTACAGGTTTATACTAATCTTCTCGGACACCATACATAACACTTACATCACAATACAATATTTAAAATGTATCATACGATTAAATAAATAAATAGTGAGGCGAAACGCATCTGGCTGGAAATTCTTAGTGAAAATTCTCATTCTTTTCAAGCAAATGCATCAACATTGTCCTGTAGAAATTGGAGAAAAAAATCTATTCAACCCAAACGTTTATTTTTTCAAGTCGTTGTCTGTGAACTTCTCTAAATTCGTAGAAATTTTCATTAGTCCAAATAAGGAAGTACTTGTTAACCACACCCTTCAAATAAAAAGTACATTTGTATTTGAAGTAGATAGTATACGACGCTCGATCGTTTCTTCACAAAAGTGTTGTCTTCTGTCACTATCATCTTCATTAAGCTCATAGACAGGTTCATAGCAAGTAATAAACTAGCTTCTAAACAAATAATACCAGACCGCATTCCTTATTAAGGTTTTTTAAGAGGTGACTAAACTTGTTCAAGGGATGATTATTTTATTTTAGTTTGATCAAAATGCGCCCCCCTTCCTATTAAAGTTAATGTGTTTTGGAGATTTTGTTTAATTCATCTATTTTCATCGTAATTTGGTCCGTAACCTTTTAGTTTAGACGCTTTGCATAAAGAGACCGAATATTTTGCTCCCTAAAATATAGACCAAACACTGACATACCACATTCCTTAATGTTGGGTTTCTTGCATCCAACAAAGAGTGTACACGACCAATAATGCATGTGTTCAAAAATAAATCATGCAAGCCGGATGCTCAAGTTTTAGACTACGTTAATCCGGGACCTTTGCCTACAAATTTCTACCTGTGTCCTTACTAGAAATTTAGGACCTACTTAAGTAGATAATCTTTCCATTGTTGTAAACACGTTTGGCAATTTTGTGTAAATATGTTTTCTTGTAATGCAGCCACTACATGACAAACTTCTAAACAGTAAACATCGTTTTTTTCTCCAAACATGTTGCGTTTTATTTCACGATAAGAGAAAATTCTAGGGAAAGGAATTTTTAATTTTCTAACCGCGGTGAATTAAAAATTTAATTTACCACGAGACAGCATGTTATGAAAATTTTCTTTTCCAGATAATAAAGTGGAATTTTTATTGAAAATCAGCATCTTTTGTGCTCTTTTTAGTAGAATTAAAAATTGTATACATTGACATTTAAACTTATAATCGAAAAAAACTGATATAACCCGAAAATGTGCTATTTAAAAGAACTACGAAAAAACCAACACAAGTTCAACAAATTCGGACCAAGACCTTTACTATTATAGATACAAAATAATGTTTAATATATAAAAACGCAATATTAGTTGAACTTTAAAATGGCAATCTTAAAATTGTATTTCATTGTAGACATTCTAGGACAAAATTGACATTTGTTTTTGTAGTCCGTTTTAGAAACATAAAAATAATTTCCGGTAATTTCTCTTGTTCACTTCTAACAATATTTTTTCCAGTGATGGTAAGACAAATAGTTTCTGTGATATGGCCGGCGTCCTCGTTTGTTTAGCCACCATGTACAATGGTAATTCATACAATTGTGCATTCAACAGAATGATCGATATTTTGAACAGTCTGCAATATTATTTCTTGTGTTATTTTTGAAGAAGATTTCCAATATGTAAAAAACTACTATTTTTTTATGCGTTCCACGTCTTCCACTACTACATATAAAAATATTGTTTACTTTGTATAGAAAGATAATTGATATATAGAAAAAGGACACACTAATGACTTAACCTGTGTAAATTCATTAGAAAAAAAATTTAAATCATTTAAACCAAATACAGTAGATATGTTCTTATAGAGGATATTTTTTCTTTTAAATATACTAAGTGACATAGAAAGAAGAACACCCAGTAATAATGAATTTATTTGAACAATATTTGGTATACTAGTGTATACGAATTAGATTAGTAAACGATCACAATTTGATACAAATTAAACTGTTAACTTCTTCAAAAAACTTAATAATGTGTTGCACAACCACAATGTCTTGTGCACTCATTAACACATCTGGGTATACTTCTAATGAGGTGATCGATTTCTCCTTGAGGTATCTCATCCCATGCTATCTGTAACTGATGCTGCAAAGACGTTAAAGTTTGTGCAGGGTGAGGTAAATTGAGTAATCTTCTTCCCATAATAATTCAGACGTGCTCGATGGGCGAAAGATCGGGAGATCTTGGTGGCCAAGGCAACAAAGCAATATGATTGGCCTCAAAATGAGCCAAAGAAACCCTAGCAACATGAGGTCGTGCGTTGTCTTGTTGGAATGTGCTGTTGGGGACGGTCTGAACATAAGGTACAATATGGGGGTCTACGACCTCCTGGATGTAGCGCAGCGGACACGTTACCTCTAATGAAGACCAAAGGTGACCTACTTCCAATAGCAATAGCTCCCCATACCATAACTCCAACTGTGTAGTGCACATGCCTACTCACAGAAAATTTGGGACCTTGTCTTTCACCGCGCCATCTTTTCACCCTTGCACGACCGTCATGCATACCCAAACAAAATCTGGATTCATCACTAAAACAATTGAATTCCATTCTTGGTCCCAATTTGCCCGTTCTCTACACCACGCTAGACGATAACGTCGATGCTCTGGAGTCAGTGGTAGCACAAAAAGGGGACGGTATGAAAAGAGCCCAAAGGTTCTTATCCGTCTATAAACGGTTCGCATCCCAATCGGTCTTCCATGTTCTTCAAATCACTGGTCCGCAATCGCCCGTGTAGAAGAGAAGCAGTCCCGTAAAGCCAATAGTCTAAGACGGCGATCTTCGCGTTCTGTGGTTCTTCCACGACGTCCTGTACCTCTCGCTCTTCGTGTACGGCCCTCTTGGTTCCATGCCCGAACACAGACTGCCACAGTGTTTAAACTCCGTTGCGTTCTAGCGGCTGTATCTCTCATAGACAAACCAGCCTCACGCATTCCCACAATTCTACCCCTATCAAACTCGCTTAATTGCCGAAAATTAATGCGTCTTCGCACTGGAGGCACTGTGATTGAATTAAAGAAGCTCTTTGAAATGCAATTTAAATCGCTTAAATGGCAACTGTACTTACAAATGCTTAATTCGTTGTTTTAGGGCTACTTAATCATAAGTGTTTTTGAATGAGGTTAACAAAACAACCGCTAGGGCAATATGGCTGAAAAACTGATCTTTTTTATCTTAATATAAGGAAATATATTCAAAAAAAAATTTACAAAATATTCATTATTACTGGGTGTTCTTCTTTCTATGTCACTTAATATAGATATTTTTTCTATAAAATGTGTGCAAGGGTCATATATAAAAAGTTTTTAATTTTATAAAATTTTGTTCTAGGTATGTGCATCGTTATGGAGCAATTTGTGATTTCATCATAAGGTCAGTCACTCAAACGTTTTCAACTTTTATACATATTGTTAAAGAATCAGTTTTTACGAATGTCATTTAAAAGCATAATCATAAATTAAACTATTTCTATATAAAACGTAATATTATAAATATCGTTCAAACAATAAAATTAGTTATTTACGTAACATGGGCGGAAACTGATTCTTTCGGGAATGAGTGCTCGTTGGCACGAATTTCCGAATACTGTTTACGCACAAGTTGCGCATTCTATTTTTTGCACAATATTTTTCTAAAATTTCATTTTCAAATCTTTACCATTAGTATCATTGTGACATGCCAATCACACAAATTAATTAGTAAGCTATGGCTATACGCAAAGGCACATCATTCATACATTTGCCATCTGACATCCTGTTAACCTATTTAATTGTCAAACTTTTATTTGAGGATTTTAATTGTTTAACAATATTTACAACAATTAAAATGTGCGTAAATTGCATTTGAAATAACAAACAGTTTAAGTGAATCAACAGATTATCTGCAGAAAGCTTCTTAAGTAGAGTGTTTTTTTTGTTGATTTTGAAACACATCTTAGAATAACAGCGTTTCGGTACCTGCTTTACTTTTGATTGTTTCACAGGTACGAAGGGCAAAAACAATTTTTGTTACAAAAAGTAATCAGTTATTACATCATTTGTGTGACAGAATTGACAAATTTACTTAAATTTTGAGGATAATACATGTTCGTTTATGCCTTTCTCGTATTTTAGCAAGAAGGTAAAACCGACCGTAAAGTGATCTGTACTAAATCAACTTTGTCGACAGATTTGTAAGCAATTACAGAAGCTGATTCTTCCTAACTAAGCGTCACTAGTTACGATTTCTTTCTGGATATGGTAGCGTTGGTAATACCGGTTACACTCAATTAAAATTTGAATTTGAAATACTTTTTTATACTTATTATTTTAATTAGAAAAAATATTGTATGCAGCTAATACGTGATATTGCGGAGCTTCGTTTCGTGATTATTACATTTCTTACAAAAAAATCATGCTACTATTTAATTATTATGATTCATTTTTAAATCTTAAAACGAAAACTAACAAATAAAATTTTAGTATTTTTCCTACGTTATACGATACATTCACGTATTTATTTTTACTTTAACATGCACAATAACTTAAGAATTACATTTCTAAAAGGTAGAAACAGAGAATATATGTTTCATTTTATGTACAAAGTAAATCCCATTATATTGTGTGGACGTTCGTTTGTACTGTATTGCTGACAAAATAGACCTTTAGGTTTTATAACATCACGTACATTATTATTTGTAACCAAAGGTTGCAGAATAATATTCATTTACAAATGTTATCTTTGTATTACAAACGTAATGTTATTCATTATGCAAGTGTATTGTTTAGTTGAAAGGTAGTTTAAATAATTGATTTCAATACGTTGATACACAAAAAAATATAACTGGAAAAGGTTTTTCGTATGTAAGTACTAAAAAGTTATACGTATGTTACATACAATTCAGAACTTTAAAGAAAATTAAAAACAAAGCTCAGTACAAAACAAAGAGACTATTTACATTTAGAAAATATCGTTCTGACTAAAATTAAAAGTTTTATAAAAATTGTATTCAGAATGTCCAATTTCTACGATCACAAAGAAATTAAATAGCAACAGTGGTTATAAATTAATTACCTACTAAAAAGTTTTTTATTATATATATATATATATATATATATATATATGACCATTACTTAATTTACCGTTAGGTGTTAAGGAGTATTACAAACTAAACAACTTAATTACTATTACCATTCTTTAAATTATACATAATTTCTAATCATGCTTAACAAAATATTCTGTCAAACAAAAAAAGTTCCTTTCTATATCACACTGTAAATAATTTTATTCTTCCTCGTAAATCTTCCTCGTCCAATTTTTCCTATTTCTTGCTACAATTTTGCCTCATTTTAGGTCATTCCCTTATCTCTTAGAATTTCTTCTATTTGTCTGTCCCATATTTTTCTTTATCTGCCTCTTGTTCTTTTCTGTTGCGATCTTGCTTGCCATAGTTTTTACAGTTCTTTCTTCTCCCATTCTTACTAAATGACTAAACCACCTTTTGTCGCCTTTGAATATCATCCTGTAATGATTTTACTTCCAAATCTTGTCTTACTTTAGTATTTCTTACTCTATCTCTCTTTGTTATCCCTATTATACCTCTTAAGAACTTTATTTCTATCGCTTGAATTTTACTTTCCATTCGTTTAGTTAGTTAGTATCCAACTTTCACTTCCGTAGAGTTGAACTGGTTTAAATATGATTTTATACACTGTGGTTTTCGTTTTTCTTGATACTTTATTTTTCCTTATGAATGCATTAATTAAAGAGTAGTACAGTTTTGTTGGCGCTTCTAATCTATCATTTAATTCTGCCTCGATAGTCCCTGATATTTGTATTTTAACTCCTAAGTATTTAAATGTATCTACTTGTTCTATTTTATGTAATCTACTATTATTGCAATATTCTCTTCTTTTTTTCCTCTCACCATCACTTTAGTTTTTTCTACGTTTATTTTGAGATTTTTATTCTCTAGTGCTTTTTGCCCATATATTGAGGTTATAAACTAAGTCATCCCCACAGACACTCTCTGCTATCTCTACTGCTTCCATGTTCCTGTATCCAACTTTTATATATTTTTTTGTTTTACTTCCTTTGTTACCTCGTCCATTATTACATTAAATAAAACTGGGCCGAGTATTCCTTCTTGTCTTAGCGCTACCGAAGTTACAAATTCTTCTAACTTTATATTTCTAGTTCTAATGTAATTCCGTGTATTTTTATATATAATTTTGATACAATTAGTTAGTCTCCGTTTGACTCCTTTTTATTCTTAAACTGTCCTATACTGATTCTCTCTTGACACTATCAAACGCTTTCTTTACTTCTATAAAAACCATGTATATTTTATTATTTGTATACTTTTCGATTAATTGTTTCATTGAGAATATATGATTCTGCACTCCTCTTCCTTTTCTAAAACCTCTTTGTGGGTCCTCTAGTTGCCTTTCTATTGTTTGTTCTAATCTATTGGTCTGTATCCATTCATATATTTTAGCTACTATACACAACAACAATTTACAGGATTATTCCATCTTCCAGCCTTTTGGTATCTATTTCTCCCTCCAGATCTTGTTTAATAGTATTACTAATACTCTCAATATCTTCGTTCCTAGATTAATGATCATTTCCGTAAATATACCGTCATGTCCTGCTGCTTTGTTTATTTATAGTGTCTGTTACTTCTTTTAATGATATGTATTTGTCGTGCTCGTTATGTTCTGTAGTAATTTCCTGCTGTCCCTTCAGTATTGTGCTGTTATCATTTTCTACTATTACAAGTTCTTCCAAATATTCCTTCCATCTCTTTTATAATTTTTCTTTTTCTTTATCATTCAGTATCATTGATACTATATTTCAAAGAGCCCGATATATTTCTTTGATGTTATTTTTAAGTAATATTTTTAATACATTTTTTTAGTATTGTCTAACGTTCAACTAAAAATTATTATTATTTATTATTAACATTGAAGCTATTTCTCAAAATTAACATATAAAAGAACTTAGGACCATATAAATTATTTTGGCTTTCTATACAAAAATTTGAATTTTCTATGTGTTTTAGAACTTTATGAGAGTAGAAAAAGTCTTCTTGACGCGACCCCCTAAAGGCAGTAGTTTAGGAAATATTAAACGTCAAAGGTCAAACACGGTTGCATTATTACTTTAAAAAGTAATTAAGCTATCATGTCGAGTGGCAAGCGTTTTAAAAGCGTAATCAAATATGATTTTAAAAACTTTTTTCCATGCAGTATTTCAAAAGTTATAGCACTTTAAAACATGTTTGAAAATTTTGACTTTTTTGTTTATAATTTTAGAAAATCCTATAATACAGCATTCAAAAGCTTGTTAAAAACTAATTCAAAAACTGCCTCAAAAAATGCTGTACTACATTGGGTTCAAAAGTTATAGCACTTTAAACTATTTTTGAAGATTTCGACTTTTTTGTTTACGATTTTAAAAGATGCTGAAATACAGCATTGAAAAGCCTGTAGAAAACTAATTTAAAAACTGTTTTCAAAAATGTTGGACTACATTGGGTTGAAAGTTATAGCAATAGTTAGGTAAGACTTTGACTTTTTTTATCAATCTTGAACCTGCTCTAATATATTATTTGTCTGTTTTGAATGTTGATAACTATAGTCTTTCCTTTTAGTTGTCATTTCTAGTCTTTACTTTTTTCACTTTTCAAGTTCACTTTAGTCATTTTCTTTTCTAGTCAACTCTAGTTTTTTTCTTTCTAGTCACCTCTAGTCGTTTTTTTTTTGTAGTCAAACCCAATCTTTTGTTTTTTACTCAAATCTAGTTTTTTTCTTTTTCTAGTCAACTCTAGTCTTTTATTTTTTAGTCAACTCTAGTTTTTTATTTTTCTAGTTTCTGAATTAGTTTTCAACAAACTTTTGAATGTTGTATTTCAGGATTTTTTAAAATGATAAGCCAAAAAGTACAAATTTTTTTATAGAAAACCAAAAATAATTTATATGGTCCTAAGTCCTTTGAAATTTTACTTGGTTGGTAGCTTTGTGTTATTTACCTTTTAGAATTTATGGGCGTCTGGTTTAGAGCAGGATTACAATTTATTTCAATTAAAACTGCAATTTAAATTACATTTATGAATTATTACCAAATTATTTTGTACAAAAATAAGCTCTGACTTGTTTTAAATTACACACTATTACTAAATAAAAATTAGTTATTACATAGTTATAAATTCTTATTATAAACACGTTAATTTTATGTATAACGAAATCAACAAAACCTTATATTCATAAATTTTTTTTCCTTCGTTAAATAGTCAATTTTCACGCGTCTGATTCAAAAATGGAAAAAATATTTTTATCGGACAATTCGATATTTGAATTTCGCATGTTATAATTAACCAATCCTGAAAAAATCAAGCGGTTATCAATACATTTTTTAAACTCAAAGTTTTAACATGTTTGAGTTGGTAAACACCCTCATCGGCTCAAAGTTTTCGTCGGACAAATTTTTTTCGCGCCTTTCACAAATTTTTCTTGCGATTACTTACTTTAATAGTGGTTTATCTATAAATTTTAAAAATTATACACAGAGGCAACTTTGTTCAATAAACGATGATATGCTTCTGTGTCGTTATATTGCCTGCGTATCGTTAGTTGCCTACATGTTGCTAGTTTGATGCTTGATAAACCGATTTCCGTTAGTTCGCGTTATAAAGTTTCATACAGTTAGACAACTGGTTTCTCATCGTTTTGATGCAAATTATAAAATGTTGATTGCGTTTATTAGAACCGAGTCGATGTTCATTGTAAATTGATATTTTGAAACGTCAATTAAATTATTTTATACTAAGAATTGTAACAATTTTGTTTACAAATAAACGAGAGAAAGCGACGGCTCTAGCGGTACAACCTAGAGAAAAATATAAGACAATTTAGCTCGATGTAGCGCACTAAAATCGTGGAGGATCCAGTATTTGTAGTAGTTAGCACAGCAGCGTCCGGCTTAGTCGGTGAGACAGGAGTTCAACAGATTTTACTAAAGGTCTAATACGCTAAAACGAACACAAATCAGAGAGACAAATAGAAAATTCAATATAGCAAATAAAACTTAAAGTACTAGGAGAATGTGACAGAAATAACGAGAAAGTCGCATATGGTTACGTGCGTCAGCAACAACAATAATTAAAGCTCGCAATTAATGTGTCAAATTTCAGTTAAACTTTTTAGTTACACCCCAAATTAAAGTTAGCGTTCCAATTGAGGATTGGTTACTAAGAAAGCTCGACGTACACACGTCACTTACATACGGTGACTTAAAACTAACATAAACTCGGATTAAAAAGGTAAGTACTTCCCGCCAACCTAAAAGGCCTATTGTTTTAGCTTCAACCACTTAATGTAAAGCGCACAAGCTCTTATGAAGCTGGTTAAAAACAAAACTAAAAGTCGGTGGTGGAGTCTACTCCGAATAAAAATTTACTTAAATGCTAGAGATTCAAACCGTTTAATGTCACATGTACGTGAGCTTCATACGCATTCATATTGAATAGGTTACTTAAACATTAAAACTTAGCTGTATTCTGTAGTATGCAGTTCCGAGAATGAAAGTTCCTGCTAGCGACAGTATTCGACAGCTCCAGAAGGTAGGTAACCCCAGAATTTTCCTGAGGAGAGGTATGTAACAAAGAACAGATGGCGAATATATTCCCTCGAAGTAGCAATCATGCAGCATAAACGACCCCTGCAGCCCGTAGAGTTCACCGGGTAGTTGCAACTTAATCGGATGCGAAACCGTTTATAGGGAAAGGTTCTTAAATAGCCATTCCAACACCCTCAGGAGTTATCCAGGTGTAAGACACGTGGGTGAATGCGGTCGGATTTAAATTTAAACACCAACTCGACTTGGAATTATTGAAGTACACATTAATAATTTATGTGTAACGTTTTAACTTTAAGAGGCACGCCAAACACCCATGTAAAAGGAAATAGAAAAATGTCTGCTCATCGTCCCCGAAACTTTTGTTAATTAAAAACCCACCAATGAAAATTTCGCAACATGCGCGGAAAATTCGATTTTCGTCGTAACGTGTTACACGACGACACGTTTTTAAGAAGGCTCTTGACATACGTTTTACTTTTAGCAAATAGACCCGTAACAGAATGCCAACAGGTAAGTGTAACAAGTGATTGATTAATTAAAAATTACTAACTTAAAGTGGATTAAACTAATTAAAATATGTGTCTTAACATCTCGTGTCCGAGGACACGAAAATAGTACCTATAACTAAGAATGCAATAGGTCACTGTTCTGTACTTAATTGATTGTAAAATTGCAATATCAGGTAGTTTTCAACCCTTTGCAAAGTAAAATTTGTTGGCCCTTGGGTTTAACAGTTTTACTGTAGACAAAGCTTTAATTTAAAAATTATGGTGCGATTTTTATATTATAGTTGTAAGTGTTTTTCTGATCTTGGAATAACATATTCTTGTAAATATTTAGGCAACAATTTATTTGTTATTTACAAAATAATCAAAACATTGGAACTTCCATACATTGTTGTATTAAAAGCCATCCATGGTACTTTAACATTGTATTGAAATCAGTACAAAAAGTATAGTTTTCCTATTTACTACCATTGCACTGCGTAAGTCAAAGTGTTGGAATTCACACAATTGGTAGAGTGGCGAGAAAAATCGAGAAATTTTGGGTTTTTCTCCCTCAACTTTTTTTGTAAAATTGATATTAGTGTTACAATAATTAATGTTACGTTGTTATATCTCAGTAATTACTTATCGGATCAAAAAATAATTTAAACAAAAAGTTATGTATATTACTTTTTATTTGAAACAAAAATGTGTAAAAATGAATATTTTTCTAAATATTTCAAAAATTCGAAAATCTGTATAGGTTAACGGCCCTTTTGGTTACATATATTATGCCCAAAATTTAATCAGGTCTTGGGAATTATAAATAAGGTACGTGTACAAAGTTTTATAAAACTCGGACGGTTGGTTTCAATCAAAGTATAATTTTTTCGTCGGAAAAAGTAAATTCCGTAATTAAAATGAGTGGGATAAGTTGCAAAAATTGCACAGTTGTAGATAATACTATATTATGCAATGAGGGCAAATTTCCTAATCCACGTTCCTCGTGTCTTAATAATTATTACATGCGAATTGCATACACTATTTTTTCTACGAGCCCATAATGTTAAATAGAAACGTTAATTTTATAATTTGCTAACTTTATGTTTGACTTTTAGCCACAGTACCAGTCGATAAGTGCAATAGACAACCTTGTATTTCTATTGTTTCTGAATTTGTATCCTACTCATGGAACATTTAATAATTTTGTTAGGTCGCAATTCTATTGGTTCTAAATCTGTATCGTAACAAAAAGTTGTATCGCAACGGAATTTAATTATAATTTTACATTGTAAAAATCTAATATATGAATTACAATACTCAGGCGTAGAAAAAAATATTAACTTAATCAACCAACATGCAAATACGAGCTTCATTATATGCATGTCTATGGATACAATGATTATTGGTTTAGTAAACAAAGATATCTAAATCAAAAGCAAAACAATTACATTGGAATATACAAATACTGAAAATGATAATACTAAATCACTATGATAATATTTAAGTAGTTGTGTTACCAGTTATGGAAATTAAATTAATTATTTGAAAAAGCATTATGTAAAACGAAACAAAAACTGTAATTCAGTTGTGTTTATCAACAAATATACAAGTTTTGGTGCAGTTTTAATTAATCCCTTATCAGATAACGAAAACAGATAATCCCTAATATTACAAAAAAACAAATAAGTACAAAACAAAAAATAATAATTACTAATAGAATAGATAAATTGTGAAACGATGTAGATATATAATTTCAGTTCCTAGAAAAACAACTGACAGTTATTTATTAAAACCTACAACAAATCAAAAAATGGATCATCCAAAAGTAGAATAAGTTTTATAAGGCAATTTAAATTCAAACCTAAGAAGAACAATTTTTTATTCTATTATTGATTACTGCAAATTCGTCTTCGCTGAAACTTTGAAAAAAATATCTGTTATTGAAATACGCATAGTTTGGTATTTGTAATAGTAGAACGTAATGTAATCCTTTAATAATTTAAACTTTAATTATTTTTTTAATGATGCCAATACAGTATTGATTGCGGCTTAAAAAAGCATCATGGAGAAAAATCTCGTAGCAAAAAAAGGACACAATGTGTATTATAATAAAAGCTTTGGTGATCCGCAAACATTTCAAATGCACATCGTGAAAAAGAATAATATAAAATTTTAAAGGTATTCGTTTTAAAAGTGTGAACAATTTTTCGATTATCTACTCGAATGCACCCAAAATCGAAACAATAAATTAACGAATAAAACAAATGGTTACCTAGATATTTTCAAATACATAATTTAAAGAGCGTGAATGATTGATTAAATTTGTCGCTTTTACGCACGGTACGTTTTTTTTATCAATTTTGGATAGTTTATATACTAAATGAAAATTATAATTGTAGATAGTATTTATGTACCAAGTCTGTAAAGTGAATCTTAAAGAACGAGCACGAGATTATGAGACCAGCAAGCAAATCGAGTGGGGTTCGATAGAGACACTTCACTAGCGTGGTTCGTAGAACCGTAAAATGTGTCTCTTTCTGTTAGTTTCTATAAATAATTAATAAAATTTTAACGTTTTACATTTACTGTTTTGACAACAACTGACACCGACAATAATTTCCATTTAATATCATACACTCATGGGCATGTTTGTGGCAGAGAAAATGCTCATTAAAGTGTACTTTACTACCTGAAATCTGTAAGATAAAGTATTACTTTAATGCCGGTTGTCGAAAAAATTATTCACTACTTGTTACAATAGGGAAAAGAATCTAATTAATAAATAAATTGGCAATTTCAAACCTTTTTTTCTTAAAAATTACATGCACCTCATAAATTAATCTTTTTATTTAATTTCTAAACGCGAAAAAAATTAAAACAAAACGGTAACTACTTTAGTTTAGCGATCTCAACAAACAAATTAATTTCATTCCCAAACGTATTTTTAAAATAAATTAATTCTCAGTTACATTGGTACAGCTTCATATTGTTATATTAATATGCAATTTCAATTTTTACTTGAATTGGCCATGCTCGAGATGTTGCTAATTTCACCGTGTAACAAAGTTTTTGAAAAAACAAAAGAACGTAAGAAAAAGCGTCTTCTTTTAAATTAACTTCTTGACAAGTGCATCGAGATAAAAAGTTCCAATAAAAGTTGCATAGAATAAAATTTTAAACTTCTTCTCTTTGATAACTGCTTTTGCGTAAATGAGAAAAAAAAATCAAAATCAAACGAAAAAGCCCCTAACGACTTACCTTCTTTTAATTGCTGCGTTATTCAATAAAAGCTGAACACCACAAAAGTTTGTACCGGCACGAGCATTTTTTTGAGTCCCCCTCAAATCTAATGAGCCGCCAGGAGGCATTGATATACGTAAAAATATTAGTATTGAATTAAGACAAACCAAAATACATATCAACAACATTTTCTATGAAAATGACTAAATAATTTTATACTATACTATAATAATTACGAAAACTCAATATTTTCCGCCGACCTTAAAAATAATTATTTTATCTTGAAGTGGTCAAAAATGTTGACTTTGTGTATTTCTAAAAAAACCGTTAAGGCGACTGTTTTTTTCTAATCGTAGTTGAAATACTTCAAATCCTAGGAGTTGAAATATCCATGGTCGGCTCGATTAGTTTGTCCGTATTTACAATTATTGTGTAGTAATTGAATTATCGAATAAAAATAACTCAAAAAGCGAAATAACAAAATTATTAAGCAATATTACTTAACGGCTACACCTATGGTGTTCATGTGCATGACATTTCCATTTCCCAACTGTCATTGTCAAAACGAAATGCAACGCATGTAACAAAGCAAAAGCGCCGTAGGTACAAAGATTTAACTCATTATTGTCCCGCTTGAAGATAAAATAGTATATATCAATCAGAGTAGAAGGTCTTTTGTGGTGAGCCCAGAGGATTGACGGACGAGACGCCAATTTAACAATTTGACTCATGTATAAATAAACGCATATGCCGCAGTGCAATTGTCAGTTTGACATTGGCAAAAGTTACATACAACTTTTCCAGCAAAAAATACACTAGGTAGTGGTTTTTTCACTTAGAATTTTTTAATAAATTATTGCGATATCCGTTGCCAAGATAAATAGTTTGACATTTTTGTCAACAACTTATTAAAAATTATTCAGTATCCGGTCGGAAAACTCATATGGAGCATGTTAAACCATAATTGCATTGTTTCTCCTAACCACAGGTGGCGCTGTTGTTGATGATACAGCGGATGTTAATGTCATTATTTTTAATTTAATGTGATTGCCAATTTGTATTCATAAAATTGATAATATAATTATTTAAAATGCCCAGATAGTGGAGCACGTCTAGACCCTTACTAATTGAAGGAAACTATCGAAACAAAAATCAGGTCCTGTTAGGGCAACGTTTTGCTACCGTAGTGGAAGCTTCATCAGGCCCGATCAGGAATAGATGAGTTATAATATGTCGTCAAAATGGGGAAAAAAAACACCGATGATATAAAAATGATCACATAAATTAACAAAATACTCATCACTAACGTTAAAATAATGTATTGAAATGTAAATAGAGAAGACGTTCTAATGTCATTCTATGATATGCGACAAACAGAGGTAGATTGACAATATTTTGCGATGTGTTTGTTTTCAAGGTAATTAACACGCCAGTTGTGAGATTTGACAATGTCATAGCGTTCGTTTAGAGATTTTTTTGTTAAAAAGTTCACATTGATAAATAGAATGTTCCGATTTGCAAAAAGCACAAACCAATTTACCAGTATTTACGATAAAAGAGGATGCTGAACAGATTTTGAAGGAATAAATTTGTTTTTATTAAATGTGCTAGGTTTAGGTGTCTTTTATGGATCAATATTATCTAAAGCATTGCATTTCTTAGCAATAAAGGTTTTTAACTCTTTAAACCTTGAGGCAGTTTCATTGTTTCAATTCAAATTGAGTGATAGTGTTTTTATCCAACTTTTTTTAAGCATATAAAAAAATTAAATATCCCATTCTGCTAATGGAAAATCAAGGTTATCTAAGGCAGCTAATCTTTCTTCAAAAGTATCAACTAAATTCCTCAAAGATTTAGTATTAGCTGTTGTTTCATTCAAAGAAACTGTCTCATCGATTTTTCGCAGATAAGCGGTAGCCATTAAACGCTTGTTGTAGTACCTTCTCATTAAAGAATTATATGCAACTGCGTAATTATCTCGAGTAAGGGAACGCACTGAACCACGGTTAAAGGAGGCCCCAATAAAGAATCATATAAATGATGACATTTTTTTACATTTGAAAGAGCAAAGTTATTATGGAGAAAAAAATCGAAAGTGTTGATAATCGTTTTAAATTTAGTAAAAGAAACGAATATTGCGTTGTTTATTTTCTAGGGATTTTACCATATTCAAATGTTGAGAGACACCTGCTTCACAGAGATTAAAATGAATTGAACGAATAACAAGGTAATCTTGTTCAAATTGAGTGCGAACTACTTCTTCAGCATCCAAAGCTGAATTATCTGTAGGAACTAAAAGAGTAATTAGTGTAGTATGATTTTTCTTAAATTCATTATAAATTTCGGTGAGGCGTTGATAAGAAATGCAAAAATGAACTATATTATTTTGATTTGATTCGGCGCTCTAAGCACTTGTTCTTAATTCAGCGAGATCGGAAATATTAACCGCTCTAAGAACATTTCATTGCTTAATTTTATTAGCACTGGTTGCCATAATGAATTTAGATGGATAATAAAGCCTAAATGATTTAAAAATCTAAAACTGTGAGATATAAATGCACTACAAATATTTTATAATCAACAGCGAAGTGAAACGGTGAGAAAAGCGAGGAATAACGCAAAAAGATAACCGCAAACAAAAGAAGTGAAAAATGTATAAAACGGTTGTAATTAAAAACGATTGTTGCACAAATAAAACTAAATTATATAGAGAGATATATTATGGGTTTATGTGCCTTAATTCAATAGTAAATTTAAAACAAAACAAAAAAAAATCGGATCAAAAAGGACCAAATATGTTGCGTAAATGAGAAAGAAAATCAAAATCAAACCGCGAAAGCCACTAACGACTTACCTTTTTTAATTGCTGCGTTATTCAAAAAAGCTGAATACCACAAAGATTTGTACCGGCACGAGCATTTTTGCGAGCGAGAGTCCCACTCAAATCTAATAAGCCGCTAAGGGGCATACATACACGTAAAAATTTTAACAATGACAATCTAAAACCATTGAGTAAAAGGTTTTTTTTTGTAATCAATGCTAAAGCAGGGAATTAAGACAACCCAAAATACATATTAACAAATAATTCATTCTACGAAAAATGACTAAATAATTTTAATTATGAAAACTCAACAACTGCTTTTGCCTAATTAAGATTTCTAAACATAGATAGATCTTTAAGTTCCTCGAAGTTGATAATGTGTTTTCATTTTTCGTGTAGATGTTCTGCGATTGCTGATTTATCTACCGCTCTGAACTTGGAGTCTCGGTGATGTTCTTTTAATCTACATTTTATGTTGCGTCCGGTTTGACCAATGTAGACCTTTCCACATGAACAGTCAATTTGGTAGACCCCTTTTGTTGAGAGTTATCTTTATTAGAAGGTAGTAGTTGCTGGATTTTTCTAACCGTTCCAAACCTGACATCGATATTCTTCTTCTCCAATAATTATCTAATTTGTCAGTTACTCCAGCAATAAATGGCAAACGAGCGTAGGTGACCTGTTCCTTTTCTTTTTTGGATTTCCTGCGACAGGCGGCTCTTACTTCTGTTCTGGTATAGCCGTTCTTCATTAGGGCTTGTTGGACGTGTCGAAGTTCTTCTGCCTTGTAAACCTCGTCAGGAATTTGGTTAGCTCTATGCAATAAAGTTTTGATTAGAGACCGCTTCTGCTGTGGATGATGGTATGAAGTGGCATGGAGGTATCGGTCGGTGTGTGTCTTTTTACGATATACACTATGAGCCAACTTGTTGTTATCCCCTCGTTTCACTAGAACATCTAGGAAGGGAAGCTCCTTATTCTCTTCTGTCTCCATGGTAAACTTGATCTTTTCGTGCTGAGAAATGGTTAAGAAATACAGTAAGTGCTTCTTTCCCATGAGGCCATATGACAAAGGTATCGTCCAGCATTTCGGTTTCTTTTCGCTGGATTGAATGGCTTCTTGCTCGAATGCTTCCATAAAGATGTTCGCAATAACCGGTGATAATGGTGATCCCATGGCTGCACCTGATTTTTGTTCGTAGAAATCTCCGTTCCATAGAAAGTAAGTTGTATTCAGACAGATTCTTGCTAGCTCTGGTATGTCTTCTCTTAACCCATAGGTTGTGCACAGTTGATTTATGATGTTATGTGTATCGTTGACTGGTACGTTAGTGAATAGTGATTCTACATCAAAACTAACTAGTATATCGTCATTGGTTACTTCCAGAGTCATCAGTAATTAGACGAAGTTCTTCACAAAAGATTCAGTTCTTCCCACGTACGGTTGTAGAAACGGGCCAGTTCATAACTTGGAGGTCCACATGTGCTGACAATTAGCCTTAGGGGTTACCAAATTTGTGAATTTTTGGTAATCCGTATAGTCTAGGTGGCCTGGTCTCGGAAGGTAGCAGTTGACGATGTTGATCGACTGGTATAGCTGAATGTTTTATTGCGGCTCTCGTTTGTTTTTCAATTTTGTTGGTTGGATCTCCTTTTAACTTGGTGTAAAGTTGTGGATCCAGTAGCAATTTGATTTTCATTTTGTAGTCTTCAGTGTTCATGACTACTGTAGCGTTGCCTTTATCTGCGCGTGTCACCATGATTTCTTGATTGCTTCTGAGTTCTTTTAATGCAATTTCTTCTGCGCGAGTGATGTTCCTACGTGGAGCTTTGGAACGTTGTAAAATCCGGCAAATCTCGTAGCGTATTTCCTCTGCTTCTTCAACCGGAAGCTTTCTGATGACACTTTCCACTTCTGCTATTATCTCTTCTGTGGGTATGTAGATTAAAAGAACATCACCGAGACGCCAAGTCCAGAGCGGTAGATAAATCAGCAATCGCAGAACATCTACACGAAAAGGAAAACACATCATCAACTTTGAAGAAGCTAAAGTTCTATCAAGGACTAACAACTACTATCCAAGGATAATCAGAGAATCCCTAGAAATTATGAAAGATAAAAATAACTTCAATCGAGAAGATGGTTACCGATTAAGCAACACGTGGAAACTAACTCTTCACAAAAACAAAAAAAACAAATGTCACCACAAAATTAATCAACTCAAAACTGAAGATCAACCAACCACCCGTCACTGATCGACATCAACCAACCGTAGCGAAACATAGGTATATAACAAGGAGCAGAAGAAGACAACATCAGTTTTTACAGTAACTTCTGAAGAAGCTAACAGCATGGTTAGCGAAACGTCAAACAAAGAACGTAGGAAGAAAGGACGAACATGGCTCAACCCGGAAGATAATAATCTTAATATTAAATATTTAAAACTGATAATAACAAAGTTTTCCATATGTAGCCAACTTACGCGAACACGATGTATAACAAATAATTAATTAAACTGAATGAGCAAATGATGAAGAAATTAACAAAAAGAAAACATAATTAAAAACTTATCTTTAACAGTAGGTAGTTATTTATGATACAAGAGTGCGAAGAAAGACTTTTATTTACGAATCGCAAGGAGTGCAAAAAATCCCTCACACGTAAGTATACCTTTTTTTTAAATTTTGAATGGTGCGTGTTGCTTGGTTGTCAGTCATTATAGACCCACTAAATTTTCGTTGTACTTTTCCTTACACATAATTTTATTATTTTTGCAGAATTTGTTTAAGGCTAGTTTAAGTTTTTATATTTTTCATAAATTTGAACCATCAATAATTTTCAGGTATCACTCTTAAACTCTTAGTAGGAGACTAATAATATATCTTTAAGAATAATAATTATACAAAAACTGTTATGAAAGAAAAGTTCTTCAAAATTTCATTATATAACTTTTATCAGAACTTTTTTCTTTTCCGTTTTCAAAGTATCTAGCGGAACAGGAACAGCTGGTATATTTCTAGTTTACTGCGCACTTTCTATACGCTCTTAGACATTTATTAAATTTTTCAATCAAAATGTTTTATGTCGTTGCATTCTTTTTATACCCATTTAAAGGTTTGATAGTATCAGGACGATGTTGAGTTCTGCGCGAAACAATTTTTCTTTGCAAAAGATTAGTAAACAACATTACGAGTACAAACGTAAATAGTGTGTGGAAGGAGTGAGAAAAACCGTGTGTTATATTCAGAAAATCTTGACAATTTCAACTAACATGAAAGATGCATAAGCATATTCCTACGGTGAACTTATAGCTTTTATAAACTGTTGTATTTCATTAATAAACCCGACCAGAAATTGTGTTTTGTAGAAAGTCGCAATGTTTTTGCTCTTGTTTATGAGCTTTTGTTTTTGTTATGCTTGTTTAAACCCACAGTAAATATTCACACTCCACTCGGCGCGGATGACTATTGTTGTCTATCCACCTTTAACCTACCCCATTTGTAGAATGA
The DNA here is from genome assembly GCA_030710515.1 of Abscondita cerata. Taxonomy (NCBI): domain Eukaryota; kingdom Metazoa; phylum Arthropoda; class Insecta; order Coleoptera; family Lampyridae; genus Abscondita; species Abscondita cerata. The sequence continues at coordinate 526,333 of JALBCR010000539.1, read as the reverse complement.
AGACACTAAAAGCATTTAAATTAGTTGGTGCAGTAGTATAACGAACTATGACATAACGAAAAAAATAGATGTAAAAACTAAATTTCAGACGAAACTTTTAATACTTTAAAACATTCCGCAGCATTGTTAAATTCTCATTAAACTCATAGAAACTAACTTGCCTCCCGCAAAAATTTCGGAATTTAAAGTTATGGTTTGATGATTTTAACGTAGAAATGTAAGTATGAGCAGCCAAAATATTTCAGTAGTTTAATAACTTATCGCACTATTACAAATTGTAACTTAACATTAAATCGTCAAATTAAATGACAAAATAAAATTTAACAAAATCAAACGCTAAATCAAATTCAAAGCTTTACAATTAGCTGTAAATTAAACTTTTTGTTAACATATCACTCATATCAGCTAGTTGCTTATTACATGCATAATTTGTATGCCACCAATTTGAACGCATTCACGAACGAAATGATACTTTGTGTCGATATGTTTCGAACGGTCGTGATAAACATGATTCTTCGACACTGCTCAGCTGCGGAGTTATCAATAAACAATTATGTTGATTCACGATGCGGAAAACCTAATTCGGTCATTAATAGATTTAACCATTTGGCGTTTTTGCACGCTTGATGTGCAGCAACATATTCTGCATACATGGTAGAGTCGGTTACAATACTCTGCTTTTTACTTTTCCATATTATGGGTCCACCATTTAAAATCAAAAAAACTCCAGTAATTGATTTGCGATCTTCTAAATGTGAGACCCAATCTGCATCACTGTACGCTAGGATTTTATTTGTCTCGTTAACTGCATTACCACCGAAAACAATGCCTTTTCCCAGAGTACCCTGTAGGTATCTAAGAACTAGTTTCGCAGCATTCTAATGCTTATTCGACGGAGCTTCCAATAATTGCGACAACTGATTAACAATATAAGCAATATCCAAACGCGTAGCTATCACCAAATACATAAGCACATTTGTGATTGCTCCTGCATTACCTTCTTCTTTCACGTTACGAATTAATTTCAATTTTGTTTGAGACGGTGTAGCTATTGGATTACAGTTCACCATTCCAAAACGATCAAGTACACTTTTAGCGTATGCATTCTGATGTAACTTTATTGTGTTAACATTTTGATCATGCTCAATTTGAATACCGAGATAACAAATTGCTATTTCAAACGTAATTTTAAATTCACTTTTTAACGACACGAGCAAGTCTTTTATTTCTTAACCTGATTGTCCTATTATGAAACCATCGTCAATGTACAACACTAGAAATAAACTTCCACTTGCCTTCGCGTACACACAAGGGTCGGCATTCGTACTTTGTAATCCGAACTTTGTTAAAACAGAATTAATTTTAGAGGCAGATTGAAATGTAAAGAACCTGTCACGTGACCTGCGCCGTGAACGAATATGAAACGGACGAGTCTACTGTTCACATTAAGGGCAACAACGAAGTGTATTTCGTAATTTCGTTTGTGGTGTTATTCAAATTATACCCTAGTTTAATAAATACATTTATAGTAAGGTATATTTTTATGATTTGCGTTGAAGAATGATTCACGTGACAGGTTCTTTACATTTCAATCGTCCTATACGTGTCATTGTCTCGGTGCTTGTTAAAGTCAGTATAATGATTTTTGTAATAAACACACTCGATTAGTTCCATCGTGAAAACCATCAACTTGTTCCATGTAAACCACTTCATTTAAATATCCATACAGGAAAGCGCATTTTTCGTCAAATTGATATATTTTGCAATTCCTGACCGGTGCAATTGACAACAATGTGCGAACTGACTGGCGAAAATGTCTCCAAAAAGTCAAATCCAGCGGATTGTGAACATCCTTTGATGCACAATCTTGCACGATATCGGTAGATGTGACCATCTGGTTTTAGTTTCACACAAAACACTCACTTATTTTAATCACTTTTCAATCTTTTGGTCGTTCTACAAGAGTCCATGTTTGATTTTCAGTAAGCGCACTTAGTTTTTCTAACATTGCTTGCTCTCACTGTTCGTGATCAGATGACTTCAGGGTCTGTTCAACAGTAACCGGTGATTCGTAAGCATGTTCAAATAACCAATATTTGAAAAACTTTGCAATTTTTCTCGATTTTTAATTTTGCTTCGAGTATTTTGTGAAACAATTTCTTCTTTGTCTTCGTTAAGGTCTGATTTAATCACATCTGTGTTATCAGATTCAATTCTTGAAGAATTTTTATTTTCTATTTTTATCGGTTTTATTTCTTCTTGTTGTACATCATTTATTACTGGAACCGTGATTACAGCATTTATTGCTGGTTCCACAATATGCACATCACGACTGACAACAACTCGACGCGTACCGGTTTTCAAAACTCGATAAGCTTTTGAGTCACGTTCATACCCTACGAGAACCATTTTTGACTCTTTTTTCAAATTTGTCTCTTTTGCACACACACGCTTGCATATATCGTAAATAACTGACATCCGGTTTTTTGTTGTGAAAAATTTCACTAGGTGTTTTGCCATTAAGGCGTTTCAAGGGTATCAAATTGCGAATGTGCGCCGTTGTTTAACATGCTTCAGCCCATAAACCAGTAAGCAAGTAAGCAGCGCTGAGCATCGTACGAGCCACTTCACAAATAGTACGGTTTTGTCTTTCAATTCTACCATTTTGTTCGGCAACAAATGGAGTCGAGAATTCTTGCTTAATTGAATGCTTATGCATAATTTTAGTATCTCTTGACCTTTGAATTCAAGTGCATTATCACAACGCATTCGACAAACCGTATGACCAACCAACGGCCTTAAATTTGATAATTAATGAATCAACTTACCCAACAATGTCTGATTTTTATTTCAGCGGTGCCACTGTCACGATACCACTAAAATTGTGGGCGACAACTGCTAGATAATTTGCCCCACCATACGAGGTTTCTGACATCGGTCCCACAATGTCGTAATGAATTAATTCATCACACGATTTTGACCGTGTATTTGATTCCGTAAATGATTTCCGATGATGTGATGTCTCACAAAAATGATTTTCATTGTAATTTAACTTTTGTTTGCCATCGATAATCATCCTTATCACTGTATCACTGTTTGTTAAGTCGTTGATTGAATTAAAATTTACGTGACCGAGACGTTCATGCCATATTTCGATTGAAGTAGTGACGGCACTTGCAATGTTTGCATTGCCATTATCAAAACATACGCGGAAATGCATTTCATATGGTGTGTTATTTGACCTTGTTCCGTATGCTATTAAAACACCGTTGTTAAACATTTTAATTTCGTTTTTGTTCATTATCGTGTCAGCACCATTATCTGAAGCGGCTCCGGGAGAAAATAAATTTTTACCGATACCAGGAACATGTAACACGTTAGTTTGTAATTTTGAACACGATTATTTAATAGGAATAGGTACTAGCAGTGCGCTCGGGCTAAATCATACACTATAAGTAAGTCTTTTAATGCGTCGAGTGGTCTCGAAGTACCTAAAAATTGACTCAAATTTTCAAGTTATCAGCAATGTTTTGATTGAAGTTGGAATATATAAGAAGGGCAATCGTGGTTGTAGTAGAATTTTGATTTTGTATTTATTTCTATTAAAATTGTGTTGTTAAATGTGCTATAAAATGTACAAATTCAAACATAAAAAAAACAAAAAGTAAGCATTTTGAATAAAAATTAATACTAGTGACAACGCCCCAAGTTTTGTCTTTTATAAAACATTAAGTTTTACTTCAAACAATTAAAATTAAAAGCTGTTTTAAGGGTACTTATAGTGCATGTTTGTATTCGATTCAATGTTAACAGTTGCGATACCAACTGCGCGTAACACTTCATTGTTACCGATCGTAATCAATTTCTACTCTTTTTTTTTGAATTCAACGTAATCGTCGAACCACTCGCGCCTAGCTGTCATATCTTGTAAGGCACCAGAGTCGGTGTAAAATGTATCATTTTCGTCGATATCAATGAACGTATTGTACTTATGCAGTAATAAAATAATTTGAAAGTTCTTTTAAACTCGATGCACTACTTGCTTCACCATGTTTCTTTTCTTTTTTAAACAGGAAACAATTTCTTTTCTTGTGACCGGGTTTTCCACAAAAAATACATTTACTTCGAAATTTATTGCATTGTTTTTTCTCGTTGGAATTGCTTTGAATCGGACTGTGTACAAGAGCTACGTTTTCATTCGAATTGATAATTGGGAAATTCCGTTGATAAGCATTTTTTGTTTCAACGAACGCGGTAGTAAATTTGACAGTTTTTGTTCCTTTTTAACAAGCGAATCCCACACTACGATAAACTGTTGGTACTGTAGTGGTAGGCTAAGCAAAATTTTTGTCACTATCGCCATATTTTCTTGTTTGTGTCCCGAGTTCTCCAAACGCTGCGCCATTTGCTCGCGTATTGCGAAATAGTAATGTTGTTTGCCATCCTGTATTGAAAAAATTGCTGTAGCAACAAATGAGCAGATGCTTCATTTTTCAGTTTGTAAATTGATAAAAGAGCTGTCCACATTTCGTTGGCGGTTTTTAAATTCCTGACATGTCTTACTTGACTCAGTTCAAGTGCATATCCAATTATAATTCTTGCTTTTTTGTCCAACTGAATCCAATCCTTTAGTAGACTGATATCTTTACCGTCAGGCTTTGGCGAAGTTCCATCAACAACCTCAAGTAGGTTTTGCACATCCAAATACGATTGAATTTGAAATTTCCAAACGTTAAGTTCAGTTCCATCAAACTTAATCAGCATTAATTTTTCCATTTTTGTGTTAGCAAATGTGGCGGTACACTAAGACCTCTCCCTGCAGCACACAAATAAAAACGCAAATTATAAACCTTAAACTACGTTTTATAACTAATTAATCCCTACTTATTGTATAGGGATGCGTTGTCTAAACCCATAACAGCAAAATTAATTTAAAAAACGTTGAAACTAAATAGAACTTTATTTTAACAGACAGGAAAATAAAATTCAGTAATCGTCTTGGTTCTTTTAGTACAACCTAACTTTCTAGAACACGCATGCTCCAAAAGTATTCTACTTCAAAAACAAAACAAAGAGCGCCAAACTTTAAACAATAATGTGTTTTAAACTATAAGTTTTACGACATCTAGTGTCGACTCGTGTTAACGATCACGTACGCAAATGGTTCGCATTAAGCAACTTTGTCGACAGGTATGTAAAAGCAATTACATAAGTCGATTTTTCGATAATTATAGCCAACATAAGCATTAGCAATAATAAAAATCTCAAATCGCTTGCTGTAAGTTCGTAAAAGTGGCTTAATGCGAACCATTTGCGTACGTGATCGCTAACACGAGTCAACCCTAGATGTCGTAAAACTTATAGTTTGAATATGATGTACCCTCCAGTAGGGAATATAGTTGACAGCACGCATTTGTACAATAGTGAACTTGCACTCGAGTTCTCTCACTCCTTAAGAGTCCCAAAAGAACGTAACAGCTGTCGAGTGATTCTCAGTGTTTGTTTGCTATTGTACAACCTCTTGCGAACTTATGTTGGCTATAATTATCGAAGGATCGACTGTAACTGTTTTTACATACCTGTCGACAAAGTTGGTTAACAATGTGTTTATTTCGACCAGTTTTAAATTTAACGTGAGTCGTTTTTGTCAAGATTAACATCACGCCAACTTTTTATAAAAGAAAGGAAATTATTCCTAGAGCAACGTGGACTCGTGGATTGCGGCAGTATCCTCTGGTGCTTTAGGAGTTAATAGAGCCGCTAGACGTATCCCTAAAACGACGCTCGAAAATAGAATGAAAAATCAGAAAATTACAAAATCTTGGTCTCTGGGAAAAACTTCATGTTTAAGTAAAAAAACCGAACTGAAATTGGTGCGACACATAAAGAAATTGCAAATACTTGATTTTACACCTAATAGAGATTCAGTTAGAGTTATAGCTTTTGAGGTAGCCGAAAAATTAAGCTGAAGCATCCCTTCAATAAGACTAAAGTAAAAGCGGGATATGACTGGCTAAACTTGTTTTTATCGCGTCATCCAGATTTACCTATTAGGAAAGAGAAAGGAGTTTCAGCAGCATGAGTGAAGGATTGAATAAAACACAACTACTTTACTTTAGTTGAAAATGTATGGTCTGAACATCAACTATTTGAGAAACCATCCCAGAGAAGTAATAACTCAAAAAGGATCTAAGTGTGTAACATCAGGTCGGTGAGAGAAGGTAGAAACAATTTCTGTTGTGGCATGCCGCAGCGCAGAAGGGGTTTTTCTACCAACGTTCTGCATTTAAAAAAAAACAATGTGAAAGAATGCTACAATGGTGGAATGCCTCCGGAATCAGCTGTTGGAATGAATTAGATATCTGCCTACATTAATGCTGCAATATTTAAAAAATGACTTCTCTCGGAAGACCGCTGGTACTACACTACTTACTTTTACATTTTAAATTTCTCAAATCACATTATTATTCTAAGTGCAACAGATTAATGAAAGTCAATCATTCTAGAAAAATAACTCGGTACCGGTTTGGGAACTGTTTAGAGATCCATAGAACAAATCAAACACTGTGCAAAACGGAATTGCAAGTTTTTTCGCTACAGGGATCGCACTTTTTATTCCCTACAAAGTTCCGGATTACGCCTACCTAACTGAAACAGATGTGACTTCGACAAGGTAGAGCAGACCTGCTAGTGTTAGTACTAGTTCCTGGTTCTTCAAAAGATCCAGATGTAAAACCTCTATCGCCAAGGCCTGTGCTTGTTCAAAAAACCAGATGTGACACCTCCATTGCTAATTCCTGGTTGTTCAAAAAATTCCGATGTGGTACCTCCATTGCCGGAAAACTCTTAGACATTATTTCACCGGTGGTTGTTAAAGAAAGTGTTAAATCGGTTAGAAAACAAGCTCGTCAGATTTCTGGTATTTTAACAATCATAGACAACATTAACAGGCAAAAAGAAAAAAAAGCAATGAAGAAGAGTAAAATCAAACTTCAAAACGAAACTAAAAAAAAACGGAAACATCCGATGATGAGAGCGACATCTTATCTGAGAGTGAAACGTTTTTACAAAATGACGACAGTATAGAGGAAGATTGGGATGCAAACAATTGTGCAGGTTGTGGAAAAAATTATTCGGCGGCACAAAAAACTGGTGATTGGTGGCAATGTATTCGATGTGATAGATGGTCTAATGAGGACTGTATGAAGTACAAAGATATGTGTGAGAGGTATGCTGACTATAAAAGACGTAAACAACTAATCAAACTGTAAACTTTATCAAGAATTAATTAAAATCTATGGCACTCTTTTATTTTAAAAGTTATTTTATAAATTGATCAAAGTTTATCTTTGTTTTCTAATTGGTCCGACCAAACCATTGCGTATCGTCCAACTAATCTGCTAGCTATGGGTTAGACGGACTATAGCCTAGTTTTAGTTAATATGTTTTACTTTTGCTAATGTTTTTAATAAATACAGCCATGAGAAGGCGTGGCTGATGGCGTCGTTATTTGATAAATACAGGTCAAGCAAAAAGTATTTGGGTGGTAAATTTATATATTTGTGGTTAATTCAAATTCTTAAATTTTTACTAAAGCTTCATTTATAGAAAAACTCTTAACTCAATGAACAATTACAATTATAAAATATTATCAATAACACGATTGCGTATCCTTCTACATGGTATGTATGTGCGAGTTGTGATTGGATGAATATACAGTAAAACCTCTAAATAGCGGTCACTAAAATTTGTTGTAAAATTGACCGGTATTAAGAGGAAACAAAATTATTTATATGCGTTGTTTATTAAAATCTTTTAAGTATGAAACATAATACGGTTCGCTATAGGGTACTATATATCTGCATTAAAGATAACTATAAATGTGCTGATGCAATATTAAATAATTAGACTATATAATAATAGAAGAGTTATACATATTGAATACATAATACACAAATTTATATAATATGTACCTATTTTCTAATTGCTCGTTATACCTATTACAATAATTAATTACATTCATATACAAACCATTAAATCACATTTTTGTGAAATATTTTTGTATTGAGGTTTGTTTTACATTTTAAGTTTTGTTTGTAAAACAGAAGATTCACATTTTGATAAAATTTGAAGTACTTCTACCGCTAGCTCACTCTTATCATTAGAAAATTGAAAACTTTGCACATCTCTTAATTTTTCACACACTTTACCCATATCTTTAATGTTTGACGTAATAACTTTAAATTCTTCTGCACCACTTTTATTGTTCGAATCACAGCCTTCACTATAGTCTAATTCACTTGAATACTTTAATTGGAGCTTTCGGTCAAAATATCACAATCAATAGATGCATAGTTTTGAAGGCTCTAATAGCAATTTGTTGATATGAGAGCCTTTAAAACATCTTGGGTGTTTACTTTTTTTAATGATTAACAGATTTTCCTTATCACCTTCCATATTTGTACAAAATAAAATTGTCAATCTTTGTATTGCAGGTTTTTACAACTACATTTATCGTTTTTAAAGAGAACGTTTTGTTTGGCATCGCAAGGTAAAAAGTCCGGTCTCGTCAGCATTGTACACATTTTTGGGTGAATACTCCTTCAATATTACTGACAGCTTTGCTTTCCAAGCTTCAACAGTGTCCAGGTTAATATCAGCTGACTCCCCGCAAATTGTTTTAAAGGTTACGTTATGTCTTTGACAAAATTTCTCAAACCACTCATTTGAAGCTTTAAAATCAGTAATTTTTAAATTTTCCGCAACTTCCAATGCTTTCTCCTTGTTCAAAGGTTATAAGGATATTTTGATTCCTAGTTTCACAAAACAAATTGTAAACTACTCGGTCAATTTCTAAACCTTCAGTTCTAGAAAATTTTCTCTTCTGCTCTGTTGTAAAAAATTTTCTTCAAATAGCTTTTTTAAATCACTTTTGTTTTTTAAAATATCGTTAACTTGTGTTCTTCCAACACTAAATTTTTCAGAGAACTTTCTAGCACTGGTATTGAACTTTTCAATTTCCACAATTATATCAATTTTCTCTTTAAGAGACAAACGTTTTCTTTTTAGCAACATGGTAATTTTTCTATACGTCTATATGTAACAGCACTGTTGAACATACTGACTCAAACTATGTACGCAAAATACGATTTTTGGGGTGAGCATAACGAGCCTTTTAATTGCACTTTCTCTGTAATGACTGCCTATTGTAAATCAAACAAATTATTTAAATCCGTTCTTAAATACCAGTAATTACTTAAGCCTCACACAATGAAACAATTACATATTATGCACAATTGAACGCTAAGCTGTTGTCTACTAATGACCTTACTTAAGAATGGCCAGAAATGGGAGGTAGAACTACATGTATTTTTCCAAGAAAGTTTCCAAATAAGTGGCCGTGGCCGTTATCGAGAGGTGGTCGCTGTTAGGAAAGTCATTAATATAGATTAATGAAGATTTTACATACGGACTTCATCAAAAGAGTGATCACTTCACATGCACCACTATTAAGTTAGGGGTCACTAAGTGAATGAGTTTCCAGCTCATCTGTATAATAAGTTTGGAGACCGACTTGAGAACCTGCAGAAAAACTACTCAATTAAATTCTCTAGGGTTCCTCAAGGAGGAGTCTGTAGACTCTTTAAACTCAGGAAGTAGGAGAACCGTGGCATAAACAGTGTATAATAATCAAAGTAAAATAATATCCATCATCGCATAGTGAGTCAAAGTATCAAAATAGTCAAAAGTAAAAAAAATCACCGTTAGAGTTAGAGGGCAAACTCAACTAAATATTTTCAGTCTTCTGACCCTTTTGGTAGTACCGGACGTCGACACCAACTTCGTGATTTTAAATAGAAGACCCTATATATTATTGCATTTTCGGATTCTACGTCAAATTTTAGAGTCACTTTGTATAACATTCCATGCAGCTATCAGTAATACATTTCGAGATAATAATTTTTTTTGTAAAATTTTCACAGAAGCAAAAGTTCACGGAAGTATCTGTAACTTTTTTCCAGAAACTCCAAATCCGGTTAATTTTGATTTGTATAAAGAGAATGAACCATAGCAAACGAAGATATATCCATAGATTAAAAATGTAATACTAAGTGTTTCATATATGCTGTTATATTTTGACGCCTTCTAAGAGCAATAACTTTTTTAGGTCAAATAGAACACCCTGTATTTGTTTACTCTCTAGTGTGCAGGTTTAAATTCTCTTTCAAATCATATAAATATTGTTTTTTGTGTTAACTGTTAACGTGCCGGCATGATTGAAATCACAACCCTCAACAATGATTTGAATATTTATTGGGTTATGCCAAATTTACACAGTCAGAAAAAGAATTTCATCCTGCACACTAGAGAGTAAAAAAATACAGGGTGTTCCATTTGACTTAAAAAAGTTATTGCTCTTTGAAGATGCAAAATGTAACAGCAAATATGAAACACTTAGTATTACATTTTTTAAGCTATGGACACATCATCGTTTGCTATAGTCCATTCTCTTTATACAAACCAAAAAATTAACCTGATATGTTACAAGAGTTTGGTAATTTTCTTAATATTACAACGGCTGTCCGATGTTTCCCGGAAGAAAGGTATGGGTATTAGAACCTTGACTCGCCCAAACTTTGTAGACAGGAATAATCCAGTATATGAGATAAATAATATTCAAACCGTGTTTAGAAAGTCTTGCTTGTATAATATTTGATGCGTAGCATTAGATATGCCCTTTTGAAATTTTCAAGTTTGACCTCAAATTTGTAATCAGACACCTCAAAAACAAAATAATTAACATGTTTTTTATTACTCATCAATAAAAAAGTAAAACTTTAAATCTAGAGAATTTTGTAGTAATTGATGACATTCATAAAATACTTGTTACAGAAAACCGTTTCTATTAGTTTTTGACGTAAGTATAATAGATGACCAACATCAACAGACTAAATTTTACTTGTTTATTTATGTGCTAAAATAGATTTATTCTAAACGTCAAGTTTATTATTGAGGTTAAGGTTTTTAGTGATTTGGCCCACTATGATTGCGGTTTATAAATTTTTATCTTGGCCAAAATTTTGTGTTTTCAATAAAACATTCATTAATATAAATGCTACAAAATAAATTATCAACATCAATTATTATTTGTATGTGTTTAATAATACTGAAATACATTATTATTGGAAAAGTGTTTGACACTTTCTAATATACTCTGTACAATAGAATTAATGATAAAGCAAATAAGCTGCCCACAGACTCCAATAACATAATTAAACCTAAATTCAAAATAGAGATTATAGACATTACAGTTTCAAGAATTCTAAGCTTAGAAATTCCATTAGTATATTAGTTAACCCTGAATCTAGACGGCAAATTAAATATTAATTTAGTTTTGATTTTTTCAAATACACTTACATATATAATGTATTTCAGTGGTTCATATAATGTACACTAAATTTGTTTTTCAGAATTAATTGTGTGAATTAATGAAAACCATTAAAAGTTTTATTAGGATCATATAAAAACACACAAATATAAAGTTAAAAGCTAGTTCTAAACATTGTTAAGAAAATGCTTAAGGTTAAAGTGCTCTTCAAGAGCATGTTAACTAGCAGGTTTTGTTATCAAAACAATGACATCGTATCTAAAAAATAACGACCTAATTGAACAACTTTACGAATTATTCTATCTAGAGATTTTAAATTTCTTTAATATTCTCACACATTCTTAATTTCGTTTATAATCAATCGTCCGACTTAAAAATTATTTGTTGTTTTACGTCCGCCCAAAAAGGTAGTAGAAGTGCTTTTAGTTCCGCTGGTAATAATAACCGGCTGAGTACATAAAAAAGCAACTGAAAGGCTAAATTTACTGACGTTTAAAAAAAAACGATGTTTATTTTCAAATGTAGGATAAAAATCCGAACGTGTCATACTGTTTAAAGTTATTCCTTAAACAATAAAACAAATTAGTTTAGCTGATCTTAGAGAACATTTTTTAAAAAAAATATTAGGACTGTACTGTAATATTTTACATTAATCTAGTTTACTATAGAATTATTTTAATTTAATGTCGTTTGACGTGTGTTATTTTACGTATAATAAAACCTAATAAAGGTATTTGTTTATAACTCAATATACAACAATTTATTAAACGTAAAGAAAATGGAAAAACTTCTCGCGCCGGAAAGATTAGATATCGCCTCGGATTCACCGATGGCAGCTCTGGAATGGGAACATTGGTACAAAAGATTTCTGAACTTCACTATTGGTAGAACCAATTCTGAAAAACTGAAACTGCTTCTTAATTATGTATCTTTAAGAGTATATCAACACATAAGCTTTACTAATATTTTCAATGATGCTACTTCAATTCTGCGGAGTTTGTATGTAAAACCTGTCACTAAAGTTCAAAATCGTCACAAGCTCGCAATTTGTTTCCAACAACCCGAAGAATCCGTAGATCAATATTTACAAACTTTAAACCTGTTACCTAGAGTTTGTAAGTTTAAAGCCGTCATTGCTGAACAACACCAGGACGAATTTATAAGAGATGTTATCATCCGTAGCTTGTCTGACTCTCACATCAGACGTCTCCTCAAAAATCCTGTTTTGACTCTAACTGATGCTCACGATAAAGCAAGGTCGCTGGAGTTAGCTCAGAAAAAGGCTCAGTCCTACGTTCATTTGTCAATGGTAAATTCTATTTATACTTAACCTGTTTCATCTCCTCTGAAACAAACACAAATCAATGATGACTCTTTAAAAGAACCTACCCTAGCAGCCAGTTCCAGTAAGTGTTATTTTTGTGGGTATGATTCTCATCCTCGAGAAAGGTGTCCTGCTCGCAATGCTACTTGTACAATATGTCTAAAACGTGGTCACTATTGGAAAGTTTGTAAAACAAATAAAAGTAATAAAAGTAGCAAGCCTTAAGAAAACTTTTAATTTTATAAATGTCAATGGAATAAAATTACGTGTTTTAATGGATACTGGTAGTTCATGCAGTTTCATCAGCAATCCATCAGCGAAAAGAATTATTCCTTCATTAGAAGAAATCACTATGGCATCAACGTCGCATCGTTCTTGCACATCCGGCCAGTGTCTGGCTGATTTTTGATTAGACATTATATTATGAAACAACACTCCAGTGTTCAAGTAGAGTTTGGTGGAAAAAAATCACCTTTGAATATCTGTAGTTTAGCAGTAGCAAACGTTGAACCAGTAGCACTTTTTAAAAATTTGTCATCTGAATGTAGACCGATCGCTATGAAAACTCGAAGACAAACTTCTAGTAACGCTGCTTTCATTCAAACTGAAATCAAACGACTCCTCGAAGAGAATGTGATTAAAGCAAGTCAATCACCCTGGAGAGCTCAAGTCTTGGTAATTTCGTCGGATCATCACAAGAAGAGAATGGTAGTCACTTACTCTCAAACTATTAATAAGTTTACTCAGTTGGACGCCTATCCTCTGCCTAGAATCGAAAGTATAGTAAACAGTGTTGCGAAATATGACGTGTTTAATACGATTGATTTAAAAAGTGCTTACTATCAGTTTCCTATAAAAGAAGAAGACAAACCGTATACTGCTTTTGAAGCTTGTGAACAATTATTCCAGTACAAGAGAATACCTTTTGGTGTCAGTAATGGGGTTGCTGCTTTTCAAAAAGTTTTAGACAAGATTATACACATCGAGAAATTGACTGACACGTATGCTTACTTGGATGATGTTACTGTGTGTGGTATAGATCAGAAGGAGCATGATAGGAATCTTAAACGCTTTATAGAAACTGCTCGAAAGTACAACTTGACTTTAAACAACAAAAAGAGTTCGTTTCTATACGCTTACTTGGGTACTGGATTTCTGATAAAACTATTAGCAAAGATCCAGACCGGATAAAGCCGTTATTAGACTTACAACCTCCGAAAGATTTAACTACATTAAAGAAAATCGTAGGAATGATTTTATAATTTTCATCATAAATAGCTCAATTTTCTAAGAAGATAGCTCACTTTACTCATTGTACTCTTCCTTTAAATCCTGAGGCCCTCAAAGCCTTTCATGATCTCAAAAGGGATGTTAAAAATTCTGCACTTGCTGCTATTATTGATGAAGAAGACATGTTTACAGTTGAAACTTATGCATCAGAAGAAGCTATTGGTGCTTGTCTCATGCAGTCTGGACAACCGTAGGGTTTTTTTCGAGAACACTCTCTGGCTCCGAACGTCGACATGGTTCTGTTGAAAAGGAAGCTTATGCCATTATAGAATTCACTCGAAGATAGCGTCATTATCTAATGGGTCGTCACTTCCTACTTGTTACTGACCAAGGTTCAGTCGCCTTTATGCTCGATACTAAAAGCTCAAACAAAGTGAAAAAGGAAAAAATACTGCGATGGAGGTTGGAGCTATCGTGTTTTAGCTACGACATCGTCTACAGATCGGAGAGCAAAAATGCTGCGGCTGATATGTTTTCTCGCGTTTGCTCTGCCCCATCACCTAATAATAATGTTCGATTAGTAGGACTGCATGAATCTTTGTGTCATCCTGGGATTACGAAAATGTTTCATTGGGTAAGAAGATTTCACAAGCATCATGGAAAACTAATTAAAGCTACTTCAGCATTTGAACGTTTAAACATGGATTTCAAAGGCCCTCTTCTCACGTTTCCCGTTTGCAATCCCTTGCAAAGACATAACATCTGCTACTGTCATTGACGGTTTTAAAAATGCGTTTTTATTATTTGGTTCTCCTTTGTACGTACAGGGTTATTCACTATAAATTACCCACTCCTCATTATCGTTATTATTGCTCGTAGTATAAGAAGTTTTTTTGTTTCGCTATTAACGATTTTGGTGATTAATTAATAAAATGGCAATTATCAAACACCACATTTATCATTTACATGTCTTACTTTGATAATGTTAACAATTTCGTAATTAAGTAACTGTTATTCTACGATTAATAACTCAATAACGACTTGAGATATAGACAACATATGATATCTTTTTGAAGTCGGAAAAAAAAGGTTTCTTCAAAATGTATAATATACAGGGTATTACAAAAATACATCATATTTTTGTTTTGTCCTGTAAACGGCGAGTAACTAAACTATTGATAGCATTTTAAGAAAATTCAGTTAGAACCATACAACTTTCATATAAAATTTTTGTTAGCAATAATAACAATAATAAGGGGTGTGTAATTTATAGTGAATAACCCTGTACATTCTGACAGAGGCGCTTCTTTTATATCTAATGAAGTAAAACCTTTTCTCAACTCAAACCAAATCGCATTAAGTAGGAACACGCCTTACAATATCAAGGTAATAGTAAAGTTGAGCGCTATAATGAAATAATTTGAAAAACTGTTGAATTGGCTCTGAAGTCTCTAGAAAAACCTATCACTCAATGAGAGTCGGTACTTCCAGAAGCTCTTCACTCAATAAGGTCGTTACTGTGTACAGCAACTAATGAAACACGCCATTAAAAAATGTTCCGACATATCAGAAGTAGCAGCACTAGAGAAGCTACCTCTTTTTGGCTAATACAACCTGGACCAGTACCTGTATATCTGCGACAGCATGTTCGGAACTCAAAATTTTAACCTTATAAAGGTATTTGTTTATAACTCAATATACAACAAAGAAAATAAAAGATATCGCTATTCATTCGACAAGTCAGAGCGTTCGAAGTCATCCAGGTTATTCTCATAGTTATTGCTAGGTTTCCCATTGTATCGGTTTTATCAGGTTTATCATGTTCTTGAGTTATATAACATTATATAAAAATACAAAGTTTTAGACAAAACTCAGTACTCAAAAGCAAATTAATTTTAACAGATTCTACTTTTGACGTTACATGTTACGGAAACGACTAACTTCTTTACAAACACAAGAAGTTATTCAGTTATACATGTTCAAATAATAATATCATGCGTATTTCAAATGGAGCACTCAGTATTTTATGAGCTCATCTAATAGTAGATTTAACTCTCTTTCAAATTGTATTAGGGTTATCTATACCTAACTTGTTTGAATTTGATGTTATTTACAGATTCATACAGCTACACTTGCTTCAACAATAAAAAACCTTACTGTTTAATTAAATTAAAATATCTAGTAGTCTTCTTAATCGAGTTACAGATGTTCAATTCGGTTTTCAAACTTCTTTTGTTGGTAATTTTTTATTTTATTATTGAAAGTAGTAAGTTACATAATTCAGTGATATACTCTTTACAAGAATGAATTGATGCTTATCATTGGAGAATGCTTTAAAAATTGTTTGCTAGCTTTCGACTTTGTGCAGAGAAGTTTGCAGACCGTGTACATACAACCCAGCACAAAGGAATTTCAAAGATTTTGCGCCACAGGTAGTGTAGTTTACCAAAAACGTGAAAAACCAATGACAATGAGCTGTCTGTAATAAGACCAGTTATTAAAAATACATCCACCAGAGCAATCGCAAGAGAATATGGTATTAGTCAATCTAGTGTGACCAGGATCTTAAGAAAATACAAATAATATTATCCTTTTCATATCCAACTTTGGTGTGACATTTTTTATAGATCACCCTGTATATTGGAAAATATTTTTAGAATGCGCCTTTTATCGACCACATCCCCATGCTACAAACGGATATACGAAATATATTCCGTTTAGCTATAAAGTTGCTTAACCGCAGTCGTGACTCACCCTGTATACTTACCGAAAGCTGCCAGCATTAACTTTGTACACAAGTAAATTTATTTAATAAACGTTTGTAATAAAATAACTAAACACTATTAACAGTGCTATTGCTAATTAACAAATCGCAAAATAAAAGACATTGTTCTTTCCTAACCTAAATTCAAAAGTCAGTTACTCTAGCAGCTACAAATAAAAGGTACCAATTTAAAGTAGAGAACAAGACTATCACTTGTGTAAATTCCACTGATGCGGAATATTGCGTATTCCAAACTTGTCACAGGATATACTGTTCTATATTTCGCTCTTAGAATAATTACATACTAGCGTGCATTTTAATGTTAGAATGAAATCTAGTTTTGCATAATTTTGGTTACAATTTTTGAAGTTTTACACCGTAACCGCCAATGACAGCACAAAACATAAACCTTTTTTTTTAGTAATAAAAAATCATTCTCCGTCTACGCATTGACACAATTTTGTTATGATTTTTTCTGACCCATAAAACTATGTACCAAAATTTGTGAAATTCAGTTGAGCCGTTTCAGATTTTTGAAAAACTGCGTTTTTTTGCGAAAACGGTGCAATTAATCAAATTTTATGTACTATCTTTTTTGTGGTCTGTAAGTCACCTAATCCACATTTGATAAATAAACTTTTGATTATAGAAGGTGAGTCACGACCGGGGTAAAGTAACATTATGGCTAAATGGAATATATTTCGTAAATCATTTTGCAGCATGAAGATGTAGGTCAATAAGGGGCGCATTTTAAAAATATTTTAGAATATACAGGGTGATCTACATGAAAATGACATTGCAAAGTTATATTTTTTCTTATGAAACAGTTTGTATTTAAACACGATTTTGGATTGCAGCTGAAAAAAAATAAACCAGACGCTCGGGTTCTTGAGCTATTTAACATTATTTAAAAATACAAGGTTTTAGACAAAACTCAGTACCGAAAAGCAAGTTAATTTTAACAGATTCTACTTTTGACGTTAGATGGTAAACTGTTCACCAAATCGACTAACTTCTTTACAAACACAAGAAGTTATACAAGATATCCACACTATTTGGCTTTATTGTTAACACATTCTAATGATAATATTGTGCTTAGTACAAATGGAGCACTCTGTATTTTATGAGCTCATCTAATAGTAAATTTAACTCTCTTTCAAGCCGTATTAGGTTTCTCTATACCTAACTCGTTTGAATTTGGTGTTATTTACATACTATTACAAATGTAACAAAACATTTTAGTTATTTAATTGAAAAGCACTAAACACTAAAATTATTGAGAAGAAATCTAACCTCAAATGTATAAACAAAACAATTGTTGTATTCAATAGATTCTAATTTTGCAGAGAAACTTTATTACACAATTTTTTTTTTAAATTAATCCATCAAAATCCTGTATACAAAATTGCTAATAGCAAATGTGTCCTAACCAAAGTTAAGAAAATTTTGAAACTTGTAGCGAGATGAATTATCCCCATCCAAAAACCAACGGATTCACGTCATTATTAAATAATAATAATATTATAATTGATTGAGTTTCCATTTAAACGGTAACCAAACATAATAGAAAAAATAGTTAAAATAAAAGTTATAGATAATCAAATTTCCAACAACTTTCCACTTATACCTTCTTTTGTTGAAGATACTCTTAAAACAATTAGTGTGTCACGTAATTGCCATATCTCGGTAATTACTAATCAAAAATAGTTTAAAAAAAGGTATTAATTTTTATTTGAAGAAAAACATGTAAAATAAATATTTTTGTAAATGTTCCAAGAATGTAAAATTCTATGTAAGTTTTTTTCATACCATA
The DNA here is from genome assembly GCA_030710515.1 of Abscondita cerata. Lineage (NCBI taxonomy): Eukaryota > Metazoa > Arthropoda > Insecta > Coleoptera > Lampyridae > Abscondita > Abscondita cerata. Next base: position 507,813 of record JALBCR010000539.1, on the reverse strand, counting down.
TTCTACTTTATTATAACGTAACAAGCCTAATTTGTTAGAAAAAATTGTTGTTAAAATTTAGTTTGAACCTTATTTTATAACAAATTTGGAGAAAAATTTAATATTCTCAGTTATCTAGTATTTAATAATAAAGTTATTCAAACTTTTTGAAATACAAAATCTAGAACGCTTCTGTATGTGAATTATTTATTCGTATTGCTAAATGTACGTAAAATTTTTAAAATGTAATATGCAAATGCTTTTCAAATAAATAAATCTTATACCGAGACTATAAAACAAATAAATGAGCCTGCAATTCTAAGTTGGCAATCACCACCATAGAAGAGAATAATAAAATATTAAAATTGGACAAATTCCAAATATTCCTTTTGTCTTAATATAGTTCACTGCTACGAACTACAAACTACAGTGATATGTACATTGTTAGAGCTATAAATGAGTACATATTGCAAAACTTTATTTGATTATTTTTCACAACATTGTGTTTAAACAAGTAATTGTTGATTATTTCCTGTTATGTGTCAAAATAAATTTTTTAGTACGTATGCCATATTTTTAAAAACGTTATTCAAGTTATGACGTTAATATTTTAGGTAAACGCTTTTGTAAGAAGCATTGAGTGAGTTTATATTTGCACCTACGTGAATTCTTCGTTTTAGTATCTAAATATAACAAAATTCGTATTTGTTAAAGTAGTTAGTATTGTATTCTAAAAGATTTTATGCATTCCAGGTAATTGAAAAATAAAACTTTTTCTACATGTATTTGTTTAAAAATGTGTATCACATTAATAATAATAATAATAATAATAATAATAATTTTTTATTTCTGCTAAATATGAAATTATTTACAGACGTCAGTTTGTTAATATAAATTGAAGAACTATTTAAAAACTATGTTTACATTAAAAGTTATTAACCAAAAACTTGATTTCTCATCTATTTTAGCGAAAAGATTAAATTAATTAATTAAAACATTAACAGGTAGAAAATCTCAACGTCTAGGACATTACTGTCAAGCATTTATAGGACATCCTGGATAATAAAATCCGTCAAAGATACAGATATAATATTAAAACTCTAATGAATAACTGAGCCATCAAGGACGGTAGATTTTTTTCAACCCTTATTGTAATTTAATTAATGTAATGTACATTTGAATGACTAACAATTATTTTTACATTCAACATTTTCAGATACATTCAAAAAAAAACTTTCTGAACAGAACTCCACATCGCCCCGACGCTAATGAACGTGGAAAAGCATATAGAAAGAAAAATAAAATTGCATTGCGAAAAAAATATTCAAGCAATAGTTGTAATTTGCTTTCCATTCGCAACCTTTTTTGTAAAATTAATATTGTTGTTAGGACATTGAGTACGTAGGAAGGTGTTTAATTATAATGTAATTAATATTAATCCGCCAGAAAAGCAAAAACATGATGATAAAATCTGCTCTATCTTAATTGTAAGATGTAGAGTAAGAAAAATTTTTTAATTTGAATTGAAATTGTTTAAAAAACTACAACATATAATAAGAATGTACTTAACGACGTTTTGATTAGAAATTTCTGAAACTACGTCGCAAAACGTTTACATTACTTAGTTTTCACGATCAGTTGCTCATTTTTGTTATAAAAACGCAAATAAAAATTTATTTTAGTTATTTACTAAAACGTCCATTCGCAGTTACAAACATTTTTGTTCTCCAACTTTTCCAAACTAATAATGAAAATTAAAAAAGTTTTGGGAGATTGCAGTGCGTCAGCGTCATATGAAAAACTTTAAATTAAATTTAACATAATGGTTGTCGTTAAACAGAAAACTTGAAGCGCCATTAAATATTCAACTGTTATTTAACTTTGTTTCAATTCTAATTTTAGTCTAATAAATTTTAGCATTAACTTTTATTTCTTTTTTCTCTTGTTATTACACCAATGTTCATTGTACTTGGTTTTGTACTTCATTTAGTATGGATCCAGTTTAGTAAAACGCCCCCGCATACAATTTTTTTTATAAAATTATAAAGTATAAAGGCAATGAGTATCTTTAGGTACACTTGCGCAACTTTTCTTAAAACTTCATATGTTATTTTTAATTTTAAAATAAGTTTATTCAATTTGCCAATATCGCAAAAAGTAAACATTTGTTTTCTCATGTAACAACAAACACTGTTACAGTCATGATGAAATGCTGACGTTTTTTCATTTCAAGTTTTAGTTGACATTGTGCTTGGGCCCTGAAAACTAGTACCTTTGCTAATATGTTCGCCTATATTTTGTACAGAAATAATGTAGAAGATACATTGAATCAGATACGTAACAAATGTGCTACCTACATATTTCGTAGTTATAAAGTAATGCATAATGTAGTAAATACGTAATAACCTACTCACTATACACACAACATTAAACAAAACTAATTATTTCTTTTTATTCAATAAAACGAGGCATTGCGTAACTAATCAAAATAATTGGGTTAGAATCTAAATTAGTTGTCGTATTATGTTATGTCAGAACCGTTAAGTATTCGTGAACTGTACCTTTTCAAGTTCAAATTGGGACTAATCAATTTTAAATTAGGACTAATCAACTTTAATTTTAATTCAATTCCCAATTTGAACTTGAAAAAATATAGATTGTTTTCCTTTTGGACTAGATTTGAACATACGTAAAATCAACGCTGAACAAGCTCGTAGTTCATTTTTTTAAAATATTTTGGTGCATTTATGTAAATTTATGAAATAGTACTAATAATTTGATTGGAAGAAAATATAATTGAGAATCATTAATATATCTCTATACAACAGATAGTCGCGCTTAAGACTCACTATTTATTTTTCGAAATTCAATTATATTTTTTGCAAGATTAGTATAGGTACATACTGCTTTTTGATATATCCTCTATGTACAGGGGTCGTCAAACTGACATATGATGAAGTACCTACAATTATTGGAATAATTGCAATGCAATTTTGACTTATAGGACAATTGTTTAAAAAATTCTTTATTGGTAAAAATTTATAAATGACTACTACAAATAGATTTATTTAATTGCATATATACAAAGTGATTTTTTTAAAGCGGTCATTAGAAAATTTTCCATTTGCGATTGTAGAAAAAATCGGAAAAAATTAATGCCGACGTCCTCGACAATTCCGAATCTAAGTAAAATATTTTCAATAAGTCGGCACTTCCTGAAATTTTGAAAATCGATGTCAACTTTGTTAATTTAAATAGCAACCCCGCATTTTTAATGTTTTTTTCACATCCGCAACGCGATTTTGAAGATAAAACTTGTTACATGTCGACACTTATCTGTCATAGTTTTTGACTTATGTTAATTTTTCCTCAATGTTTTGCAAATGCAAGGGTGTATTTAATAATTAATTACTCCTCAACCATTTAAGATGAATACATAAATTTTTTTGGGTGTTTCTCCAAAGTTCACGAAATTTTTAAGCTAGCGCGCATGTTTCTACACGCTCCTACCGCCTACTATGATTTTTTAAATATCGGAATGAGAAAATGTAAAAAACTTAATTTTTTCAAATGGCACCTGTCAATTTTCTTAACGAAAATTGATGTAGAATTAAATTTCAGTACAACTTTTGTAAGCATGTTTTATACTTACGACGAGTATTTTTCGAATTATTAAGGTTTTTATTATTCAAAATTATAATTTTTTAAAAAATTTGTAAGAGACTATAAAACTAAAGAAAAAAAAACCTTAGTTGTCATAGTGTATTAGTCAATAATCATCGGTTAACGCGTTTAGCTCCTGATCCTGAGTCCATTAAAATTTAACGCCATAATGCAAATCAAACTGATTGGACATAACCGTCACCTACCAAGCATACCTGCGTAAGATGAGTTTACAATAGGAGAAAGGGCTTTTGAGTTACCCATAACTTAGAAAGTTGGGCTTTTTCCTTACATTGTCGGCAATAATTTGAATCAGGGTAGCGCGCGGGAAAAGGTTCATGTTTTCATTGCTGTATTGTTTAGTTATGTAATTATAACTCAATATATCAACGACGCAACGTTGCCGGGTCTCAAAATAACATCCGATCCGTTGCAATTGGATGAAGGAAAAAGGGCAAAATTTAAAAAGAATTAAAATCCGATCGTTGCAAATCAAAAACAATGAATATTTTAGAGTTTAATTTTAAATTTTCGTAAATTGCAGCTTCAAAGAAATATAATATAATAAAATAAATATATAAATAGATTACAAATACATGCAAGTTGCGTTGGCCGCAACGGATGATAGTAACACTAAGGAGTTGATCTTAATAATAGATTATTTTCTATACCTTTTGTTTATACAACGTTTTGGTTATATCGTTGCTTGGGGATGATATGCATGAAATTTTTTTAATAATTATACGCATTAAAAATATTAAGGTCCAAAAGTTAAATTTGTTGCCCTAATAAATTTTTTGGCCCTCCGTCCACAATCACTGATTTCGCATCACTCAAAAGCGGTCGTAAACACCCCTCTTCTTAGCCTAGTCCGGCAAAAAAGTTACTAAATGTTGGCAATATCACATTAAACTCATGACACTGAAATCAGAATAATGCTCATGCTAGAATACGTAAATAATATACGTTGCAGTACTCTTTTACATCTTACTTTGAAGGATTTTATAAGCCTTTTAAATGCAAACATTGAAAAAAAAACACGTATTTTAATATATGCCAAAATGACAAGGTGTTGACAGCTGCCAAATGGCATTACCTCTGAAAATGTTTTGGTATATAACAATGTTTGAAAATTTAAGTTTCAACAAATTTGACCATTTGTCGGCCCAAAAAATCGTGTGTATCACGTGACCAAAAACTGTTTTTGTAAGTGCTAGGAAAAAGTCAGTTTCTGGCCTAGTGATACAAATAACTATTTTAAATATTACACGTTTTAAAATGCATTAATTTCATGAAAATTTTACATAAATTGTTGTTTTTGAGAATATACATAAAAAATAATTATTTAAGAAGAGCAGTTACCAAAAAAAATAAAATATTATGGAAAATAATTAGTTGTAAACTTGTATTTGAACGATTGCTTTCGTATCACTTGAGATGTAGAGTTCTGTGACTAATTACTTGTTTTAAATATTTTCTTTGTGATACAACAAAATAAAGTTTAAGTAAATAAGAAAATATCAATTTTTTTTTCTTGTTTGATATATTGTTTTGGTAACTAGTTGTTTGGATTTTTTAAGGCATTTGGATAAAAATAAACCTTGTTTTTTTCAATTACTTTTTAATAGTGTCATTGGAAACATAGTATTTCAAGGAAATTCTCCTGAAAAAAAGAGTAAGTGAAAAATAATCGCGCAAACGTAAAAAAAAAACACATAGGCTTGTAAGAAGATCCTTGGTGAATATAAAACTGAGTTTTCCGCCAGAACCCCCATAATCGCGAAAAGGATCTTTGATCGGCTATAACTCGCTTCTACAAGCCACCTAAAGTGATCGTTTTTGGAAAATTTTGTGTGCTACAATTTTAATCATCTCGACCAAACTTGAAGAATTGATATTTTTCTAAAATATAAGCTCCAAAGTTGGTTTTTCAAAAACAAATGGATTCGCTGGATTGGCGAAAATCCAGAAGTCTCTGAAAGTCACCCATTCTGTTTAGTTTTTGACGCCCAACATTTTTGGTTCTATCCTGCAAATTAATTAAACATACATTGTTAGAGTCGCAAATGCACACATTTTTGAAATTTTCCTCTCGCGCTCCATTTTCGTATAAAAAACAACGGAATCTCATGCTAGCGCACTCAGATTACAATATTTTTTTGCAAGCAACAATTTTGATCTTATTCTGCCAGTTGCTCACACCGATACTTATGGAGATATGGACCAAAAACTGCATAATTTTTTTAAAATGGCGTTTTTGCAAACCAAACCACAAAAAAGTTCACACTGCAACTCTTCTGAATCGATATTTGTGTAGATATCTGAGAAAAAGCTTTCCTAGTTTTAAACAATGCATTTTTACGTGCAAAGTTCTACTGAAAACTAAAAACCGTTTTAAATATGTTAGGTAAATCCAACATTTCTAGTAGGCTTTTTCGCTGTCTCCTGCACTCTTTCCTCTGCATTTTCCTCGATCAAAGTTTTCTAACTTTTCTTTAGACAATTTCCTCGTCTTCAACAGCAAATTTTTGTGTTGTTCTTCAATCTTTAAGCAGCTAGGACGCTAATTCAAATTCAACTCATCTTCTTTGGACTCAAAAATATTGCTTTGTTGCTGCATTCTGTGTCACAAATGTGAATTATTGCAGTGCAATGCAACCCTACCGTGCCTTGTAAGAATAGTCACAAAACAGTAATAGAACAGTAACCAAACTTTGTAGTCAGAAAACCGATGTTTCCTATACGAAAGACAGACAAAACTAATTTTGCGGCACCAAAATGCACCTTTCCGATGCAAAATTTGAAAGACACGATCTGAAAAAAAATGCATTCTTGTTCTAATCCCTTATCTTGAAATAAGAAATTAACAGAAAGCTTATTGCGTTCGATCGGAAAGCAGTTCTGCTCCTACAACAATATACCAAGCCGCTCAACTGGATATCAAACCTGTATTCTGTTATTAGAACGCTTCTCCGCTGTTAGTTTTAGGTACGCGCCTTCACCAAAAATTTCCTAATATCGATAGCACCACCTCTCGCGGAAAAAGTTTCCAAGCCCAATTACTTCATTAAAGTAGGTATTATTTTTTTAAAAATTTTTTCACTTTCTAATTTAAGCTTTTCATATTTTGGATATTACTTTTACGTAAAATGTCAAATTGACAAATGCCTTTCGAACATTCGAAAACTACCACTTATTATAGTTTTTTTTTAATTTTTCCAAGTGGTAATTGACAAAAAAGTACAATTAAATCCTTGGTAATTACAGATAATCTTAGTTTTCTTTAGCATCTCTTTTAAAAGCACTTTTTTATGAAAATGTTTTACCTAGTTCTTACTCAAAATATATTAAAGTGTAAATTTTTAAGTTCTACTAAATACTATAAATAATTGAATACGAATGTAGTTCAATATTTTACTTAGAGAGAATAATTAATTTGTTGGTTTCTTGCAAATACATCCTTTACACAAAAGAACGATTTTAAGTTAAAACCGGTCAACTACTATACTGTATGAATAAAAAAACTTCAAATAAATGGCTGTATTATAAGGTTTATAAGATTTGGGTTTTATAACCAAACTTTTAGTGCTCATTTAATCTGACTCTAAAGCATTCAAAACTATATAGCAACTAACTTTATTACTCGTATTTCCAAAAGTTCTGGCAGGTTTTACGTACTCGTTATAGATTCTTTTGAATATTGCACGATTGTGTGCTTTTGTTTGACCTTTAACCTTACTTTGCGTTCGTTTTTTACTTTTTTAATACGAAATAAAAAGTTTCTTGCTCTGTTTATAACGATGGTATAACTACATGTATAAAATTTTAATGTTTTCGAGATGTAGCGATGCAATTTGTATGTACATTTTAAACGTACATCTTAAGTTTATTTTTCTGTTTAAGTATGTATTAAATTGTTTAATAAAGGTAATAAATAGCGTTTATTTACCTTCATTAGATTTTTAATTCTTTACAGTTATGTATACTTTCAAAATTAAAAAGTAACGATGACAACATATTGCCTTAGAAATAAAAATAAAAAATGTATTTTCTTTTCAATTATAAAAATTACATTAAAAATAAAAGAAACATAATAAATATTGTCGATTAAATCTGTTAATCAAACAAAAAAAGCTAATTTATAATCGGTAGTTAATACTAGTACAATTAATTGAGTTAAAATAAAAAAACTAAATTTTTCGTTATCTGTTTACATCGAATTAACATACCTATGCCCAAATGCAATCGAAACCGTTAGTAATATTAAAAAGTTAACTATATAGTATTTTGCGCCCTAGTTCGCGCACGATAAAGGTATTTTTCAAAATATATTGAAATTGAATTAAACAACACTTATGACAATCACAAATATTTTTTTACCACTTTAGCAACGAACAATTTGCGTTGAAGTAAAAATTTTCTTGGTTTTTAAATTATAATTCTCATTTTTTGCCTATAGAAAAATGTTATATGCACCTCGTGCCCGAAATTGCTTTGGTGCTCTCGAATGATTTTTACAGTGACTGGCATCTCGAAAAAAACCTCATTCTCGAGCAACAAAGTTTAATTTTGCGCACTGGGTACATAAATAACTATAAGGTTAGTGGCTTTATTAACGCGCATTTTTAAAATTCATTGCTGGGATATAGTGTAAGACTCTAAAGGCAACAATCTAAAAATGAAAATGTAATTCTTATACAGACTGATTTATATATAGTTACATTTTTTTAAATAAAACTATCAGTAAAAAATCTAAAAGAGAAATTAGTTTCAGAAACAAGTTTCACACAATCAATTTTTCTAGTGTGTCAGAAATTTGTCAGAAAAAGTGAAAAAAGGGTTGTCAAATTTTTGGTTTGGAAACTGTCATGTAAATTAAATTAAATCGAGTAGCTTGGCTAAACAACTTGCATTTAGAAATAGATATTTAAAATTTCTTTCATGCTTAAATTTTAGAAAACATTTTAAAGCGTTTTAGCAAATAAAATTTGTTGTTGTTGATGTAATACTTCCTGATCACGTGTGATGTCAAAATTTAACAAAGAGTTTTATAAGCATAGCATGAAGCTATTCACATAATACGTAAATCAAGCACAGACACGTTCTCCCCATCTTACACGCAAAGATTAAAAAAAAGCTAATACGACAAGGATATTAGGATATTCTGTAAACCCATAAACACAAGCAGCACAAAAATATTAAGTAAATAATATTACTCAAACATTTAAATGTAACACTTTTATATATTAAAAAATATCTTAGGAAATATTTGTTATACATTTTAGATAAACATATACAAAATATTTGAAATATATCTTAAGTAAATATTTCAAACAAATATTTATCAAATATTTTAAATTGCGTTACAAAAAATATTTAAAATAAATAATATCATATTTTAAATAAATATATTTAAAACATTTAAATTAAGTTTTCTAATAATATGTTCTAAACATTTAAAAATGATATTTATTAATAATTGTAAATAATACAATAATATTAAATCAATTTACAAAAAAGTGAAATTATATTCGAAATTTTTTATATTTTCTTCCTTACGTTTACAAAAGAAGATGATTAATACATAAGTCATATAAACAATATTTATTTCATAATACAAATGCACAAATTCATAAGTATTGTAACATAACATATAATCACTACAAACTACAAAATAAAATATTAAATTATGATCGTAATTTAGATTTCCTCTTCAATCAAAGCAATCCTGCATTAATTTTTGAATTATAAGGTCACACAAAACTATCTAAATATTGAATTGAATAAGACTGAGTCGAGTCCTTGTCAAAGCTGATGTATTTTTGATCATATTCAAAACTGTATTTTAATATAAACATAAATTTTGTCTCCGAAATGCACAAAATAGAAACCAAATTAATGTTATTTTAAAATTCAATTCTACAAACAAAACCTAATACAAACAATTCAATATTTTAAGAACAGCATACCAATTATCGGTTGTTTGTTGTGATTACAACTGCTTGATAAAAACAGGTAAGCTGGAATTTTTTATATCCTGGTCGGTAGCGTAGGAAAACCGTTTTTTTGTCGGTACTAGAAAATGTGTCGTATAAGTATAATAAAATACATATTTAATTGAGTTTTTACATGAAATTAAATTTTGCAGTATGCTTTTAATTATGGTCTCTAGGGTCTATCTAATTCTCGTTTATTAAGAAATAATTCAGTTTATTTTGTAAAAGCTAATAATTGTGTTCACCATCACGACCAGTAAAGAAAGTTCTTTTTTATGTCGTCAAAGCTCTTTGTTACTGTAAACAAATGTATTCCCTATGCCAAAAACATGAAAACAAAGCGACCCAGTTTTTCACACACCAAAGAAAAAATGGGTTTGTCAAAAGAGAGAGACATAAAAACGCTAACTAAGTGGGCCCATTTAATACACGTATCATGCAAAATTTGACAAATTATTTATCACATAAAAATTGAAAACAAAAACATACTTACATTACTGTTTGTCCTGCTCCTGCACTTTTACTTGTTTAATTGTTTGTCCTGCTCCTACAATTTTACTTGACCTAATTCAATTTATTTCACAGAAACAAAAAAACACTAAACACCCACGTTAGAGATTGTATACATACTGACCGATGGTAAGATACAAAATAATTAAAAAACAAACACAAGAGTAAATTGTCGAAATAAGATGGAAATTGTACAGAAAACTGCACAAATATTAGGACTTACAAGAAGGGAATAATTTACTCCAGAGCCGAAAATAAGAAAATGGCATCATTACGACTGATTGACCTCCCAATCCCCTGCTCATGCTAATTCCATTGAAAATGTATGGGCTATTTAAAACAAAGTTGTTTATTATTAAATACGCATGAGCATTTGTTAGGTATTTTATGGAAAAAATAGAAGACACCTTCTATACTTTTTAAAAAATCGAGGTCTCTTTCTCGTCGAACATACCGTATATAATAACTACAAATGATCCTTTATTGCTAAAGAACACAAAAACTAGAATTGAGACAAGTTGCATAAAAACAGAAAGACCTCTACCAATAATCTACCTAGGAAATCTAGTTTTAGAGCAGATTAGATACAAGCTTGTATTGTTCATAGTCGATACTTTTTCAAAATCAGTCAATTAAGTTAATTTATTAAACTCTCCAACATTGTAGTTACAAATGAATATCAAAAGAATTCCTTAAAGTAGAGGATGAAATCAAAAACTACTACCCTATGTGAGCTATCAAGGCTTTTCAAATTAGGGAGTGAAAATCACTAACTCTGTAGTATCTTTTTACTTCTTTTGTAATAATTAAGATTTGATTTGATTGAATTGATTTATCAAAATTTCTAAAATATTTTTACTAATGTCTTGTTATTTTTTAACCGCGTTCTCATTTCTTTGCTAAAAATAAGGTTCAAAAACCTGGATCATCATTAGCTCTACATTTTATGAGATACCATTTTATATTGATGAAACAAAAACGTGACGCGATGTGACGTGTCTCTTCTGTATATGTAATACGGAGGTATTTCGCTAATTGCTAAGATTTCTTTCAATTTGAAACCTGACTTTTAGTAGTCTACTTTAAACTATCGTTTATTTGTTTCAAGTTTCTCGCCCTGATGAAGCTCGCTACGAGAGGTTGCGAAACGTTGGCAACTACGGTTACCATTTCAACATGGTCAATCCCGAAAGACGTTTTTTGTTTTAATAATAATTCTTACATTTTATATTAAGTTAAGTAGAATTATTACATTAGATGTTCACAAAGTATTTTGTACAAGTTTTTAAAATTAAAAAATATTAAACAAAAGTGAACTGACGTTACATTTTTTGATAATTTTTCTAGAAATTCTTTCCGAGAAGTCCATTATTATTCAATTTTGCTTTGAATTCTTTTTTACTCACATTATCGCTTTTAAACATAATTTAAAAGTGTATTTGAACTGCTAAACCAAATTAGTATCATTGCTATTATGAAAAATCAGCTGAGTAATTTTAAGAAAATTGCGGTAAATGGTTGAGATTCCATCCAACGGTGGTTGGTCTAAATAATAAAAAATATTTTTTATGCCAAAATATATTCTCTTAGATGATGCATTTCCATAGGTTCAAAGTTACGAACCAATCCACCATTGCACACGGTTTTGTCACCACACTATACAGGTTTATACTAATCTTCTGGGGCACCATACATAACACGTACATCACAATACAATATTTGTATAATGTACCATAGGGATAAATAAATAAAATAAGCTCAAAAGATATGTACCTTTTACAGAAATGAATATCGTGTTTGTAGTGTTATTTTTTGTTGCTTTTGTTAAATCGTTTAATAAATTAATTGTAGGTTGTTTTATAATTTTTTTAACAGATGTGCTCGGTAAATGTTGATGCACAGTATTTGTTTAAAAATAATTTAAATACACCTTGACTAGTTTTAAGCGATGTGGAAAGAGAGTAACCAATATCCATATCAAATTAAAGGAGTATTGTTAATTTAATTTTACAAATTAATAAAGTTATTAGTGCGTATGAAAACATTCTGGCTAAGTACATTAAACACAATCGTTTCACATATTAAAAATGAAAAAATATTTGTTTAAATGTAAGTAACCTTTGAAGAACGGTATTTAAAAATACAAATTAGAAGTGGTAAACTACTGGAGATTTTGGAGAAAGTACAATAAAATTGGTTATTTTGTAACGGCAACAAGTGTAAAAAAGACAAAACAGCTTTGTTGTTTAAAATAATACAAATATTTATAATTCTATTCAAGAATTTGAAGAAAACTAATTGTCAAAAGAAAATGAAAACTCAAATGCATTTTAGAAAATCAATTTATATTTTGACGATCTTTCAATTTTAAAAATTTTGTTTGTAAATTATGACTATAATTAGTAGGTAAATAGAAAATCATTGGGAACACAAGTGATATTTTGCATCCAGATTATTTGCTTGGTTTAACTAATCAGTTTTAAGCTTGGTGCGGCGATAAAAGTGCTAAAAGTTACGAGCTTTTAATTAAGACAACGTCAGCATCACAAAATTTCTGAAAATACAAATTTACATTTACAAAATTATATCAAAACATGTAGTTTATATTTAATTTAAATAATTCGCATACCATAATTACAATCACTTTTAAGATTCCAAAGAAAAAAGTTAAAACAGGAACAACAATTAAATGTGCCCATATCACAAAAACAATTTCCATTAAGCAGCGGTGTCACCAAACATATACTTAGTCAATTTGTTGCACAAAGTAGATTAATTTTGTTGGGATTCAAAGTTGAAATTGATTAAAAATCTATGAGGTAATTACAAACACTGGCTCATTGATTATTCAATTAAACTTTGTCAACATTCGACGAAGGTAGGTGAATTAAAACTTCCGATTTCTTACGTTATCACAAAATGATAATATAGTATTAACGTTGCATGTAAAATAACAGTTTGTTGCTGTACAATACCTAAATAACAAATTAGGTGCCCTAAAAAAATATTCTTTTAGTTTTACATGAGGTATTTTGTTATTATAATACGTTACGATAAAAGAAATGATATTCGAAAATTTACATTTATTGATTGTATTATAAATATATAATTGTAAGTGATTAAAATATTTCTATAATAATTAAAAACGATTTTTACAGACTACCTAGCGGATGCCATTAAAGTGAAAAACAATATTGCTAGTTCCTAAATAATCTACAGGATAACGGTTAAGTTGATAAAACATGTTATTATCTTGAATAAAACATTCGAAATAGTTTAAATGTTCATATAATTTGTTAAATACTTATACAAGAAATAAAAAAATCAATTAAAATAACCTATAAAATTAGACACTTAAGAGGAATACGTACTAGCAGTGCGCGATCGCTAAACCATGCACTACAAGTACCATTAAAACAGCTTTTAATTTTAAATGTTTAAAGTAAAACTTAATGTTTTATGAAAGACAAAACTTAGGGCTTTGTCGCTGTAATATTACTTTTTTTAAATCATTACTTTGGTTTTTTTTATGTTAGATTTTGTACATTTTATAGCATTTTAACACCATAATTTTAATACAAATAAATCAAAATTCTACCACAACCACGAGAAAGTCCCTTTTTATATCTACCAATTTAAATCAAAGCATTGCTAATAACTTAAAAATTTGAACCAATTGTATAGGTACTTTAAGACTATTTGACGCATTAAAATGCTTACTTATAGTGTATGATTTAGCGAAACAAGTCAATCGTATCTTCCACATAGAATAAACATACTATTACTTGTTAGTGCAATCTAAAGAATGGTGACATTTTGAATTACACAAAAAATTATTTTTGAAACAAGCACGCCTATTAGTTGCAAATTTTAATTTGCAGTCACACTTCCTGAAGCCTTGTCCATTACCCAATGATTGCTTTGTGGCAGTTTGAAAGAAATTGTAACATTAGGAACATCATCTTTTGCAATCAATCTTTCGTGACAGACCCTAAATTGAGATCTTGAATATATGTAATTGTCTTAAAATTCCACTTTTGGTGCCTAGTTTGTAAAACCCATCCTCAGATTTTTCGAGAACAATTGCTAAAATTGAAAGCATCAGTTTTTGATCTGTCGACTTCAGGCACTGTGGTTCCTTCTTGGGTGTTGGATGATTAGCATTAGAAACAGATACCATTTTTTTGGCTTGTTTTTCTAAACCTTCTTTAGGCTTTTCACGTTGTGTTTTTTGGTTCATGCAGTTTTTACAAATGTTACCCTTATTCCATATCCTTCATCACTAGACTCCGTTTCACCACAAATTGCATGAACAAACAAATTACATGCGATGCAGGTATGTGCACCTGATATGTCTTCAGAGTAAACCACACATAGAACTAATTCCTGTTGGTTGTATATTTTAGCTACAATAGAACTAACGCGCCCTTTGGTTAATTTTCTGAAAGAAATAGACCTCTTACTATATTTTCCTGATTAACTTCAACTACATTAACATCAGCATCCTTGTTAGTAAATTCATTTACGACTGAAGATTTCCTGTCCGTATGTTTTACTTGAGCATCTTCATTGATCTGTGACTATGATAGCTCAGCGAACTTCTCTTGTATCTTCTCTTTGCAAATGGCTTTTCCGATCCATGCTAATGACCATCTGCTGTAAAAAATAATCTTAAGTGTAATGACTAATGATTTCAATACTTTCGACAACGTTAAAGTCATAACGTCCGTCGCGCCAGCAGTCGCCAAACTTTCAGAAATCTTATGATGTACGGCCGTAATAATGGTAAAAAATTAATGGCTGTACGCATTGTTGGACATGCATTCGAAATTATCCACCTTCTTACCGGCGACAATTCTCTTTAGGTATTGATAACTGCAATCATCAAACTAGTGTCCAAGAGAAAATTTGGTACTATCAAAAGACAAGCCGTCGACATATTTTCCTTGAGACGTGTTAACCAAGCAATTTAGTTGTTATGCACAAAAGCAAGGAAAGCTGCATTCCGTAATATAAAGACGATTGCCGAATGTTTAGCTGACGAGCTCATCGATGCCGCTAAGGGATCTTCAAATTCTTATGCAATCATGAAAATAGGTGAACAGGAACGATTTGCTAAATCTAATTTATATCTGACACCATATGAAAATCCCCGATGGATGCTGGAGCACGTAAATGTGTATGTCCTGTAGTATAATAGATAAAGTCAGTCCAACTTTAGCCGAAACACCAACAAGGTTTTTATGAGCTTTCTTTGATGCCGGAATGGAAACCGTGATTTTTCATAAATTGAATAAATTTCACTCTTTCACTCCACTTATAGTTTGATTATTATTGGCCATCCAAGTAGTGAACATATTTTCTCTGTTTTGGTTTGCTCTCTCGACACTGCCTTGGCTCTGACTGTGTCTAAGCTTGCCGTAGACGATTTTTAAGGCGGGACACATTTTCTATTATTCTATTTTAAAATTCACGACCATTATCCGAATGTAGAATATATGGAGTGGAGCGCCAAGTAATAGAAAAATGTCGAGCAAATGATTAGCTACTTTGTCTGCCCGTTTTAAAATAAGAGATCGTAATACTATAAATTTTGGCAAATGATCTTAATAAACAAGAAGAAACTTAAACTTTCCTTCGGTTGTAGTTGGTAACCGATTAAATCGACTTAGCATTAGCACCTAATGTGACGAAATTATTGGTTTTACAACTATGCCTTTCTTCACACTTTTTGTTTTTGTTGGCAATGTTCACATACAAAAGAAAATTGATTTGCGATTGGGTTATGTTTTAATAAAGTGTGTTAAGTTGTTTAAGCATTCTATGTCTTGCTCTCTGTAGCCGAAAGATAAATGAGTCGCATATAATATAGAGTACAGTAGAGTGGACATATTTTTTTTACATTTTGTTCAGTATTTGATAATGGATAAATAAGTTTGTCACAGCTTTAAAGAGTCACACGTCATACCTTTCAATTATTCTCCTTTATGTCTTCAACCATAGAATTGTATTTTTCTTTTGTTAACAAAGCACTGTTATACTTTGCATTTTTACTAAAAACGTTTATTCTGTAATTCAACGTTTACTTGCATTTTTACAGGTAATTTGTTGCCTCAATTCCCACTCAACTAAGATATGTAGAACAGACAGAGAAACACAAAACCTTTGATGACACACAGACAACTAGTGTCAGTCGCGGACATACCGACCAACCGTGCAGGTTATTATGCAGATTAGCTAGGTAAAGTGCAGATATTTGTAAATTTTAACACTTTAACGGATCCTACTCAGTAATTTACAGAACGCCTAGTTAATGTGCATAATAACGTATTCCGTATTCTAACAGGAACATATACATCTTCTTCAAAACACAAAATATAATGTGTTAGTTTTAGTTAGTTAGTTTGAAAGCAAGAGCTCTTCACCCATACAGCTCATTCAATATTTTATCTACATCAGAATTAAAAATTGTTCGCTTTAAACGTACGTATGACATTTCAGTAAATTTGATGACACATCTCTTCTGTGCTTGTAATCATCATCAATTGAATCCCAAATGACACTTGAAGACCTCAATTAAAGGTTCAATGTCAAAAAAACTGTCTGAACTGGAATCCAAAGTTCTTGAACGACTGTTCGGTTCTGTAATCCTTAAAACTCTGAGATGGGTATCTAGGTGACGCGCGTCTCTAATGTAGACCCAAATTTAAGCGCGATCGTGCATAAATGCTCCCATTTGATTCCATTGGACTAAGAACCCGGCGCATATGTCGCACGACACAAAAAACGTTGCATAAAACCGGCCTTTAAAGTCTCGCAGAACTATGTAGGTCCGAATAGGTTCTTTCTAGGTTCGGAGTAGACACACATTATTAAAGCAACAAGAAAATATATCATTACCTGTATCTATTTCAATATCCGATATCTATTTAATTAACAACAAAAATAAATTCGAGATTGAATTATTACTGAATTGCAAAACTTTTGTAAACGAATATTTATCGATTATGTAGTATAAAATAGTGTACAAAACGAACTATAACGTTAATAGGTAAGAACGTTTATTGTGCAAAGCGAAAATTAACTCAAGACTAATTTTGAAAAATTGAAAAACAATTTTGTTTACGTTTGAGTTACTTAAAAAACTTAATTGCAAAGAAAACAAAATAAATTTAAAAGGATTACACATTGTTTTTCTGTTGTGTCTTAAAATTGCCTCGCATATATAAAATCGAAACTCGATATCTGCTTTGCACGTTGAATGTTTTCTCTAAGCACAAACTACAAGTCTCGTAGAAAATTGTTATTGCGATTTAAGATAAAACTTAATATATACTCCAATTTTCAGTTTTAAATAGTACACTGAAACGGTTGCGTTCAAAGTAGATGTATATAAAATATTCCAAAAAAATTGAATTTAATGGCCAGTTTAATGGTTTATTATTATATTACAATTTCAAAATGTAAATGATTGAATATACTTACATAATCTAACGTTAAAACAAGCGTTTACAGTAGAACTCCACATTGCCCCGATAATAAAAAACGTCAAAGAACGAATGGAAAGATTTCGAAAATCTATCTAGGTTAATGGCCCTTTTGGCTTGATAGATTATGCCCAAAACTAATCAGATTTGCATTATTATATTTAAAACTCATATGCAAAGTTTTATAAAAATTTATACGACGGTTTTCTTGAAATTTTATTTAGAAGATCAGATACGTTGTAGAAATAAATCCCATTTATGAAGACAACGTGTGCCCCAAAGAATTTGGTCGTACATATGTCATATATAACAAGGTATCGCGCGCACAAGTTCTTTAATAGGAATACATACTACTTACTGGGGCACTGTTACCATCGCTAAATTATGAAGTATAAGTACCATTAAAACAGCATTTAATTTTAAATGTTTAAAGTAAAACTTAATGTTTTATGAAAGACAAAACTTGAGGCTTCGCCGCTGTATTAATATTATTTTTTCAAAATGCTTACTTTTTGTTTTTTATGTTTGTACATTTTATAGCATTTTTAATACCATAATTTTAATTGTAACAAATACAAAATCAAAATTCTACCACAACCACGACAAAATCCCTTCTTATTCTTATATCTACCAATTTAAATCAAAACTAAACATACATACTTTAAAACCATTCGACGCATTAAAATGCTGACTTATAGAGCATGATTTAGCAATGGCGCACTACTAGATGCGCAAATTGAGACACGTATAGCTGGCTTCCTTGATTCAAACCTCAATAACTCGGTTATTAAAGGCACGATTAAAGACCTCCAGATTCAAACCTCAATTATTTCGTTATTAACAGTATGCTAGCATTATTTTTAGTTGTGCTAGCTCAGCTCTATAATGTTCAAACGTCAAAAGTTTGAATTATTCTTGTGGGGGGGGGGGGGCTGACTTCTTTTATTTTGATTGATTTTTTTTCTTTTGAGTTAATATTTGTAGTAGGCCTTTTTCATGTCTTTTTCCTTTTCTTAAGATTGACTGGATTTTGTCGTAGTTGTTAATTTTTGTTTTGGTTGTTTTTCGTATCGTAGAAATTACTGTGGCTTTTCAGTTTCGTTAAGGTGTTTGATGTTTGATCTTCATTTATTTCTTCAACAGTTTTCATGTTTGACAGTCTTCTAAATTGGGCGTTGGAGATGTACCACGGTGCGCCTACAGCCTGATGGATTTTTTGTTTATAAATGTTTGCCCCCAAATTGGGGCTACGTACATTGCATTTAGAATCACTATAGTCTGCTGTTACTACTTTTGTTGTTGAGTAGAGAGTAAACACGCGACGCTATATGCTTTGCTTTCGTCATTTCTTTGGCGTATTGTCTGAAGGTCAAGTTTTTATCTAGTGTTACGGCGAGATACTTAACGCTCTTCTTCTAGGGTATTTGAACATCATTTATTAGTAGTTTTTTGGCATTTCCTTTTCACCAGCTTTGTGTTTTGTTTGCATTTAACTTTATTGTATAATCGACTGCTTCATTTTAAATATGAGTCCATTGTGATGGACTTTGTCGAATGCTTTTTCAACATTTAATAGCACGCTCCTGTTAAGTATCGTTAATTAGCGTTGCATGTGATGTCCTCTGTTACTCAAACTATCTGTTAGGCTGTTGAGTGTTCCTTTCTGAATCCGTATTGTTCGTCAAGTATAATTTTCAGTTGAGTAAGTCCCTCCAATTGGTTCTATATATTAATTCTTCTTATTCTTCCTTTAAGTGGAGGTAATTAAAACACTGCAGATTTTTTTAAAAAATGCCGACGTTTCGCCCCTACAAATGGAGGCTTCTTCAGGGCTATTTTAGCTATTCCACAGTTAAGTCAAAAATAAGGCGACATGGATAAAAACAAAACAGTTAAATATGTAACACATAATTAAAAAGAGAGAAAACTCTTGCACGACATATAAAATAAGACACGTACGAATTTGTATAAAAACAAATATTATACAAATTCGTACGTGTCTTATTTTATATGTCGTGCAAGAGTTTTCTCTCTTTTTAATTATGTGTTACATATTTAACTGTTTTTGTTTTTATCCATGTCGCCTTATTTTTGACTTAACTGTGGAATAGCTAAAATAGCCCTGAAGAACCTCCATTTGTAGGGGCGAAACGTCGGCATTTTTTAAAAAAATCTGCAGTGTTTTAATTACCTCCACTTAAAGGAAGAATAAGAAGAATTAATATATAATTTTCAGTTTTTCGGCTTCTTCCAGGAGCCTGTCGTATATTGTTTTTTCTATCACTAAGCATATTGTAGATAAGAAGCAGATCGTTCTGTAGCTGCTCAGTTCTTGTGATATAAGATTGTTTGCACTTTTTTCCAAGCTTGTGGGTATTTTTCTAATGTGTAAATAACTGTGGGTATGTTTGTTACTTTTTGAAGACCATCTTCAGGAAAGTGTGTAAGGTAAGTTTTAGTAACTCCGTGAGCTCCTGGGGCTTTTTTGTTTTTTTTTTAAATTTTTGACTATATTTTCTATTTCTCTTAATGTAATTGGTCCGTTATTTTGTTCAGCTTCTTTTTCAACCTAGAGGCTAATACTTTATATCATTTTGTTCTATCTGGAATCGTTGGTCATTGTGGGAGGATTGTTATTAGTGAATTGGTTGGCAAGGCTGTCGCCCAATACTTCTATTTCTTCATCTTTTGTCATTGCGACGCTTTTGTCGGTTGTGATGCTTGGTATTGTTTTCCTGTGAGAGTTGCAATCATTCGCCTAAGGCACAGGTTTTGTGTATTTAACTACTGTAGTCCACCTTCTCACTTGTTTTGAGCATGTTCTTTAACTTTGAGCATGTTCTTAAATGTTGAGGTTTAATTATAGAAGAGTTGAATTTATCCACTTCGCTCTATTACAAACGTGGCTTAGCTCTTAGTATTCTAGAGTATAGGTAGATAATGTCTTCTCTACGTTATGGGCGCTGTTTTTGGTTGGTATTCGTTTTAAGGTTGAAAGACCTATTTGAACTTTCCACATTTTATTTATAGTTTGATGGTTAGCTTCTCGACGTGGTCGATGTGAATTGTCATCGCAATCGGGAAATGGTCAGATGACAATTCGTGAATCGACGTTAGTTCGATTTTCCATTCGATTTGGTTTGCTGTTGCTACGTCGCAAAATGTCCACTGAATTCCCGGCAGCGTAAAAGTAGAGTGGTTCATCAGGGCCCATACCCACTGCTCCGATGTCTGCTACGTAGATTTTCATTGTTTTGCTTTGTTGTTTGTTTTAAAACTATTCCAGTCCCTATGTTTTACTTTGAGGTCGTCTCCTAAGATAATTGGTATTCTGCTTTGCAAAAGAAGTGGCAGTTCTCCCTTGTTCAGTACTATTTTCGCTGAAAGGTATACTGCGTGAACGTTGGTGTGTTCATGGATTGTGTGGAGCTGAACGCCGGTGTTTTCCATTAGTTCGGAATCGTTGTCAGGTAGAAGACTGTGTTTCATTCATTTTTTTACTAGTACGGCTTTCCCGCCGTCTTTTCCTGTGTGTTTGCTTAGTCTGTCCCACCTTTAAATACACAGAGTGGTCCGCCAATGAAATAAGCGGAATTTTGATGACAAACTCAAAAGATGTTTACATAGATCAATTTTCGGTCTAAGGAGGAACACAATCCACTACTTTAGTCAACTTGCAGTGGAATGGTGGTGTAGGTAAAAGGTAGATTTTTGTAACTTTGTGATCCATTAAAATTTAAGTACTTTTGTATAATAGCGAATAAAAAAACTCTGTACAGGCCTATTGCCATTTAACATTTTTTAATCCTACCTAATGCTATCGGGTGTTTTGTTTCAAAGTGCATAATGATTCTGAATTTTAGGTATATGTAATTGTAATTGGTGGTTAAAGAAGCTAGTCGTCATTACGCATTTAAAATTTACTATTTTTACTTTATTTATTAAACTACCCTACCTTATTCCTAAACAATTTCTTGTGTGAGATATAATCTTCCGTCCATTTTTCCTTTAATAAACATTGATAAAGTTAATTTATCACTTCGTTTAACGGTCAAGAACGTTTGAAAAATCTCAAAAGTCAGCAATTCAATTTAAATGCTTAAACACAAACAACCATTGACGAATAGTTTCGTTAACAATACGAATGTCAATACTAAAGAAGAACAGATTGATACAGATTGGAATTGAAAATTGCTTACAGACAAATAGGAAAAAAAATTAGGTCCAAAACTTTGAATAGCGGAACTTTTCGCTCATATTGACAACAAATGTCAAAGAGGTAGAAGTATCATTCATCACGTCAAATTTAATCATCTAAAATGAATTTGTTACAAACAGCAAAAAGAAAAACAATAAGCGTAGAAATATTTTTTTTGCTTTTGTATTTTCTGAGAACTACTGTCAGAAATTTTTAAAATTACACAAAAATACTTTTACTTGCTGTTTTATAATAATATTGTTTGCAAACATAAATATAACAAATTCTACAATTTACTTTGTCTTGACAATAAAGCGACCGAAATGTTTCTTACTAATATTAAGCTTCTGCAGATTATACAATAAATAAATGTCATAGTAATATGACATATACAAGTCAACAATTTCATGTAAACTTAGTGGAAGATGAAATTATGTTGCAATCTGCATATTGCTATAGAAGAGCTTTAGACGACGCTATTGATCGAAGGCAGAGTACCTACCTACTACTACAGATTAAATCTCAAATTAGATATAAAGTAAAAATTGTACAACAATTTTGAGTAATACTAATAAAATAAGCCGACCTACTTTACTTCAGTCACAAAGTTATCTTTAATTTCTAAATTCACATTTATTATTATTTATTATAACTACGTTTTGTAGCATTAAATTGGGGAGTGCGTAGTATGTGAATAAATTTTCAGAACGCCTGCTTCTTATTATCGCTTTAATAACGTTTAGTTTAATGTAGCTTTATATTACGCCTATGTTTTATGAGAGCGGTTGTATTAATTTTCAAATGTTGCTTTATAATTTAATTTGATCAAATACTTGCACTAAAGTGAAATAAAAATTTACGCTGTTATATTGAAAATCGAAAAGACGCTTTAGAAGAACCAGTTGAGTATTTCAAAATAATTAACCATAATTTATTTTAAAATTTAATGTAGACTGGTAGTCTCCCTCTTAGTGGAGGTAGAGTAAACAAACACAACTCAATGGGTTGAAACTGTCAAATTTTGGAGGAAACGCCATTTGATAATTTTTTAATACAACAACGATATAAACTAAGACCTATGTACATTATTAGGCATGAGATTTTCGTACCAAATACAAACTCGTGTGTCCTAAAATGTTCCGCTTTAATTAATCAATGAGGTTTTTGACAATTCTTTGAAAATTTTACGGAAAAAATCAATATTCTGTAAAAATATTTATGCATACTTTTGTTACATCGTTTTGCCTTTTTGATAATCATTGTCGTTAGTAAATGCCTAGCAAGTGCAAACTACATTTTTAAAGCCCTAGTGTTTAAAATTAAGATATAATTTAATAAGTTGATGTTATGACATTTCTGTGTCATGCTTCTTTGTATCCAGCCAGTATTCTATAAAGTAAACAAAAAAACAACTTTATTCCCCAAAATTCGGTAATTTTTCTCTGCAAATACACCGTAAAATTTGTTCATTTATTCACAATTTCGCGGACCAATTTCAGCAACAAATAACAAATTAAAATTAGTATGAAATATAAAAATATGGCATAATCGTTACTTACAGCTAATTAACTTAACGCTAAATTCTTTATGTTCAAACATATTTTAAGAAATAGTTAACTTGACTTTAGGATCATTTATATGCCATTAATAAGAAAAATACTTAGAACGACCAAAATCAATAATAACGTAAGATACGTCAAATACCTACGTCAAAAGAGAAATGCTTTGAGCAACAATGCAATTAACTTACACAAATTTAGTTTTTTAAACGTCAATTGTATAGCAATTAAATAAAAATCAACTCAAAATAGTAGGTATCCAAAACGCAAGTGAATGCATTTTTCGAATGCAAGATGTATCAAACTCTGTGATTGAATAAATTACCAATCCCATCTAGTCAATCGAACAGATTAGTGCATCTTAGCAAAACATTCCATTGCAGAGGCGAATTGAAAAATGAGTCAATTCAATTATCGCCTTGAATTCAAAATCAAAATTAAGTTCTTATTCCTAACTAATTTCGATTAAAATTAAAACGGGAAAATAAACATAGACCGTGCCAAGGTGGTTAAAGCAACCATATAATAGAAAATTCTCTGATATCAAATCAAGCCGTAACAAAAAATACGCAAATGGTGGAAAGCGCGCATCACATGCGGTAAACATTCCATAGTAATTTAGGAAAATTACATCACAGCAACCTTCGGTATGTCTATCATTCCAATTTTAATATTCGACTAGGATTATTATTTTAAAAATAATAGCACAGCATAATAAACACACAGCAGCGTATATTGATCTACTAAACAATTATAAAAATGAGCTTACTTTGATTTAAAAGTAGTAATCACGTAATTTGTAATTTGTAAAACTACGAATAGTCCGACTCTGTGTTTCAAATCAAATAAAATAGCTGAAGATCATATTTATTGAATCAATAACTTCAAAGGTGGTGTTTGAGAGATTTATTATGTTTATTATGCTGTGATAATACAAAGTAAATTAATAATGTACTGTAATAGTTGGGAAACTGGACGACAAAATAATGCAATTTCATTTAGGATAATTTTTTTAATGTTACATCATATCCACAGTGTAGATAAATAGCCTGCCGTAAGTCAGCGGTTTTTGTAACATGTGGCGAGGGGGTACTTTTAAAATCACATAGTGATGGGGTTAGGAAAACACCTTGGCTGCTATTTAACCGATGTTTCAACCGCTATGAGCGCTCTTTTAAAGGCATCTGTTATTTACAAATTTAATACGTAGTTTATAGTTTCTTATTTAAAACCATGTGTTAAAACAATATGTTAATAAAATAGATGCATTGAGAAAGACTGCGCATAACAGTTGGAACATGAGCTAAGTAGCAGACAAGGTGTTTGCCTAACCCTACCACATCATTGCTCCGCATGAAAGTCCTACAACGTTGGAAATCTAATACTAAAAATATTAAAAATAAAACGTCAGGCAAACCTGCATCTTTTTAAATCATTGCATTGCAGAGAAAAATTAAGACAATAAAAAAGAAGAGTTTTGCGCAAAAATCCACATCGTTCTGATACTAACAAACGTGTAAAAGAATATCGAAAGCGTGCCTCGATATAAAACATTTTGATCAAAAACTAAAATAAACATCTAACAGTATCTAATTTTAATAGAAAAAGTGAAAAAAACCTGATACGTTGTAAAAAAAAATCTACATTTAATAAAGAATTTTGCACAGCAAAGCAATGTACAAAATCAAACTATACATTTCAGTAATGGCCAGCAATTGTTAAATGTATCTAAGTGGTATACCATTATACGAACGGTACCTGCCACGTTGCTACTCCTATTCCTTTGTCGAGACAAAACGATATTTTAAGAAGAGTTATAAATTCTCACTCTCACAAAGCGAAAATGAAAATTGTGTTTAAAAAAAATGGTTCAAACAAAAGTTATAGACAATAACATTTCCAACAAAGTTTATTTCATTACTTTTTTTTGTATAATTGATATTGTCAAAATGGGGAAAAGATGGTTACTATACGTGTTTGACATGATTTTTTTCATTAGTACATATTTCTGAAGTTAGACTGATTGTTGACAATTATGGATTTCAAGTGTAAATTAAATTTTTTCTCATGCATAAATAAATATTTCTTGTATTCCATCCAAAATAAGTAAGTTTTCATTAGAAATAAATACTGGTCCCCAAAAAATATCAAAATAAAGTTTGATTATTTTTCAATTATTTTAATTTTATAAAATACTTTCATAAAAAAGTGTCCATGTTGGTAGACAAAAACATGTCAAAATAAAGTTATTTTATTATTTTTAATTATATAAATGTTATAAAATGCTTTTACAAAAATCTTAAATTTCTAGTTTAAGGCTTACTATTTTTCGCCTGGTCCTATTGTAACTCGTCCGAAAAGTAATCTGCACTAAAACACTTTGCCAACAAATGTGTAAGGAATTACATAAATTAATTCTTTGATTATTATTACCTACTAACCCTTGGCAAAATAAATAACACATTGTTTAGTACATTAATTTGATAATTTTGTGTTATTCTCGACTTAATTTATTAATTTGCAGTTCGACTTTGGTTTGAGAAGAAAGTCTGTATTTTCTCGTAAAAATGTTTTCTCAATTTGTATTCTAGAAGTAAACGCTAATGTTAAAAAAAAGTAAACGTGTACCTAGTATCAAAATTTCAACTAGTTACTTACAACAATTTTAACCTTTAAGGCTGTTCTCTCAGGGAGCTATAAAGTTTATGTAAATTTATCTCGCTTATTTTTAGAAATGTTTTCCTGATTTTGCACAAACATATTGCTAACATTATTATTTATGTCGTGCAGGAGCTATTTTTTTTTATTTTCGTCTTCGTTGTATTTAATTTAATTAAAACGTAAAATAATAAAAAAATGGATTTTCTTATAAGCCCAAATTTCGACTCCTGCGCGACATAGATAATAATTTTCTGACAACCCTCTTTTTTTTTATAATTTTTACTTAAAATTTAAACTTAATTAACATTAAGTAAACAATAAATACTGAAAACTCTTGGAGAATTGTGAAATGAATGTACTCGCGGGCGAATTTTTCTGAGCGCAACAGGCCAGACTTGGAAGCCGATTAATATTAATAGATAAATAATATATTGTTTAATTGTAGATGTCAATTTTTTTTGCACATGATGTGCATTTTAAACAGTTTTAGAAACAGAAAAAACAACAAATAGCTATTTATGTAACAAGAAATAAAAGTAGTAAACCGCCTACTAGAAGTCTGAAATTGTCCCGAGTGATAAAACAACCTTAATAGTTACTTATGCATCAAAGCACTAAAGTTCAATTTTACATGATGAATGTGTTTTAGTTGCAGAGACGATAACCGAGGCAAATAAAACACGTAAGTCATGAAAAAGAACTTTAGTGCCGAGGTACATACGAGGATGTATTGATATCTAGTTACGAACAATACGAACAATAACTTATTAGAAGTGTCAGTGTAAAGTTTGACGTCAAAAAAGTAAACCAGAGTCACGCAATAAATTAAATGAAAAAAGATGTCCACCAAAATTGTGAAAATCGAAAAATTGGAGTATCGAGATATGATTAATACCCTTGGTGATCAATGTTCTTCGTATGCGACCGTCAAAAATTGGAATGCAAGCTTCAAAAGAGGTAAATTTTCAATTGAAAATGATGACCGATCGGGAAGGCTAGTTTCTGTGTCAGTCCCCGAAAATATCGATGCAGTTCATGACATGATTTTATCAGACCGTCGAATTGGGCTAAAACGGATATCTGAAGCACTGAATATTTCATACGAACGCGTTCATCATATGGTTCACATTAATTTGGACATGAGAAAAATTGCTGCAAAATGGATCCCCAAATGTTTAAATGTTGACCAAAAGCGTGCAAGGGTAGAAGCATCGCGTTCGATCTGTGCTCGATTTGAAAACGATGTAGACTTCTTAAACCGAATTGTTACTATGGATGAGACTTGGGTACATTTCTACGATCCAGAAACAAAGCAACAATCGATGGAATGGCGACACTCTGGTTCTCCAAGACCTAAGAAGTTTCGTGTCCAAAATCTGCTGGAAAAATTCTTGCTTCAGTTTTTGGGAATTGCCATGGAGTAATCATGATTGATTTTTGGATAAGGGTAGAACAATAACTGGAGATTACTATTCGACATTACTGACCACTCTACGGGAAAATATTAAAGAGAAAAGACGCGGAAAGCTATCCAAAGGTGTTTTGTTTTTGCAGGACAACGCCCCTGCACACAAATCTTTCCTCAACTGAAAAAAAGTTTAAAAGGTGGTACATTTTCTTCCAACAAGGAGGTAATAGAAGCTGTAGAGGTCTGGTTTGCAGAGCAAGAAGAAACATTTTTTTTTTAAAGGTCTAGAGACGTTGCAGGTTTGCTGTAATAAATATATCCAATTAAGAGGAGAATATGTTGAGTAATAAAATATTTTGACATTGAAATTTTGTTTGGTTCTATAGTAGGCTAAGAATTTTTCAATATATCCTCGTATTATATTTTTTCCAAAATCCCAAAATTTGAACAAAATCTGACAATTTTATAACGTTCTTTAAGTAGCAAACGCAACGCTATAAAAATATTTCAAATACAAGAAGAGTTGAACAAATGAATTCTTGAATGCTCTTTTGCAGCAAAGATCAGTTTTTGTGTCTCACTTTGAAAAAAAGGAGATCAAAATAGGTACAAATGGAATGTTATAAATTTTTTCAGGATTTGTACCGGCAAAAAAACTCAGCGTCGACGTTCACAAAGTGAACTGTAACTACCACTTGAAATGAGAACGGAAATTTAATAATTTTGTAGTTTAGAGATCTCTTTATCGTAGATATCTTTAAAATAAAAATTTTTGCTCTAGAACAATTTGTAAATTAATACTATTCAACCTGAATTTAAAAAAATCAATTTTTTTAAATAGAACATCCTATTTTTGGTTTTTTTGGTCCGTGGTCGAATTGACGACAAAATTTACTGCAAAGTGGTATTACATGTTCCTATCAACTTGTTTTAGAATTATTTTAAAAAAATGAAAACTGTTTCATTACCCATTATGTCGAGAATGCTATGAATTGTTGCTATAGATACGAGGATAAGTATTTGATGCTTGTTAATTAATAAATTAATTATCATAAAGTTTTTTTTGCTATTTTAAAGTGCATTAATTTTTGCCAAAAAGAATTAAAATGAATAACCCCAAAAATAATCAATCTTGTTAAAGGAACACGCCCGAAAATGCATTCGCAACAAAGTTAAATTATTTATAGAAAAAATAACAAAAGACGATACGTTTTGGAAGGAACAAATGTTACCTAGTTGGTTATGTTTTATGAAGATTGTATTGCGCCTGAAATAATTTGTGGTAATATTATTAAAGGAAGAAGGTGTGTAGATCCACCTTATATTCAAGAAGCTCAAAAGGATTATAAAACAAAACAACAAAAAGAGCTAAAGACCTTAATCAGACAATGACTTAATGGAGACATCAACATATAATTAGTTCTCAAAATTTAATCTAAAAGTCAAAAATATTAATACATTTGTTATCAAACAACGGTAGAAGCAGTTTTTAAACAGCTAAAAAATTGTATTTTGCATAGAAAGGAAATGCCGTTCATCTCGACCGCCAACAAAAAATTTGATAGTCTGTGACTTCAATTCATACTATACATCGATATATTATTTACTTCATTCTGCATCGAATTTTGCTACTTTACGGCCTTGTTTTGAGTCTGGGAAAACGGAAAAAAGGACTTATCTGTAAAGTGTTACTACGGAATCACATAATTAATCTTTGCAACAATAACAATAATAAGCAATGAAGAAACCTCCGTTGCTAATCATGTTTCGCAAATGCACCTAGAGTGTTCGTTACAAAATTTTGAAATTTTTCGATTCAATGACCTTAAATTTCGTTTTAATATTTGGCGAAGTAAAATTTTGTAGCTCTGTCAAAATTTGAAGGTCTTTCGGTAAGGATTTATAAGTAACTGTAAATACCCACGAGAATCTGTACCTTACAGCAACACACAAAATAACAAATGTTTACACTACGATCTTACGATTGCTACGATTTGTACACAGAATTGCATGCTTAATCCAATAGAAAATTTAATTTTGTAGTATTTAAACAGTCGAGATAATAGTATTTTGGACGGTTAGCCGAGATAAAAATGTCGGTAGATTTACATGACGTGTTACCTGTCAACCAAAATTTGACTTACTTCAATTAATAAACTATTATTCATATATTTATATATAGTATTATAGTATTACCCTACATCTTTTTTGTCCGTATGTAAACATGATATCAAGAAAAGCACCTATCTGATTTTTATGAAACTTTGAGCATGTGCCTTATTTTTAATTGCGCAGATCTGATTAAATTTTGGGACAATTTCAATGTAGCCAAACGAGTCGTTAACCTACACAGATTTTTGAATTTTTTAAATATTTTAAAAAATATTTATTTTTCACATTCTTGTTTTAAATAAAAGTTGTTTATAATTTAATTATACACAACTTTTGTTTAAACTATTTTTGATTCGATAAGTAATTACTGAGATATAAGAATCCCGTGACAATAATTGTTGTATCTCCACCAATATCAATTTTACAAAAAATGTTGAGGGAAAAAAGTTGTTGAAAATTTTATTGTCTATAGCTTTTGCTAGAACCATTTTTTCTAAAACCCAATTTTATTTTTGATTATTGGGACGATGTGGAGAAAACACACTTTTCTCTGGCCAGATATACACAAATATTTTTTTTCTTCTAAGGTGCAAAAAGTGATTACTTTTTGCAACAATTACTGTGCGAAAAGTTTCACTTTTTTGCATTAGTGCAAAAAGCAATTTATCAGTGCCAAGAGTGGATTATTCTTTGCACAAGTGTAAAAAGTAGTTTTATTTTATTTTTTCGATCGTAGAGACAATGTTGTGTACAACATTTGCAAAATACATACTTGTTGCACCCAGCATGATTGCAGCTCGAGACTAAGCTGCAAACTTCATGCATCGTGCAACAAATATACACCTTTTCTACTAGTTCCACAATAGTAGATTATTTTACTAGGAGTTAATTAATATCATTGATGAGCTTAAAAGTTTGCTGGCAAGGCGTTAACCGAGACAGGAAATTAAGCGAAACAATTATATTTTTTAACTCCAAGTGAAATATATTATTTTTTCTTCAAGCGTTTATTGCTAGTTTTCATGTGTTATTTTCAAATTTTCGAGATTCTCGAGTGTTATAGTGACGTTTTATTCTCCACGAATCAAGTTGGTACTTTACTGTTACATTTATAATATGACATAACCGAGGTACCAACCTCCAAATAGTTGTGAAAACAAAAGAACTGTTTTTAATGTTTAGACAGTAAAAAGCGTTTTTAGCGTCTGTCAGTAGTTCAATAATATGCCGTTTTATTGTCGTTTGAAGAAATAACTATTTCTGTCCTCCGTCCATAATGAGTGATTTTGCATCACTCAAAAGCGGCCAGAAATACCCCTTTTCTTGGCCTCGGCCGACATAAGAGTTACGAAATGTTAGCAATGCCACATTATACTCACGACACTAAAATCAGTACAATCCTCATGCTGGAATACGTAAATAATACGTTGCAGCACTCTTTTACATCTTAGTTTGAAGGATTATAAAAAAAAAACATTGAAAAAAAAACACGTATTTTAATATTTGTCAAAATGACACCATTTTGACAGCTGCCAAATGGCATTACCATCCGAAAATGTTTTGGCATATAGTAATATTTGAAAATATAAGTTTCAACAAATTTGACCATTTGTCGTCCCAAAAAATTGTGTGTATCACGTCGCCAGAAACTGTTTTTTTTTAGTGCTCGGACTTGTAGGCCGCAGTTAACGTCATGGACTGCAAACCATCCCCGCACTCGCAAAATGTCAGTTTCTGGCCTAGTGATACAAATAACTATTCTTTGATTGAACAAAACAATTTGCTTGTAATGTTTGTGTATCTGCTCAGTATTTGTTATACTTTATACTTTGGTACTAAAACTGGACTAAACTGGTTGAGTAATTTTTTATCTTATTGTAAAAATAAATATTAAAATGTCATACCACTTGATTTGTGACCTGTGGTCTTATGCTCAAAAATACATACTTTCACGCAGGACATTAATGGCATGATTAAAAAAACCAATCGTATATATTTTTGTTTTGTGAATCAAAAGAAGTTATTGAAACAAAAACATCTTCCGGGATTGCATCGTGTCGAAAAGTTAACCGAAAGACATTTTTGTCTCACTAATGACTCAGGTCGTGGAAGCCTGAATTCTTACATCAAAAGAAGTTGTTTGATTCCACTTTTAAATCACAATTATTGAATTACAGGCATTTGACCAAAACGGTTAGCTCACATATAATATAACAATGAGGCGCGCAAAAAATTAATCCAAGAACTGACTCGATCATTGAATTATTAATTACAATTTAAATAATATTTGTAAATACCTAATTTTTATTTGATAGCGTTTATTATGTATTTTGTAATTTTTGTAATAATTACAAATTATTTTTATATATTTTTTAAACAAAAATACGGTTAATAGTATAACTGTATTATTACGCAAATAAACTACTTCTGCAGCATTTTTGTTTTTGTTACATTTTATTTTAACAATTCCACAAAGTACTTCTGTACAAATTCAATGCTTTCTTCCAAAACGTGTTATTATTTTATATTTATTATTTTCTGTTAGTAATATAATTTGATTATAGTCTAATCTAGCCATTATTGTCTCGTCAAAATTAGTAAGTGACGTCACGGGGAAGCGATTATAGCTCGATGCGAACAACACTAAAAGCTGTGCTGAAAGTATAGAATTATAGTATCACAATAGTATCATTGTTTGTTATCTTCTAAACTTTGGTTTTTATTTACAGCAATTGAAATTAGATCCCTCTATGCTGAAAATTTTGGAACTATTGCAGTGTACCTTGTACAGTAGCTCAAAGTTATTAACGCCCTCTTTTAATTAATGGCTACAATTGTTGGTACAAAAATTCTAGTGATATAACCTAAAATCAAGTTTCTAATTTTGTATAAGGCACTTCAATGCACTGTCAGATAGCTGTCAAAGACCTTTAAAAATGGCTACTGTAGGGCAAACTTACCTATAATTAGATGGATTTTATCATTGAGTTATAGGATTTTAATATAGTTTATACGTTTAATTGATTTGTAATATACCGTAATGCCAGCATTTGGTTGTGTAGTGAACTGTGGCAGTAAAGGAAATTGTGACAGTGTTAAGTTTTTTTAGAATCCCTGTTATTTATAATTTTAAACATAAATTGAGTTAAAATACTCTTTCACAAATTCTATAACTAACTTAAATAAAACGACCACTAAAAATACAAAAAATCAACATAAATTACTCACATTCGAATGAAAACAAAGATTTGTTTGCCCTACAGACGCCATTTTGGCAAAAGTGTTGAAATGCCTTATGCAACATATTTCAGTTATTACTTACAATTTCGTACAATTACTTGAAATACAAGTTTTTTAAAAACTGCTTTAGGTTTTGTATATCTCAAAATTTTCAAATTTTTGTTTAAAAAATTTAGAAATACCCAAGTTTGTTTTTAAATTATGTGTGTATTAATTGGAATTATGATTTTATAATAGGAGGTTCCCTCAAGAAATATGTAAAGAATCGTATTCTTTAATTAAATTTATTGTATTTTGTGCCTAAATGCAATTGAATTGCATAGAAAATTGATAAAAATTATACTGTAACGCCATCTATTAATACACATCACTTAAACGCCTCCTTTAAAGATGCTAGACTTCATGAATCCAATGAGTTCCCGGAGTACCCGGAATTATGACGGTTAACTGTTCCATTGAAACAAAAAGTTGCCTTATCGGAAAACACTACATTAGATGCAAAATGTTTTCCAACATTTTAAATGTCCGTTAGTGGCAAAATTATCGTCTGACATATCTTGAACTAATTGTATCTTATACGGATAATGCAGAACGTCGACTTATACGATGATTCAGTGCCAAAATTGTGGTAAAAGTTTGAGGTAATTCCTCTAAATCAAATACAACGTTTTGCTAATAGTAGTTTTGTTCGTTGCAGTTCACGGTCTTCCAGACCAGGTTTTGGGAAAATTTTGACTATCCCAGTTGCATTAGAACGTTGTAACGTTTTAGTACTTGTTGACAGTAAATTACAATTTGACAATTCGGCAACAGCTACCTACTAGATAATACCGACATTTGGGGTGAGGTTGATCTCCGAGGGTGAGATTGCTCAGTAAATCATAATTTAAAAAATTTAAATCTAGTGCTAAAACATCTGCAGAGTACCTATGTGTTGAAGGATAATAACAAATTTCACCAAGTACTTTGGCGGGAATTTTAAATTTTATTGCTCGGGGTTAGTTTGACCATGTTTTTGGGAAGTTTTCTATCAACTTTATCCTCTAACTCGTTTCATCATTAATATGTATTAACTGAGTGGAATGTTTTCTTATTTTAGTAAAGAATGCTAAAGCAATATAAAACAGTACAACAGTTGTCGAGTTTGTATAACTAATGATCAGATCATCTTTACAATTGATGTAGAGAAGGCATTTATAAAAACTCCAAGTACTTGAGGAAAATGGATTGATGCTCAAACTTTTCCAGATTGATTTGAGTCGTGTTTTTTTACCTCATTCTAAACGTTTATCTGGTCGTAAAGTTTTTGTTGGGCAATAATATTTCATCACATTACACAGATAATGTGTTAAAACAATGCAAAGAATATGATATCGCGTTTATGCGTCTTTCAAAGAATTCTTCACATTTAACCCATTCCCTCGATGTAGGACTCTTTCATCCATTCAAAATCTAGGCGATTAGTGCTAATAAATAGAAATCCACAAATGCTGATGACTCAGTCCTGGTAAATTATTTGCAACAACAAAGTTTTTCTGCTGTTCCCTGTAGAAGGAACGTAAAGAGACAAAAACTAGGTGTCCAACCTGGCAAAAGCTTGACAGCAAATAACAACAAAGAATCTTGTAATTTACATGTAAATGCACCTCTCACCAATGGCAATTTAGGCAACGATCCAGTTGAAGATATGGTTGAAGAGGTCCAAACAGAGAATAAATATTTTAATCCACAAAGTGGGGAGATCTTACCAGAAAGTTTTCTGTTGGTCAACGTATACGTGGTTCGAGAAAAAAAACAGTAAATCGTTACGTAGCAATAATACAAAATATGACACAAAAAGGAGAAGAAATTGGATTGCAAGGGCTAAAGTCTATGGACAAAACGAAAAAAAAATCACATTAAAATGAATTTTTTTTTAATTTCCATATTTTTTCCCATTTAATTTTGTTCGTTTATAATTAATAAAGATTTTAATCTGACTCTATCGTATTCATTTCAAAAAATATTGCACTTTTCTAAATAAATTTCACTGATCAATCTCACCTTAGCTGAACAATCTCACCCCGACAGAAATTAAATTCTATAACTTTCAAATTATCGAACCTCTAAGTGCAGGGGTCAGATTGATCAGTTTCTATGGTCGTTCGTTTACTGTCCAACTCTTTAGAAAAGTTATAAACAATCTCGCCCCAATGTATGAGATTGTTCACGACTTTTAGTCCTGTATCTTCTGTACTTTTAAAGCAATGTAAATGAGGTTCAATAAAAGTCTTCGGGTGAATTTTCTCAAGTTAATGCTAATTTATATCAAAATTTAATAAAGATTTAGCAAAATATACGACAATTTATGATCAATTTCACCCCGAACGACGTTTATTTCTTACTAATTATACAAACAACAGCAATTTATTTATTGAAATCTATAAAAACTTAAAAATGCTTAATAAAAGTGGTGTATTTCTCGTTTTTACAAATTTTTTACACTGAAATCCGCAATATCTATACGGATTCAAAATAACAAGTTCTTTCAAAACCTACAAAAATATGCAGGTCCCATTTAAGTTGAGGATATTTTCCGTTAAACCGGAGATATATTCTTAATTAAAAAAGGTACATCAGACGCATTTGGCTCCGCTGCATTTCCCTGCAAAATTTCAAAGATATTGTACTTTTGGTTTACTTGGTTCCATATTTTATCCCAACCCTGTATTTCAAAATGCATTCAACTGATAAAAACAGATAAATTCTTTATATTTAATTAAACAAAAAGTATTTTCAATTTTTGCATTATGTTATTTATAAAAAACACAAAAGAAAATAAAAAATAATTAAAAAGCTTTTTCATAAAAAATTTTCAAAGCCCGTTCTTTGGCCAAAATTTATTTTGGAAAAAAAAACGTTTAACATTCTTTAATAAGTCAAACATTTTCACTTCAACATATAAAATTTAAATTGCGCATCCAATTCTTGAAAATATTTTAGTCATTTAAAAGTTGGAAAAATAAAAGCATTTCCGACAAGTCCCTTTGAAATTGAAATATAATATCAAACATCACTCCATAGAAAAAGCAGCGCATTGTAAAATCAAGACATAAAATGTTCGAAAACTTATTTAAAATAAAAAGTTAGACACGTCGAAGCTTTCTTTGTGAGCAACAACAAAGCTATAACTAATTAAAAACTTTCTTTTGATAGCTTAAAGTGCAAAAATTAAAATTTTTCTTTAGTATATGTACGTGGAGTTTTACACGCGAACATAAATCATAATTAAAACTGAAACTTTATTCACCAATTTTGAGCACTGTCTGAATGTTAAATGACGTAATTGTTTGATCCTATAATCTAGGAATTAAACCAGGACAGAAATTAAACTAAGACTAGGTATAAAAGATGGTAATGTTTGTAAAGTTGTAATAATAACATTCTTGCAGAAGATAAACGTTATTACAACTTGCACGTTATCTTGACTTTTGTTATAATTTACCTTAGATACATTCTCAATTTACAACTTCATTCGTATTATTCTATTGTTTGTTGTTTAATAACGAACACATACAAAAACTTGCATATGTAATTTCTGATTTGCATTTCTTTAAGGTCTTTCTGTAATTTATATGGGTATTTAATTGGTTGACATCAGGTTTATGTAACTGTGGTAAATGTTATTACGCAACTGATTTATACGAGTATGTAAGTGCTCGGTACACAATAATCTTCATTCGCCCTAAAAACATAACATGTCAAAGATAAACAAAGTTACGCAAAGAATAAGCATATAAAAACGGCACAATAATGTAGGTACGTAGTTAAACTACATAGTTTCTTGCGGCGACTTCTATTGCTTTTCCATTAAATAAATTAAAAGGTGCGGTTTCTAGCTATTGGTTATTGGGTCGTTAATTTCCATCTTTTAAAGAACTTGACTTATTAATAAAGCTTTTATTATTTGATTCATGAACCAGGAAAAATACACAATGAACAACCTTAATAAAAATATGAAATGCATCTAGTTATGAAATGTTACGAAAATATTATATTTCCAAAGCGCGTGTGATCCAAAATACATTAATCTGTTTCCTAGTATGAAGAAGTATGTATATAATTTTTTCTTCAAGTGACATTGAAACGGGATATTATTGAACTACTGACAGAAGCTAAAATTGTTACTTGTGTAACTAGTGCAGCGAATATGCTTTTTGCACATCATGTTGCACACAACATTTTTTCTACGATCGAATTATTTTTGCAAAAATAAAAAAAATTACTCATAAATTAAAAAAAAATAATATATCATATTTACTCTGAGTAATTGCTTAATTTTCTGTCTCGGCTAATGCCTCACCAGCGCAAACTTTTAAACTCAACAATTATATTGTTCAACTCTTAGTAAAATAATCTACTATTTTATTACACCTGATATCCCTTCTCTCTTCTATTACTTAGGGTAACATACATTAACAATTCAACAAACAATCACATAGTTAAGTTTCTTAATGCGTAAAAATTTAATATTAACCAAAGTTAGTTAGTACTATGTAGATGGTATTGTAAACAATTTTCTTTAGTCTTACAAAAATAATTTATCAGTGGAATTCTCAAAATTGCGATATACAGTGTGTCCAGTTTAAAATGAAGTACATGGGGATATCGGAAACCATTGAATATACAATGTCGGTTAAATGGAACAAAAGTTGCGTACTTGTATACCTATAAATAATCTGTGTTTACTTTATTGAACAGCCGTTTAAGTATTTAAATACAGGGTAAAAACCAAAAACCTGTGTTTTAGAAAAGCTTTAATATTTATCTTTGTTGCTTTTCCACATATAGCGTAATTGATAACCTCCCCGATTCTTTTTCGGTGTATCCCCTTATAGCATTAATCAAAAAAGACGGTGTATAAGACCGATTGGTATTGGAAACACTTTGCGACGTCTCATAGCCAAACTAGCTTGTAAAAACGTGAGCGAACAAATGAATAAAATATTGCAACCAGACCTACTCGGCTTTGGTACAAAATAGCAATAATTCACTCTGTACGTACATACATATGACAAGCTAAATACCTCTATCCAGGAAGTCATTATAAAATTTTACTACAAAAACGTTTTCAATTGTTTCGAAAAAAATTCATGAAATGAAGTCATAAATCCTAAGCTCAACCATTTCAAGTGGCATGCCTATAGTTAATCATCAAATTTATTTTTTGATCAAGACAATATCTATCACAGTTAAGTTGCCAACAAGGAAATTCAGCTGGAACCATAGTTTTCTGTCTACGAATCCATAATACATAGTCTAAAAATCTAAAAAGTGGCTTATTTCTTGACGAGGAATTGTTTGGTAATTTCTAAACTGCCCAATTCTGTTTAATGGAATGTTTAAGTGGTCACACAGGAAATCTTGGAGTCGATCCTTAAAATTTCCCTCGATAAATCTCAATGGATTCAATCCGCCTTGCCAGTTCGCTTTAGAGGAATTAGAATAAAAAGAATTGAAGATATATCATTACCTGCGTTTTTGGCTTCCGTTCACAGAATTTTGAAACTCGTAAAAGGAATGTTACTTAATATACAGGGTGCGGCATTGGTGCGTCAAAGTACGATATATCGGTTATTAAAGAAGATATCAAAAAGTTGTTCACAAAAATTATAGCCGCTTTAAACTTCACATTTTAAAATTATTTTTGTATTTACAGAGTATCACATATTACCAAGGTGAACCAAACATACTTTTTTTTAAATGGAACACTCTATATATTATTTCAAATTTAGATTAAGCTCATATCCGACGTACTTTCAGTATACGGTATCATTACGTTATACAGGATATTTCAAAAGTTATAGTCAATTGTATACAAAAATCATGCTCATTTTAACCTCCTGTATATTCTAGACAAAACAACCTAATTATAATTTTTTTTAAGCATCACTTTTTGACATTGATACAGTTGTACGAGAAAGTGCTATTTCTTTATTATTGCACCAATGGAATATAGAGCGAACCTTGACGCGAGCACATGATTTTGTCAATTTCAAATGAATCACCCTGTATATTATTCTATAAAGTAAAAATACACTTTAATTTCTTTTATCTTTAATTAGTACTCCCTATAGCTAAAGTTGTTAATTTCTGAGATATTTACAATTTAGATTTATTTTAAAAATTTTCATAATATCAAGTTAGCACTGAACAAATGAGTATATTATTCAGTAATTATTAGTAGCCTGTCATTTCACAAACATGTTTGAAATCGTGTAGTGTTTATTAAATTTTAACTACTTAAATATTGTTTAAAATGAACTATCCTGTTGAAGAATTAACAGACATAATATGGGTACTGGGAGAATGTATGAAAGAATTTACAAAAAGAAATATCCCGCACGAAGAGAACCCGAGAAAATAACGTTGGAAAGATTATTAGATCGTTTTAATCGTACGGGTTCAGTAGTTTATGAAAAAAGGAAAGGACAAAACCTGTACTTAACGGAGAAAATGAATTAAACGTGATGCTTGAAGTTACCCATAATCCACATGTGAGTTCACCTGAAATCACGCGTTATCATGATATTAGTGACAGGTCTGTACGAAGAATACTGCGTAAAAATAAGATGCATCCATACCATATCCAGTTGCATCAAGAGTTACTTCAAGATGACTATCCCAGAAGAATTGCATTTTGCGAATTCATAATCAGGCGGATTTCTTTGATTTAGTCCTCTTTGGAGACGAAGCCACATTTCATGAATATGGAACTTTCCATTACTATTCGACAAGTAATCCCCATCTTACAGAAACTTATGGCCAAACTAGGTGGTCTTTGAATGTTTAGGGTGGTATAGTAATTGGACCACATTTTTTTGATGGAATAGTGAATAGTCAGATTTATTTGGACTTTTTAGAAAATCATTTACCATTACTGTTAGAAAACGTACCCCTTAACATTCGTAAAAGAATGTGGTTATTCACACGATGGAGCTCCGGTACACCACACTAGATTAATTTGTAATCATTTCAATACCCATTTTCCCGGAAGATGGGTGGGAAGAGGAGGGCCCATTGCATGGCCATCTCGTTCACCAGAGTTAACTAAAATTGATTTCTTTATGTGGGGTTATGTGAAAAACCGTGTGTATCAATTACCTCCAACTACACCAGATAATATGAAGAATAGAATACGATAAGTACTTATTCCAAAGTATTAATGTTGAAATGTTAATTAACGTTTTTGGAGGACCTTTAAAAATTTATTATAAAATGACTTCACTTTATAAGAATTTTGTCTTATTATTTTTGTTTTTTTAATAATAAGTGACACTTTTATTTATTCATGGCTAACTTGTTATAACAGAAATTAAAAAAAAATCTTTGTTATTGAATTGAAAATATCTCAGAAATTAACAATTTTAGCTATAGAAAGTACTAATTAAAAATGAAAAGAACATAAAGTATATTTTCACTTTTTAGAATAAAATACAGGGTGATTCATTTGAAAAAATTGACAAAATCATGTGCTCGCGTTATGGCTCGCTCTATATTTCATTGGTGCAATACTAAAAAAATAGCACTTTCTCGTAACACTGTATCAATGTCAAAAGTTATGCTTAAAAAGAATTATAATTAGGTTGTTTTGTCTGGGATATACAAGAGGTTGTAATGAGCATGAAACCTTTTGAAATATCCTGTATAACGTAATAAAACCCTATATTGAAAGCACGGCGGATATAAGCTTAATCTAAATTTAAAATAATATATAGGGTGTCCCATTTAAAAAAAAGTATGTTTGGTTCACCCTGGTAATATGTAACACCCTGTAAATACAAAAATAATTTTAAAATGTGAAGTTTGAAGCGGCCTATAATTTTTGTTAATAACTTTTTTTGATATCTCCTTTAATAACCGTTATATCGGACTTCGACGCACTAAAGCCGCACCCTGATGTGACGTTACAGAACTTTGTGATGTCTCTGTGTATTTTCATTAAAAAAATTAACAAAAGATTTTATTCCAATTAATTCACCAATACAAAAGAATTGACTCTCTTATTAAATGCAACAATGAACTCCATTTTTTACCCATGCTAGCATTTCAAGATAAGGATAATACTAGTTTTCAAATAGCCATCGCGCTTTGCTTAGGTTGCAAACTACGTAAAGAACACATTTGCTTGTGTGGAAAAATTATGGATATCTACAGACATCTAGTCTTTAAGTACAAGAAGAGCGCTGGTCGTCATTTTTGTCATAATTCTGCAAAACAACATTATTCAACGTTCAGTATCGTCAGCTGGATTTCCTTCAAATTTGGAACCTCCAGGAATTTCACGAAATGATGGTAAGAGAGCTGACGTTATGACGATTATTCCATCTAAGAGAAAGTCTATTATTTGGGACGTTACTTGTATGGACACGCTTGCCTTAAGCTATCTTCATACCATACACAAATTCGCTGGTTCCGTTAAGAAGAAACAAAATAAATAAAGATATTATCGACAATTTACATTTTGAGAAAATGTTCTTGGTCCAATGAGATTAAGAAGTTTGCCTCCGAAATAGGCCATTCACATACCGACGCGATGTCTCTGGTGACAATCAGTCGCCACCATTTTTTGGTCAACAAATAAGCATAGCCATTCACAAAAGAAATGTCAGCAGTCTCATGAGAAAGTTCCTTGTTATTTTTCTCCTTAAAAAAATATACAATATTTTTTAAAAAGTATATTTTTTATTATTAAATACGTAAAACTGCACCTTCCTTATGCATAGTTATACGTTTAGTACTCTCTTAGAACCGTACCAACTAAAACCGAAGTAACGTTTCCAAGTTCCAAACTAATGATTCATGTGCATAGATATCCAAAAATAGTGTATACTAAACTCAATAGCTTTCTATCTGACAACACTACAAATTTAGTATACATTTTAAAACAAATTCTAGTCCTGTGAAGAAGAGCATAGATTAATAGGTAATATTAAGGAATTTGTGATTATAATAGACGAAAAAGAAGGTAGCATACATAAACAAAAAGAAGTTGTAGCTTAGAAAAGTATCTAAAGAAGTATGAAAGTAGAAGGTAACTAACAATTACATTAATACGAAGAACGAAATGAACACCATTTTTCCTTTTCGACTGGTAAAATAGACAAAGCACAAACAAAAGAAAGAATCAATTACCCAACATGTATGATATAACTGTACTGAAAGGAGATTCAGAAACAGTGAAAGTGACTAAAAGTGGCATCAAAA
The DNA here is from genome assembly GCA_030710515.1 of Abscondita cerata. Taxonomy (NCBI): domain Eukaryota; kingdom Metazoa; phylum Arthropoda; class Insecta; order Coleoptera; family Lampyridae; genus Abscondita; species Abscondita cerata. The sequence continues at coordinate 465,754 of JALBCR010000539.1, read as the reverse complement.
AAGAACATTGCAAATTAAATGAAATGTAGGATGCAGACAGATGGTGAGCCTTTTAATAAATGAATTTCAGATATTGATTATATTGTATCTAATTTGGTGTCAAATTTGTATGTTAACGACGAAAAAATATTTGATTCTGATTCAGAAAAAAAGACAACGATGTTTAGTTTGCTCAAATAAACAGACTGTCTGTTCTTGAGCAAATATCCGAGATATTACAGGATACGGAAGTACCATGTATCTGTAGAAAATTTCTGATTTTTGCATCACTCAAAGTAGCCAAAACACCCCTTTGAAAAATAACACGTATTTTAATCTATGCAAAAATGACACCGTGTTGAATGCTGCCAAATGGCGTTACCAACCGAAAATGTTACGGTCTTTGTATAAATGTCAGCATGTTTTATACTGCACTCATTTCTATTGAAAAGCTGCATATTTAAAAAAATGTTTATACAGGGTGTTCAGTTTGTGCTGTGGAGCATAAAGTTACACTTTTTTAAGTAGCAACCCATCAATTTTGTTATTTTATTTATTTTATAGATAATATTTTTAAAATTTTTTAATTGATTGCGGCGTTGCCGTTTTAGCCCAATTTCTTTAATTCAGCATTAGAAAGAAATGGTCGCAAAACTAGGAAAAATTGTTATAATAATGTAAAAAAGCTTCCAGAAATATTTAACACAAACATCAGTATATAAATAATCATTTAGATGACATTATTATAAATTAATGTGTATATTCATAAGCAATAGTTTTCATCCATTTAAAATAACTAAATGCAAAGTAGTTGATTATGAAATGATTCGTGAAAAAAAAATAATTTTTGATTAATGTTAAACAAAATGTAATAGCGGTGTAATAGTGAGACAGTTCCAATAAACGTAATGCAACTTAATTTTAATTATCCCTAGGGCTACTTTATAAAATGAAAGTAGATTTAATTTGAACATTACAGATAAGGTTTCGTGGTGATGGACGTAGGTTTTTGCTTCAGTTAATTTTGTATAACCTACTTCTCTTATTTGTTTGTAAGAAGAGGTGTTCGTTTAATTAGTAAAATGTCTCTTAATTTGGATGACGCGGCGTATCGAGTCTTAGTAGTGTTATAAAAACTATTGAAGTATTTTCAATTAAATCAAAACAGTGATTTAAAAACATTCAAATTTTGAGCATAAGTAAATTATTTAAATAAAATCAAAATAATTGTTTACTGCTATTATCAAAAAGAAGAGAAAAATGTAATAAATTAATTATTACATAAAGAATCGATCCGCTTTTATAATACAATTTATTGTTTACTAAATTCAAAACCTAGTTTGACTAACTAAACTTCTTCAATATGTAATTCAAAATTTAAAAAAAAAACATGTAAATGCTCCAAAACATAAAAATTAAAAGTTTAAAAGATAATTTTTTTTTAAAATGAACTAATTTGGTCAGTTTTTAAACAATCTGAGATTTAAAAATTACATTTAGAATTTTAACGTAAAATCTATTTCATAATTCAACCATTATTGTTCATCTTTGATTTTTCTAGTAAAATTACCTTAGTAGAACTTACATTAGTACTTTGACCAATTCCAGGATTTCCAATGTAGTAAATTATTAAGAAACTTATTTAAACTAAACTAAAAAATAACTTACCAACGTTGTAACAGTCGATATAAGAGTAATATTCAGCACTCACCTAAAATAAAAATTAACATAAAAAATTGTACTATACATTAACTATAATAATTTATTATTTGTTTTTAAAATTAATTAATATATTAATAACCTGTAAAGTATTCGAGAATATTGAAATTTATTTAACATTTTTAATATTTATTGAAGCGCGATTACTTCATCTTTATTAAACAACTTTGTCAACAGATATGTAAAAGCAGTTACATAAGTCGATCCTTCGATAATTATAGCCAACTGGAGGGAATAGTTGTATAATTATTTATTTATTCGTATGGTACATTTTAAATATTGTATTGTGATGTAAGTGTTATGTATGGTGCCCCAGAAGATCAGTATAAATCTGTATAGTGTGGTGACGAAACCGTGTGCAATAGTGGATTGGTTCGTCTTGGCAAAGCATTTGCTTCAAGGTTTAGGAAAACCATTAAAACCTAAACATGCCAACTCTTACCCACCTTAGTATTCATGTGTCTTTGCATCTGCTCCCCAAATTGTTCCAACTAATTTTTGAATGACATTATTTCTTGTTTTCATTTTTGTTTGATTTTTTTTAAATGATTTTGTAAATTAAAACGTATCTAAAGTTACTCTCAGATAAACTGGGTTAAAATTATGGTTTAACTTTGTATTATTAAAGATAACATTAAGTTTTCTACTTTTTCTCTATTACTTAAAGGAAAACAAGAAACCTCTGTCTTTTAAGATTAGGGCATAATCGCCATTTTTAGAAATAATTTTCCATAATACGCAAATCATCAGATAGTTTTCTTTCAATTTCAAAAAAATCCGAATTTTGAAATGTAATTGCCATATCATCGGCGTAGACGAATTTTTGACATTGTAAAGAAGGAAGATCAGAAATACACAGAGTGTCCCAGAGATCCTCCAGGCTTGTATTTCCGTTATTTTTGTGTTTTATTATTTTTTTCGTAATTTTCGTAATGAGACTAAATTCTCTATAAGATAAGTAATACAATTTTCAATTCTGCACTTGTATAGATGGTAGCGATATTCAACTTTTATTTTTCAAGCATAATATACTTTTTTTAATATTTTGATAGTACCTTTTATTCTCTTTAGAACCATATAAAAAATATGGGTCTTACATAAGAATTTTTTAAGAAAAATACGATTAATAATTGTGGCTGAGTTTGCCATGGAAATAACTGATTTTTGTTATTTTTATCTAAGAGCCTATAAAAACAATGCGTAAAGTTAGTTGTCAAACTGATTTTACTAATCTTTGAGTGTTCCGTTTATCATAATAGATATGAATTATACCAATTTCGAAAAGTGCGACATGATGCTAATGTGATTATTATTATTTTTGTGATTATGTTATAATAGAAAATTGTATTTACGTATCTTATTGAGAATTTAATCTCATTTACAAAAAATTAAAAATAATAATAAAAATAAAAATAACGAAAATACAAGCCTGGGGAGTGATCTCTAGGACACCTATATATTATGATAAACGGAACATCTCAAAGATTAGTAAAATCAGTTTGACAAACTAACTTTACGCATTGTTTTTATAGGCTCTTAGATAAAAATAACAAAAATCAGTTATTTCCATGGCAAACTCAGCCTCAATTATTAATTGTATTTTTCTAAAAAAATTTTATGTAAGATCTATATTTTTTTTATATGGTTGTAAAGAGAATAAAAGGTACTATCCAAAATATTAAAAAAGTATATTATGCTATTTGAAAAAAAGTTGAATATCGCTACCATTATACAAGTGCAGAATTTGAAAATTCTATTTACTTATCTTATAGAAAATATAATCTCATTTACAAAAATTTAAAAAAAATAATAAAAAAATAAAAATATAGAAAATGCAAGCCTGGGGAGTGATCTCTGGGACACCCGTATACAATAAAAAGAATAGGTGCAAGAACCGATTCCTTAAAAATCTAAATTTACTGCTTTTATCTCTAAACTTCCGATTAGACAACATATTTTAAGTTTTAAGTTTCTTCTGAAATCCAGCTTCGATATGCGCTGTTAATGCCAATACTTCATTACAACATCTTCTACCGGATTGAAATCCTGTTTGTTCAATTGGTAATTTCTCTTCAATTAACGGATTAATTCTTTGAAAAATCAACCTTCCAAAAGCTTATAAATTACACTTAACAAACTTATTAGACGATAAGAAATTGGGTCTGTAGGAGATTTATTTTTCTTTAAAATTGCCACCACTTTACATTTCTTTAAATCTATTGGTAACTTACCTGTATTATAAATGTCATTGAGATACATAAGTAGCCATTTCAAAGAGTAATTTCCCAAATTTTTCAAGTTTTCTCACTCCTGAAGAGTCCCAAAAGAACGAAACAGCTGTCGAGTGATTCTCGGTGTTTGTTTGCTATTGTACAACCTCTTGCGAACTTACATTCGCGATCTTTATTTTTGATAACACTTAGTTGGCTATAATTATCAAAGGATCGACTTTTACATATCTGTCGACAAAGTTGCTTAATGCAAATGCATTTATGTACCTGATCGTTAACACGAGTCGACACTAAGTGTCGCAAAACTTATTGTTCATCTTTATTGTGATACAACGAAAGTTTGTATAGTTTAGTCTTAAGTTTGACGTAAATTCGATTGTTTCTATATTTTATTAACTATTACTTATTTAAAGAATCAATACCACACCCCGACATAATTCACTTTGGAATCTTTACTGGAAATATACGAAAGAAATGCTAGGTATATTTATCAATTTATCAATCAAATTATTATATCATAATTGTTAGTTAATAATTAATTTTATTCCTTGAATACAACATTAATGTCTCTTAGGATGGTTAAAAATTGGCATAACTCAAGGTTTTTATTATTATAAACAATTATTATCATTCTTTTAATTTAACAAAAATAGACTTACGAGGTTGTCTTCTTTCTGCATAACGATTGAAGTACCGAATCCGGCAAAATGTATTACCCATTTTTAACTAGTTATAACACTTTAATTACTTTAATAAAATTAAATAAGAATACAAATTTTTAAAGACAAAGTACGGGAGATACTTATTTTTTTAAAAATATACCTTAATGATTTTCGCGCAAATTCATAAACTTGCGACAAAACTGAAGGCTATTAATTTTATCTTGTGCACTTAATTCTTGAACTATGGCAAATTTATATGGGTGGAATTTCATTTTGTTCAGCATTCTTCTCATGCTCCTGTCTGTCAAACGAAAAGTTTCAGCATGATGAACAATACATCTTGTTGAGCCCTCCTGTTTACGATCATTGCAAGCAGACCTTGGTCTTCCGCTTGACTTTTTGTCTAAAATTGATCCGAATTCTTCCCATTTACGGTACCAGGACATAATGCTTTTGCGTTGAGGGCAATGGCGAATGTTAAAATGGCGACGAAATTGTCTTTGAACAACAACAACTAAAGTAAACTGAATAAATTTGTTAACACAAAACACAATGTTCTACTGATCAACGCTCCATTTTAAAAACTGTCAAAACATGTCACACAATTTCCAAAGCCATCTCGTTAAAAATCCTTATTATTTTTTAATCTTATTCAAAATTTTTAGAATCTTTTAAAAATGGGTAATACATTTTGCCGGACCCAGTATATTTCCGATGCAATGTCGAAATTGTTATTATTTTGAATAAAATATTCTAACATATCATACTTTTCATAGTTTTCGTAAGCCATTTCGTACTTTTCCGACAATTGAAGAATGAAAATGTGGTAAAGTAATTAGAGGCTGCATACATACATGACATCCGCCATAAAATTAAAACAAAATGTCTTTGGTAACTACGATAATTTTATTTGATATTGGAAAATATTTTGACTAAATTTAACTATGATTGACCTTACATGATATACCCACGTTGAATAACCGCAATCGATTTATCGGAAACTAGATGTCTGATCATTCTGAAAACGTTGTCACATGCTAATGTCAAAAGGGCCAACTCAGCTAAAATATGTTCAAGATGGCGGCACTTTTGGTTATACCGGAAGTAACTATCAACTTTGTTATTTTAAATAGAACACCCTATATGTTCTTGCCTTTTTAGATTATACGATAAATTTTGAACATTTGGATGTATAATGTTCTCTACCTAAGTCTAACCGTTTCTGACTTCTTCAAGATTTTATGTCTAAATGACATTTGCAGACCAACACAGAAGTATTAACTTTACTTTTACGGGAACTCGTATTATTTAATTTGAGGTGACTTCTTTGTAAAGGAAGACTTACTTTAACAGATTCTTCATGCCATTATGATAAATATTAATACAGGGTGGTCAAACAAGGAAGGTAAAAATTTTATTGAAAAACTCGTCAAAAATCGATTTTTTTAAATGGAAACGCCCTATTTTTATAATCTTATCTTGTTTATCATAAAAAATAACAGTGACTTCATGTAAGGTAGTTTATTCCAAAAATTTGTAGTTTTTGAAATATTCGCAATTTTACAATTTCATAGAAACACAGGTATTAGTTAGCAAGGCCAGCCACAGAATAGTGTCAAGTGCTCAAGAAACGTCAATTTCAAATTATTATCAAAATAAATCACAGCCAACTATAGTTTATATTAAAGAAAAGAAAATTATTTCATAACTCGTAAACAAATGTAGATATTTAAAATCCCTCAACTCCGTTCAATTCCTCTCAAAAAAGTGTCTAAAGAAGGTATTACGAGTTTTTTCTAAATTAATAAACAACTAGGATATAGACACTTTTCAAAATTAGAAAAAATCGATCTTTTCGATGTAACTCGCAAACAAAAGACAATAGCCGATTCTAGTTTTCACCTTCTCTGGAAAAAACAGATCGACACACCGACATCCAGTTTTCTCTATCTCTTATGGTTACCCAGATACCCTAACAAACGTCGAAATTTGCCCACACCGTACATGATTAAAATTAAAATTATATTGTGTAAACTACCATTTCAATTTTACAAAAATATTTATTTTACTGCAAAATATCTTAATTTAAAAATATGTAAAATTTAAGTTTACATGTGAATATCTCAAGAACGAAAATCCGAGAACTCGGGTTCTTTTATGTAAAGCTAAACAAGCAAAAAGAGATTTCGTTCATTGGTGTATGTAGAGACGGAACGTGTCAATGGTTTCAAATCCTTTTAAAAGACTGTAAAAGACTTTCTTCAAACAACCCTGTCAAAAGCATGCTCTACCTCAAACGATGTTTGATTTAAAAATTGTACAATAATTAAGTTTCGCATTAAGAGAGTGCGAATGTAAGTACTGAAGTTTAAGAATTTTGCAACAATGTAAGTCAATAAATCAATACATTTTCAGCGTAGTTTAAAATTAAGCACCTAGAAATGTATAAAGCAGTTTACTACATATGTTGCTATAGTGATTTAGTTTCCATTATTATTAGTAAGTTATAATTGAGTCCAAACTTTTGATTAGATCAAAATGAAATGAATTTACTTCAAACACATCCGTTACGATACTAATTTGACGTAATTGGAGTATAATATTCGAAACGCTAATATGATTAATAATTCTATTTTCCATTCGTAAAAATATTTAATAAAAAAATATGTAATAAATAGGTAATGAAATATTTTACACAAATAAATTTGAATGAGTAGCCTAGGTGAACGTTACAAAGGATGTGGGTATTGCAAAAATAAATAAATAAAAAAATGTCACGTTTGGCAAAAAATGTTCAGATGTAAATAAAATAAAAAGGTAATTAAAGTTATTGTTAATTCAGCATTTTGGTTCCAATAAAAGCAGGTTTTATTTAAAATATTAACCCATAAGAAGAATATAGGCGTCTTTCTCTACAGCTTTATCGCTCTTTTGTAGGAGCATCGCCTCCCTGTATTAGGGAATTTTAACCTACTCAGTTCCACCTCATTGAAATGTTTTGGTGAATGTTCAACCACCGACAAAGCAGGCAAGCCACGGCAGCACATGAGATGGAGCAAAGACATGAACATGCACATCATACGCTGCTACTATACAATAACACACATGGAAAAACATACACTATATCATACAGACAACAATTACAATTTACACAACAATCTCTACAGCTTTATCTCTCCTTTGTAGGAGCATCGCCTTCCTATATTAGAGAAGTTTGGGCTTACACTTCCACGCTGGTCAGACGGGTTGGAAGTGGCTGCGATATATGTATTGTTAACGGTTACCAAAGGTGTTAGTATAGTAACCGGGAATGACGGCGTAACGTACACTCCGAAGAACGGTCTTCTAAATTGCCTAAATTGACTCGAGAAAATCTCTCGCCATTAATGGAATTAAATCACTGTGCCGGCGGAGACCAGTTTATGAAACTGGTGCTTTTAACATTAGGCTATGCTCCCATAGGAAGCGTCTACTAAGTTAAATTCATAATTTTTTTTCTGTCACAATTCGAGCACAATACAGCAACATATTTTGTTGTTAGTCAAATAAAATAGAACAAGTTTATGTGATTTATTTATTTGTATAGTACATTATACGAATATTGTATTGTGATGTAAGTGTTATGTATGGTGCCCTAGAAGATCAGTATAAACCTAAACCTGTATAATGTGGTGACGAAACCGTGTGCAATAGTGGGTTGGTTTGTCTTGCCAAAGCATTTATTTCAAGGTTTAGGAAAACCACTAAAACCTAAACATGCCAACCCTTACCCACCCTAGCATTTACATGTAATAATATTAATTAAGTGTGTAAACATTATAAAGGTAAATAAGAACATAAAATATAACAGCACAACCATTGCATGACGACATATAATGGGTAAACGGTCTCTGGTTTGTTTCCACAGTCACAATTTGGATTAGAAATCTCACCCCACTTGAAAAACATAGCGTTGCATTTTGAATGGCCTATTCTTATGCGATAATATGATAATATTTATGTGATAATAATCAGTGTTTAAAACGTATTTTAATAAAAAATCAATAAAATAAGTAGGTAATTATTATGGTGCACTTTATTAAAACGCCTTGGTGGACGAGTTGATTACTTGCTGTCGGGTAGTGCTTTGCGCACAAAACCCGGGTTCGATTCCAATTGCATTCATTTTTTTTAATTACCTTTTTTATTTTTGTTTTTTAGCTTTGTCGGATCAGTACTTCGGAAACTTAAAAACTATTAGTTTTTAGTTACGATTAGAAATTTAAAATTTAAAACAAACACACCTTATCTTTTAAGACATTCACGGTTTACTTTTGAACGGAACTGATATACTGATTAGAATTAATCAATTAAACAAGAATTGACAATTTTTTTAGAACTTAGATGTTAATTAATTTTAAATAAAACTCCAAACAAACAAATACAATTGTAATATAAGAGTAAATATTTAAAGAAATTCTCTTACAATTTAAACAGACATAAATTTTTGGCAAGTGACGTAGTTCCTGTACTTTATCTTTATTATGTACTAAAACATAAAAGGCATTTTAAAGAAACAATATTTTTGCATCTTTTAGTCCTACATGTATTTTATACTATATCCTTTACGATCCCATTATCATAAAATGTAATGCTCTTATTGGTACCTTTTCGTCATTTACAATAACAATTTTATGTATATTTGGTTACTCATTTTGGTATAAACGTAATGTGTGTGAAATATTTTAACACAAATTGCGTTATATGTTTTTTTTTTCATTTTTCTGGTACAAAATTGTTTGCAATTCAAATTTAAACGTTTTAAGTAAACTGTTAAAATTAAACATGCTGAAATTAATAACGACAAATATACAAATTTATATCTACATTTATTTTACATTTTGACAAAAAAGATTGCATAGAAAATTCATATAGTGAAATACAATAAAACCTCTGTTTTCGGCCACCTCTTAAAAGAGGCCACCTCTAAAACCGGCCTAGTTTTCCAAGTCAAAAACCAATTATACGGAAATATCCATATTAATGACCCTCCTAATAACGACCACCTCTCGATAACGGCCACGCCCACTTATTTGTAATCTTTCTTGGAAAAATATATGTAATTCTACCTCCAACTTCCGGTCATTCTTAAGTAAGGTGATTAGTAGACAACAGCTTAGCGTTCAAGTTGTGCATAATATATAATTGTGTCATTCTTGTGAGGCTTAAGTAATTACCGGTATTTAAAAACGAATTTAAAGAATTTGTTTGATTTACAATAGACAGTCATTACAGAGAAAGTGCAATTAAAAGGCTCATTATGCTTACCCCAAACATCGTATTTTGCATACATAGTTTGAGTTAGTATGTTCAACAGTGCTGTTACATATAGACGTACAGAAAAAATGCAATGTCGCTAAAAAGAAAAGGTTTGACTCTTAAAGAGAAAATTGATATAACTGTGAAAAGTGAAAAGTTCAATACTAGTGCTAGAAATTCAGTGTTGGAAGAACACAAGTTAACTATATTTTAAAAAACAAATGTGATTTAAAACAGCTATTTGAAGAAAGTTCCAATACAGAGCAGAAGAGAAAATTTCTAGAACTAAAGGTTTAAAAATTGACCGAGTAATTTACAATTGTTTTGTAAAGTTAGGAATAAAAATATTCTATATCTGGACCTTTAATAAAGAGAAAGTTATTGAAAATTGCGCAAAATTTAAAATGATGGATTTTAAAGCTTCAAATGGGTGGCTTTGGGAAATTTTGTCAAAGACATAACATAACCTTAAAATGTGTACAGTGCTGCTGCGAGACTGGAATTTATTACCTTGCGATGCCAAACAAAACGTTCTCTTTAAAAAACGATAAATATAGTGGTAAAAAAACTGCATAACAAAGACTGACAATTTTATTTTGTACAAGTATAGAAGGTAAATCCGTTAATCATTAAAAAAAGTAAACACCCAAGATGCTTTAAAGGCTCTCATATCAACAAATTGCCCTTAGAATGGGTATCTAATAAAAAAGCTTGGATAACGGTAGAGATTATGACTTGCTGGCTAAACAAATTTGATGAAAAAATGAAAAAATAATAGAAAAGTCTTATAATTTCTGGATAATGCCACGTCTCATCCCAAAGTGACTCTTGAAAATGTGAACATTGTTTTTCTACCCCCAAACACCACATCCTATTGCCAGCCACTAGATCTAGGAATTATCCAAAACTTTAAGATAGTCTACATGAAGTTTTGAATCAAAAGGCTGCTAACATTCACAAATACCGAACGTCGTTTTGAAGATGCGGAAAAAAAGTATCAATTTAACCAGCGCTTTAGTTTGGATATCAGTAGCCTGGAGAAACGTTTCGCCTATTACTGTTAAATGTTTTGCAAAAGCAAGATTCTTGGAAAAAGTCCTACAAGAAGATTTCGATGTAGAAGACAAAATTCCACTAGCTGAGTTTTTTCCTGTATTACTAAAAGGTAATCATCGTGTAAGCCTTCAAAATTATGCATCTATTGATTGTGATATTTTGACCAAAAGCTCCAATTTAAGTATTCAAGATATAATCAGTAAATTAGACAATAGTGAAGGCGGTAATTCGAACAATAAAAGTGGTGCAGAAGAATTCGAAGTTTTTACGTCAAACATTAAAGATATGGGTGAAGTGTATGAAAAACTAAGAGATGTGCAAAGTTTTCTATTTTCTAATGATAAGAGTGAGCTAGCGGTAGAAGTACTTCAAATTTTATCAAATGTGAATCTTCTGTTTTACAAACTAAACTTAAAAATGTAAAACAAAATGTAATTAATTATTGTAACAGGTATAATGAGCAATTAGAAAATAGGTACATATTATGTAAATGTATTCAATATGTATAACTCTTCCATGATTATATCGTCTAATTATTTAATATTGAATCAGCATATTTTTTTAATGCAGATATACAGGGTTTCTGGGAGCGGTTCGTTAGAAGTTTACGGATAGGAAAAAACTTAGAATTCTGAAATTTTTGGACTTAAAGGTTTTTTCAGATATTATTTCATTTTAAATTATTTTCAAGGTCACGTCACTTCTGGTTATACCGGAAGTCGGCATTAACTTTCTTATTTCAAACATAACACCCTGTATATTATTTTATTTTTGGATTCCAGAGAAAGTTTCAGGGTGAGTTCTATCAGGTTTCCCTATACCTATTTTTAACCGTTTCATAGATATCTTGATTTTTTGATAATTTTTAAAGATGTAGGGTTATTTTCAACACCGCACCTTTTACCTATTTTCGAATAGTGGTAATTGCTTCAAGGGTAAACGGAAGTACTAGAATGATACTTTGAAATCCACATTGAGAATTGATATATCTCATACCGGGTGTCCAAAATTTAATAAACAATTAAATTATTTTCAAACTCGAAAAGTTTGTTATTTCAAATGTAACACCCTGTATATTATTCGATGGGCGGATGGAGAATTTATTTATGTATCATTTTGTTATAACATTCTCTATACCTATTTCTTACGGTTTACTTGGTAATCCATATTTTCAAATAAAAATTAACATTACTGAAACGGTAGAAATTTAATAATTGGAACATGAAACAAAACAGGAATATTAAAAATTGGAACGTGAATAAAATTAAATTACATAAAAAAATGTAACACATAAAAACTTGGAACACAATGATATAAAATGCTTAGTGAATGTAAACCTGAAGCATTACAATAAATGTTCTACATGGCCACCACTTTGGTTCAAACATTGAAGAAGTCTGTCATGTACTCCTCGCAAAACGGACCTCCTGAGTTCATCTGAACTTATGTTATTAAATGCGTCTTGAACGCGATTCAACAAATCCTCTCTAGTTTGAACAGGCCTAGCGTACACTATTTCTTTTATACGGCCCCATAGCTAAAAATCCAAGGGCGTCGAATCTGGTGATCCGGGTGGCCATCTCCAAGGTCCCTGTAGGCCAATCCAGCAATCTTCGAACATCAAGGTCAACTGTTGGTATACAGCTATACTGGAATGTGCTGGAGCACTATCAAGCTGATACCAAATGTTTGCTCTATCACACGGAGGTAGATTATTTAGGAAATCATTAACAAATCCTCTGAGTATCCCCAGATATCTATTTCCATTCAAATTTTCATTGTACACTACATATGCCACTCTATTGTCCATAACTAAACAAAAACATTAAAACCAAAGTGGTTCTGATGATTATGTTCCCTTATGACATGAGGATTAGCTTGTGCCCAATAGTGATTATTTCTGCGATTTATAATTCCTTCCCTGGTGAACTTTGCTTCATCAGTCCAAATAATCTTAAAAGAAATCTCGAATTTCGGTAATTTTTAACCACATGAATTCGCAAAAGTCGACTCGGTTAGCCTCATCACCAATATGTAATCTGTATTCAGTTATTTCAGAAAAAGGATGCATTTCATGTTTTCTTAGTATTCTCTGTAATGATGCTCTTGAAATACCCAGATATAGAGCTGCTGATGTGGTTATACTTCGTGGATAAGCTTCAAAAAAAACCAATACATTTACCTCATTATCTTCATTATCTAATACTGGCTTTAGGTGATTTCGAATTGTCCTTACGCTCCCAGTTGCATTAAGCAATAATCTGCATGTTCGCCTAATAATTCGTTTACATTCACCATGAATATGAAACAAATATAACAAATTATTATTGGAATAATCCACATTATTCTCCATTATAAACTGTATTACTTGAGATAATTAAAAAAAATACTTCAATTGTAAGTTTATGTTTTAAAAATCGATAAATCAGATTAATACTTTAACATAAAATCAACATCTACAAAACTGTCAAAATCTATGGATTACCAAGGCAACCGTAAGAAATAGGTATAAGGAATGTTATAAGTAAATAATACATAAATAAATTCTCCATCCGCCCATCAAATAATATACAGTTTGAAAATAATTTAATGGTTTATCAAATTTTGGACACCATGATATATATATATATATATATATATATATATATATATATATATTAGAACTTTGCCGACAGGTATGTAAAGCAGTTACATAGTCGATTTACATACCTGTCGGCAAAGTTGTTAACATTTTCGTACGTGAACGCTTTCACGAGTCGACACTAGATGTCGAAAAACTTATCATTTAAATATATATATATATATATATGTGATATATCAATTTTCAATGTGGATTTCAAAAGTATCATTCTAGTGCTTCCGTCTACCCCTGAAGCAATTACCACTATTCGAAAATAGGTATCAGGCGCTGTGTTGATAATAACCCTACACCTTTAAAAATTATCAAAAAATCAAGATATCTATGAAACGGTTGAAAATAGGTATAGGGAAATTTGATAAATTCACCTTGAAACTTTCTCTACAATCCAAAAGTGAAATAATATACAGGGTGTTATATTTAAAATAATAAAGTTAATGCCGACTTATGGTATAACCGAAAGTGACGTGACCTTGAAAATAATTAAAAATGAAAGAGTATCTGGAGAAACCCTTATATCCAAAATTCAGAATTCTAAGTTTTTCTATCCACGTAAACTTCTAACGAACCGCTCCCGTAAGAAACCCTGTATAGTACCTTATAGCGAACCGTATTATGTTCCATACTTAAAAGATTTTAATAAACAACGCATAGAAATAAATTTTTTCCTTCCAGTAACGGCCACCTCTATATACCGGTCAGTTTTACAACAAACTTTAGTGACCGCCATTTAGAGGTTTTACTGTATTTGCTTGAAAGCTATTTAGTAGACGTTTATTACATTAATCACTACTAATCACCTTTCACCCGCATGACACAACTAGGTTAACATTGAACAATTCGACGTAATACAAAACAAAGAAAAATGTAAAACTAAGAAAAATGGAAAACTAAGAAATATGTATTATTTTTTTAGTTATAAGTACTTTTGATTGTTGGTGACAGTAGAGCATGCGACGAAATTAGCTAAATTCTCTTCGAGTTAAACAAATTAACAACTTTCATTAAGAAAAAAAAATAAATTGTATGCCAAACAAGACGTAAAGTAAAACTGTATTTCTTATTTTAAAGTTTTTAAAAAATATTTTTTAATAGATTTTATTAAGCCATTAAAGAATTGCAATAAATTTGAAATAAAATTTGAAAACCATCGTTAAAATTCAAATTTATTAGTTACATTTAATTAAGACCCTAAAATTTGATATTAAAACTAAAGTACACAGAAAGAAATTAAACGTTTTTGTATAAATATTGAGTTCAATTTATAATGGAACTAAATATATTTTACTGCTATTGTTAAATATTAAATAAAGTATTCATTACTCACTAAACTTAAAATTTTAAAATAAACAAAAGCCGAATAATGTTTGAAACTGAAATTTGTGTAGTTTTAAATTTAAATATATTACAATATAAATTTTTACATTTACGATAAAAATGTTAGTTTATTAAATTACTTTGTTGGTTTATTGAATTAAATGAAATACCTCATTTTTATAAAGTCATTAGTTTAATTAAAATAATTAAAACTTGCATGATCAGAACTGCAGTTGAAATGAAATAAATTAACATAAAAACTTTATAATTTTAACATATTAAAAAATTAAAAACTATTACATTATTATTCAATATAAAACATAAATTTATATAAAATTTTCGGGTCATTTTAATTTAGTTCTACCTGATTTTGACGATGACTGCTTTAATTAGACTTTATTTTAAGTTTTTAAGTTGATTTTAAATTGTATTTTAACGAAACAGATCTTTTAATTATATAATTTATTTGATTTGCTTTCAAAATAAAATAACTTATTGAAAAAGTAAAATATCAAGTGATAAACCGTGATTTTGTTTATAATAGATATTTATGTAAAAAGTCTACAATCTACGTTTTTATGGACAAGCCACAGGATTATGGACGAGCGACAAAGAAACGAAGCCATAACTGTGGCGAGATCATAAAACGAGGTTATGCACGAGTTGCAGGCAAAATTTTACGGTCAACTGTGTGAATTTGCTCAAACATATATGAACTGCAGAAAGGATTTGTCATACAGACGTATATCTAGACGTCTGTGTTTATAAATTGACAGTTTTTACTCTTAAAATACACACACTTATTCTGACATTCACGTTTGACATTGACAGCCGTTATAAAAAAAGACTAATCCATAAAGAGGCACATTATGGCCGAAAAACTGTATCGTAAACATCACGAAGTTGGCCGGTTGACCATAAATTATATTATTTAATTAAAAGAAAATATTTTGTAAATAAAAATTAAATAACGTTAAGATCTCTGAAAGAGTATAGTGGGATAAATCATTACCATTTAAAATATTATTGTAATATATTTGATATACAGGGTGTCCTGATATTCCGTGAACATAGAGGTACTCTAGATTTCTGGGACTAAAATATGCCAATTTAACCCAAATTACCTTAGTTCAAAACTTGAAAAGTTTTCGAAGTCCAAGTTATTATTTTTTATTATTTTTCTTGGATAATACTATTTGCACAAAATTGGGTACTCAGGGTTTGTTTTGCGATGAAAATTCGAAATCGGTACTTATTTTTGTGTTAAATTGCAGAGGGTACCACTTACAGAACTTTTTTTACATTTAAAATGTCCTAATTTTTTGTGCCTTCCTGTGTGGAATTTTTATTTAACTATTTTATACTCCAACTTCTTTTGCCCCAAAAAGTTATACTTAATGAATGTCGCTTCGAGCATGGTTCTTATTAGAGTCGTACTCAGACTTTAACACCCCCCAAAATCATGTTTCTCTACAATAACTTCTACGGTACACTAATTTCATTGATGCCGTATACAGGGTGTTTCATTAGAAAATGAGCATACGTTAACCTCAGGTAGGAGACATCAAGGTGATTCTAAAACACCTTCATATGATTCATTTAGTGCTCTTTACAACCGAAATACAGAGTGCTTCATGTATTTGGTTTATTTCTTTAATCGCTTATAACTTATGATCCGCTCTGTATATTTTTTTAATATTTGGGTTACACATTTTTCATAATATGCCCAAACCATAAAAATATTCATAAAAAAGAATCCAGGTCCGGCTTCACACAATATTTACAAACTTGTTAACCTCCAAAACAACACCCTGTATTATCGAATTTAAAATTTTTGTTTCCATATTTAAATAGAGCGCAAAAAACTCAATATAAGGATGTACCTTTAGAGTTTGGCCAAAATAGTTCACTATTTCTATTAAATATTAAAATTGTTTATTTGTTAAAATTTTCGGAAATCAAAATGAAATTCATGACATTATTTACATTTTAATGTCATTTACAGGGTATTGTTATAGGGGTGACCAAATTTGTCAATATTTTATAAAGACGGTCCTGAAATTTCTTTTTCATGAATATCTTAATGGATTGATCATATTATGAAAAATGTGCAGCCCAAATATTAAAAAAATATACAGAGCGGATCATAAGTATAAGCCATTATAGAAATGGACCAAACACTGTATTTCGATTATAAAGACTGCCAGATGAATCATATGGAGGTATTTTAGAATCACCCTGTATATATGAAAATATTTTTAAAATGTGCAACTTTTAGTCTATTTAGGAAGCCTGCACACACTTTTTCGTACAAGTAGTCTGAAAGCCCATAATCGAAAATTACCCACTTAATAGACACACTCTATAAACATTTATACTCCTCCTGAAAATCGACTTTTGTACAAATTCGGCAACAGAATTGCATGAGTTGATTTGATTAACAATTATTAGCCCAGACTCTGAATTAGACTTGACAGAGACATTGAGTGCTTTATGAATTTCGCATGCTTTAGAAAATCAAAAATCATTAAAAATTGATACTAAATTTAAGTGTACACCTCTTACGGGAAAAAGGTGACCAACCATTAATTAAAAATTTATTTCAGCAATAATATAACCAAAATTATCACATTAATGTACATACCTACTAATAATTACAATTAAACCTTCTTATATAAATACAAGTATGCTTTAAAGTTTTTACATTTCTTTAATATTGGTAACATTTTTAATTAGTCTCTCTCTTCACGTATCGCAAAAAAAAAGTGTATTTGAACATATAAAAAGAAGCTCTTAAAATTAAATGTCCCTCAACTTTACAAACGTTAAAAATTACTGATACGAATATAAAATTATTCGCATGAACTTCAAATAGAGAGTTTCTATTTGAAGCATTAAAACGTTAGTAAAAGGTTAGCTTTGGGGCATCCTGATAGCATTTTATATGATATTCGGTTGAATACATAAAATATTAGGTTTCCATTTTCTCTTATTTTCGGTGTTTTCACGCACACAATAACGGGCAGTTGACACCTTTTAAATGGTTATCTGACCGGAAATTTCAACCCAATACTAAAAGGTTTTACATTACAAAAACTTTTAAATTATCACCATTAACGATAGATATCAGTATAATTATAGACATTTTTGCTACGTATAACTGTGCATAGAAAAATTAAATTTGATATAAATTTGTAACTTTAAATTGTAAATTAATTAAAACAATTAAAATTCTCCAACTCCAAAAATCGAGCATGTAGTTTGTAACCTGTATTGTAATCTGTAATTTATTAAGTCGAGAATTAACATTTTGTCGCATATAAGTACTGGGTTCCACTTTTTGATTTATTTTTGGTTTTCCTAATGCCATAAAAGTAAAATTTCCCAAATATGCTAAATTTAAATAAGAATGAGCAAATTCACCACAGAAATGTAATTACATTGGAAAAACTAAAAACAATTCATTTCTTTAATATATCGTTGTATTGTGAGCACTAAAGTCATAATGAGATGAAGTGTTGAAATGTAGAGCAGTAATGCCCTAAATAAGTAGCAAGAGTTTTCGTAATAGGTAAAATTAAACGCGTTTAAAAGTAAGATGATCTAAGATGAAATAAAATACTCATCGGATAGAAACTAAAACACCACGAAGAAAGTTATTGATTAGTTTAATGAAACAAACTTGTTAACGTAGACGAAAATTATTTTGAAATACAGGGTGTCCCACCGGGACACATTGTTTTAATCCGGCTAATAATAATCATCATCAGTATTATGATTTTTATGGGTATTAAAAAAGCTAACAAATTGCCGTCTAAAAATTAAAATCGGTCAAAAATTCTTTAAAATAATAAACATAAACCGCCGAAAAAATCGAAAATTTAATTATTTTTTTATTTTCTCAAAAATTATTCTACAGCCTTGAACGTTGGTGGAAATATGTCTTTCAAGTGCACAAAACTACCATAATTATTTCACAAAAAAATATTGTATATTTTTCGAGAAAATGCATTTGTTAATTAAAAAGGTCTCAACAGTTTGTCATCGTGCCATTCACTAAATTTAATAATTTGTTAGAAAATAGGTTAGATTGGTATCTCGTATCTTTTGTAATACAAGATGAAGCAAAACTCTAATTAAATAATATCTCACAATTTTTAAATGAAACACCCTGTATATTGTACTGTCATTTGTACAAAATATTTGATGATAGGTGGTTTTGTCGTTTGGGCCAATGATATTGGCCAGCAAGGTCCCACAATTTAACGCTTCTTGATTTTTATTTATGTAGGGCAATAAACGATAAAGTCTACACTATAGATACCAATTCAGATATAGGAAGAATTAAGAAATCAGGTTCAAACTGCTTTTCAGAAACTGGAAAAGCAACATCGAGTGTGCATGTGAGAATTCTGAAATGTTCAGAAGTAAATGGGTGACACTTTAAGCAGATGTAAAAACTCTAGATCATTTTCTTAAAGTAAAATGTTATTGTTTGTTATAAAAAAAACTGTTAACACATTTTTGATAATAAATTCAATATATTTTTTTTGTATTTATTGATTTTTTATCACATTATTATCGGAAGCTAATTAAGATCCGATTTTGAAACTGTGACAGATTAAGTGTACAGAGATGGGTACTGTATCTTGGAGCATTCCATAGGCTAGTTGACACAAAATATTTTGTATAACTCAGAAATTGTTAAATATGTTCAAAACTATTACTGTAGATATAAGAAGTAGTTATATTACTAAAAAAGATGTTTAATTTTCGATTTGTTTATGCAAAAATAAATATAAAAAAATTTAACCTCATGTCAGCAGATCAAAAAACAAGAAAGTTATGGACGATTTTTGAACGGCATGCATTTGTCAGTTTTTGACATACAAAAATTAATGACTCAAAAACTATTGACTTTAGGTATAGGACATAGTACACGTTTTTTTGCCGTTCTCCAGAAATTTCTAATGAATCTTGACTGTGAATCACCGTGTATAAAAGCACCCAAATTACCTACATTAATCGGAAAATTAAAAATAAATTAATCACTAGTTAAAAAACCCAACCCTTAACTGAGAACTGGTCGACGTTTTGCTCCTCAAGCGGGAGCTTGTCTAAACTTAAAATAGTTACATATATTGGTATAAAATATCATGAGGATTGATGGCAGTCACAATTATTTAATAAAATACACACAATTTTTATAACACCCAAGACGAAACATCTCAATTTATATTTTTCTTATAACCTCGGTTCTCTGTTCACGTTGCTAGGATAGGGTAACAAGCATACCCAGTACTGGGTCAGTGTTAAGTATATCGCGGCGTGCTCTTACATTGGTAGGATAGGTAACGCACTTGAGGGTACGGTGTTACTTTGTTCGTGAGGCTCACCTCACTTACACCGTTGATTATAATCAATGCTTACGTTTTGAAACTGACGAAATAGGATTCAAGATATAATATTAATTTCAACAAGTCTATATTTAAAAAAAAAACAGAATTAGGGCGTTTTCACACGTAGTAACAACTATACCATACGTCGCAAGCAATATATGGTAAAATAATTTTCACACAGGATATGATTGCTACAATAATTAGCACAATACAACATAAACTATAACATAGAGAGAAGACTAGTTTTATCAAACAAAAAAAAATCCATCGGCAAATTCGAGAATATTGATATGTGTATTTCATATTTTAGTTGCTCTACTAGCCATTTTCTTTGACGTCTTGCCACAATGCATGTATCAAATCTATGTGAAATTGCTATACTTAACTATAGTAATGATAAGAGGTGTGAAAACAAAAATAAGCTTTAATATGTCTGCAAAATTGCCGCGATATAATATTGTTCAATATGTGAACATATTGCATGTATCGGCAATATAACGCTTTTGTCACCATACGATTTATTGCATTACGTACATGTTAAATCTACTCATTTGAAGTTTATGTTTTTTATGTAAAGCAATATTACAGATTTTTATTGCTCGCAATATATTGCCCCGTGTGAAAACACCCTTATTGATAAAAAATTTATTGATGTTTCATTTAGTAGTTTTGCAAAAATTTATGTATTGGCCTTGGAGACATTGCAAAACTAAAATGTCTTTGGTTTAGAAAAGCAAGAACAATTTTATTTTATTCAAAAATTTGTTTGCTTAAATTTGGTGTTATGCTTGACAATACTGATATTATATTGAACAAGGTTTGAAAAGGCAAGATTTCACACGAGTATGCATATCAAGCAAATTAAATTTGGGGTGTCAGTCATAAATAAAACGCTCAGAATGAAAAAATATCAAATAAAAACGAATTAAAACCACCCTACCTAATTCCAACGAATTCATTTTGTTAATTGTTCACAACACATTCGCACTTCTATTATATATTACAAACCGATTATCAGCTAAATAATTTTAACAATGACGAAAACAAATACGGGCTGTTATTATACATTAATCTTATCTTTACAAAGTTGCATTGGTACGAGTTTAGTGAATAAACCTTCTCCTTTTATTTTGCATAATAATTAATATCGTTCAAATGTCGTTAAAACATAGGGATTAAATTTATTTATTAGTAATAGTAATCATGTAAATGCTGGTATATTAAACTTTTTAGTGTCAGCCATTGACAGTTAGGAAAACATCACATTTGCTTCAGTACTTCAGCAACTAATTTTCATTTTGTGAAAGTTAAAAACCGGATACATCGAGAACTCAGCTTTTAAAGCATTAAAATATACATTATAATTTTAAACGTGTTATAAAATACAATATACATAATTCACCATCTACGGAAGCTGTAGAATAGAGTGATTGTGATTGTATGATACTTTTAACAATTCCAACAATGTCTTACGACCCAATAATTAAAATTATATTCTAGCATGATAAATATACAGGGTGCGGCATTAGTGTGTTGAAGTCCGATATATCCGTTATTCAAGGAGATATCAAAAAAGTTATTTACAAAAATTATACGCAAATTTCACGTTATACAATTATTTTCGAATTTACAGAATGTTGCAGATTACCAGAGTGAACCAAACATACTATTTTTTTAAATGAGACACCCTGTGTATTATTTCAAATTTAGATTAAGCTCATACTTGCAATATAAGGTTTTACTACGTTATACGGAGTGTATTAGCTCACCTACAAACAAACCAAAATGTTTATGGAATATTGTAAATCGTACTCGAAACAAATCAGACAGCACAGTTGCAAATATCTCTTTAAACTATGAAAATAAAGTATATTCAAATCCGCTGCAAGTAACAAATTTGTTTGGACACTACTTTTCAAGCGTCATCGAAAACAACATCAAGTATCAATTTTCTAATGTACGCCAAAACAGTCACTATTCAAATCCAAAAGTTAATCCGAACTCTATGTATTTTAAGTAAAATGTGTGTCTTGCGACATCTCGTGTTAACATGGACACGTGTAAATAGTATAAACTAAGTAAATGCCAACAGTTAACTGTAAAGACTTGTGTGCGTTAAAGTGCATGGCGCCATCTAAGCGATGGTTTTAATGCTTAAAACAACACGCGAGTCGATAAAGCTAAAATAACTTGTACAGAAGCATACACGCATGTATTTTATTAGAAAACTAGCGCAGATGAAATTAATACAATAATTATGAATATGCCTAATAAGAAATCAACAGGAATGGATGAAATACCACTAAACCTACTTTATTCGCTAGCAATTTAATTTCCACTCCTTTAGCAATATTAATTAATTTTTCTGTACAAAGCGGGAAATTTCCGGGAGTACTAAAAATTTCAAAATCAGTTCCAATATACAAAAATAAGGGCACAATAAGTGATATAAACAATTACCGAATTATATGTATATCGAGTATATTTTTAAAGATATTTGAAAAATTGGTCAGCAATCGTCTTTTTAAATTTTTAAACTAAGAAAATCAACTTTCAAGTAGGCAACATGGTTTTTGTTGTAATCATTCTACAATAACGATATATAAGCAACTTTGCCGACAGGTATGTAAAGCAGTTATATAGTCAATTCTTCAATAATTATAGCCAACATAATAGTTGGAAAGTATAAAAATTTCGAATCGCCTGCAGTAAAGTACGCAAGAGGTTGTACAATAGTAAACAAACACTGAGAATCACCTGACAGCTGTTTCGTCCTTTTGGGACTCTTCAGGAGTGAGAGAACTCGAGAGTAGGTTTACTATTATACAAACGCGTGCTGTCGACTATATGCCCTACTGGAGGGATCACAATATTTAAACGATAAGTTTTTTTTATGCAGTTGGCGCACAAATTGGCATCCGTACAAAAACCATACACGTCGATTTCCTCCTAAATACTCGTATAACTGAAGTTATACATTAAACGGTGAAAATGACATCCGTGTATTATAGTTTCACATTTTAATACATTCCGACTTCCATATATTCCTTTCTTTGTCAAAATGGGATCCTTACAGTATTGTCAAGTCAGAACACTCTACACATGGTTATTTAGTTGCACTTTATCATCGAAGTATTTTTTTAGTAAATCACTCATTTCAATTTAAAATTGAAAAATTGCAAAAAAAATGTTCTCTACATAGTTAGAAACTTAAAGAGATGTAAAAGCAGGGTTGGAAATAAATATAAAGAAAACAAAGTACTTAATAATGATAGACAAGGAAATAAGAAACCTAGAAGTACAAGAAAATATACGAATCAAAGGCACAGTTAAATTCAGATAACTAGAATTCATACTAACTAAAAATGCAACTACAGAGGAGGAAAATAAAAGTAGGCTAAAGCAAATAAGAATAGGCTGGCATAAGACAGTTACATACAGCTAGTTATATGGGGTAGAAACATAAGAAACAACACCAAAATAATAATCTATAACACCAGACTGCAAAGCATTATGACATACAATTTAAATTAAGAAAAGAGTTGGTTTTTTTAAAGGAATTTGTATAACAAAATACATCTTTCCTAACTCCCACACCCACTAAGTCTTCAATATTTCTTTTCTCCCTTTGTCACTCCCTTTAATAGTATCCACCACTCCATTTCTTCTGGTCGTAATTCTCGACATTCTTTTTTTAATGTGTTTTGTTTTCTCATTCATTCCCACACAGTTTGCACAGCCTCTTCATTACTAATCCAGTACTTATTCTCCTTTTCTTCGTTTCTTGTTCTAAATTTCTATTATTCTATTCTAAATTTTATAGGGGTGATTCTGTGATGAAAATTAAGGTGAATATTTGTTATAAATTTTTTGAAGAATCTCTTCCCAGAAAAGTTACAACCCTCAAAAATTAAAAAAAAAGGTTTTACTTTTTATATAATTATGTTCCTTGTTATTAGGCTTCCTATGGTAGAGGTAATAACAAGGAACATAATGATATAAATAATAATTTTGAAGGACTTACTCAATTACTTTTTATTTCACCTGTATATAAAGCTGACGACCCGAAACTTGATCAATATTATTTGTCAATAAAACAACATATTTTAAAATTTTTTTAACTCTGAAGTATGATTGGAATAGTCAACCCCTAAAATATGTTTTCTTGCAACTTTTTTTGAATAATTTTTTTTTTAAATATGGCCAAAAGACACAATCAATTTACTAACTTTTTTTCTACAAGTTTGTTTCGAAAATTAAAGCATTTACGAGAAATAAATAAATGAAATGTATTACCGTTAGTACGACTCTATGTAAAATTCATATCTGTCATTTCTAAATTCATAATGCATACATATTTTCAATCAAATAATGTAACTTATGAAACAATAAGAAAGGCAACAGAAAATGACATTCCCACAATCCTGGTATCAGTATTATTGTGTTTATGAATGTCACTGC
This sequence comes from Abscondita cerata, assembly GCA_030710515.1. Lineage (NCBI taxonomy): Eukaryota > Metazoa > Arthropoda > Insecta > Coleoptera > Lampyridae > Abscondita > Abscondita cerata. The sequence continues at coordinate 440,994 of JALBCR010000539.1, read as the reverse complement.
AAAGCACAGATTAACATCTTTTGCAAATACATTGTATTTATTTTTTTCTGGTAAATGAATTGAGCTTTCATGGCCCGTTTTTTAAGAGAAAATTTTTACTCAAAAAAGTTATAAGAAAATATCTTAGAGGTTGACTATTTCAACCCTTTCTAACTATAATTCAAGATCGTAAAAATTTTGAAATATGTTTTGCTTTATTGACAAATAATACACTCCACACAAAATTATCGCAACACCTGAACATTCTTGGTCACTTATAATTTAAATAAACTATTTTCGCCCAATTTGATCAAATGTGCTTTTCTGACATTTTATAAAACTGTCATCTCAACGAATTATAAACAACGCACTTTTTGCTGCCGATTTTTGAATATTTCAAAAAACGTTCACATTCAATTATTGTAGATAATTATCTTGTCGGTTAAGTTTTTGGTCTGACATTGTTATGAATGTTCAGCAACGTGCATCTTTGCATCTTTCTTATGAAGAAACCGTGCAATGTATAGCATTGCTGGAAGATGGCCAGTATGCAGCATGTAGCAAGAATTCTACGAGTACAGCCTTCAACTGTATCCAGAGTTGCAGCACAATTTAGCGAAACTGGGAACTACAGAAGAAGGGCTGGGCAAGGTCGCATAAGAGCTACTACCTTACGAGACGACCGATTTCTACCCTTAAATGCTCTTCGTACCCGTTATTTCACAGCTAGATTCTTAAAAAATGAACTTTTAGAGGTTAGAAACGTACCTCTTTCTGTTCAAACTATACGGAACCGTCTTCGAGAGGAATAGATAACAGCCCATGTTCCTGCTCAAGGTCCACTTCTCACCAGAGAACACAAGGTAGCACGATTAGCATTCGCACGTAAACATGTGGATTGGGATATTCACGACTGGGCTAATGTTGTTTTCTCTGATGAGACGCGGTATAGTTTATGGGCTTCCGACAGACGTATACCGGTGTACAGACGACCTGGTGAACGTTATTCTGCCTGCAACTTTTGTCCACGTGTCCCTTATGGTGGAGGATCAGTGATGGTATGGGGAGGCATCTCTTTGGAAGGCCGTACAGCATTAGTGCCATTACCTGGTGCTCGGTTAACAGCAGCTAGGTATATTACCGACATTTTAGAAGAGCATGTGGTACCTTACGTGCCCTTTGTTGGCAAAATTGCATTTTATGCGACAACGCACGATCACATAGCAGGAATTGTGCAGCAATATTTGGAGGAGATCAATTGCCAGTTCTGCAATGGCCTGCGCGCAGTCCGGACATGAACCCAATCGAACATGTCTGGGATCATCTAGACAAGCCTTAAAACGCCACCAGAGGCCGTTTCTTAATTTACAAGAACTGGAAGACGCGCTGTTACAAGAATGGGAAAATATTCCCCAAGACTATGTTGCAAACTTAATACGCGGTATGCCGCGAAGAATGCAAGCAGTAATTCAAGCTAGAGGCGGCAACACAAGATACTAAAACCATTTTGACCAAGTTTTTATATTGTTGTATTTGACAATTTAACAGTTTCTTGCCGTTTTCTAATTTGTAATATTTAGTCATTGCTGGTATGTTATCGTTTATGTTTTTTCAGAACCTAAGAATTATATGTATGGTATGTTTGATGTTCAAAAGTAATGTTATTTAAAAATAAATGGGTGTTGCGATAATTTTTGTGCGGAGTGTATTTAGCAAGTTTTGTGTCGTTAGCTACAAGGAAAATAAAAAAGAAAACCTTTTTTTCTAAATCTTCAAAGCGATTTTCATAAAATTTTATACCGAATACCCATTTTAATTTTTATCACAGAATCACCTCTTAAATTTTGTCGGTATTTTTTAGGTACATCTGTATATGACATACGAATTAATTGTTCTAAATGCAACATATTATAAAACATACAAATAATAGCAATAAAAATTGCTGTACTTGGCGTTTAACTACCCTAAAGGTAGGAATGCACTTCTGGCTTGATATTAAATAATGAAGGTGTGGTTGTAAAGTAGCAAGAAGTAGATAAAAAAAACTACGCGTTAATTTGACGTAGGTCATCGTTTATTAGAACCACAAATGAATCGAATAACAGATTTCATATATAGTTTTAAAACGAGACGTAGCGTTGTTGTCAATGTTAACGGAGGCTAATGTTACCGCTACAAGTATATGAACAAAAATATACGATTAATTAATTGACTTTTGCGCTTTTGGCATTTAGGTAGCACTATGTCAATAATATTGTCAGAAAATAGCGTAAAATAACCTCCGCCTAGTTTACCGTTTTTCTAGTAAATGACGCAATAATATATCTGGAGAAAAATTTAAAGTGCGTTACAAAATGGGCTCCGTGTATCGGAGATCATTTTACCATGATGGTCAATTTTACCGGAATTTTTATATGGCGGAAGCTAATTTGTACGTTATATATATATGACGAAAAGTTATCGTTTAGATATATATATATATATATATATATATATATATATAAAAAAAAAAATAAAAAATAAAAAATAATTATAAAAAAAAAAAAAAAAATAAATAAATAAAAAAAAAAATAATATATATATACATATATGTATAATAATACTCTCTCTCCCTTCCTCTCTTCTTTTCTCCCCAAAACCCCTCTATTTCCGCAGCAAATGAATTCACAACTTATACCGAAAGAAGGAACCTCACACAACTTTTTTCCCGTGTGCAATTAAAAGACAATGAGGTCTGAAATAGCTGTTCTAGCCCTGTTAATGTTGAGCCTTCCGTTTCAGTAAGAAAATTTCGAATGACATTGGTATGGAAGAGATTTCATTATGTAAAACAATAATTGTCACCTTATCACATAATTCTTTTTTATGCTTGGAGCAACACAAAATTTTGTATGGTACCTGATGAAGTTCCCAAACGATAATTCCTTTTCCAAAAAATTCTTTCTTGGAGCGATGAAAGCTTTTAGGTCCATTTATTCACAATCAAGCGCTTAAACTGATCTTCAACTGCTGCAAGCCCAGTCGAAGATGCATTGGACGAGCTACCATTCAAGAAGAAAGAAGTATTTTGTTTCAGCAAGACGGCGCCCCGCCCATAACCAGGATCGTCACTGAATCATTTATCAGCAAGATTTGGAAACCGTTGGATTGGAACAAACGGTCCCATACGTTGGCCTGCGCGATCACCAGATTTGTCCATACTAGATTCCTGGGACACATAAAAATTTAGTATACGTTGTCAATTATGAGAACGTGCAGCAGAGCGTCATGCAGGCCTTTAATTCAGTTAGCGTCCGTCCAATGAATTGCCGAATAAATATTGAAAAACGCTATAAAAATGTTTAGAAGTCAATGGCCGCACTATTGAGAATCTTTATAGGAAAACTCATTCGTTTTACGATGTTATCCACCCGTTATGTTTTGTTATTATTGCTTACAACTTGTAACATTATAAATCTGCCTCAAAAATGATTTTTCTTTATATCTTCTAAAGCACAAGATAAATAGCTCGAACCTTATATCGTTGAAAAGGAAAAATCAAGTAATTCAACTGTATAAAAATAAATTATCATTTCCATTTAAAAATGCAACTGTCATTTCGCTACTACAAGCAAAATATTTTTAATGACGTTATTATTCAATATCTAAATGTCTACAACTTTAATCATATTTTGATAGGATAAATAGTGTGGATCCACGCACTTAGAAGAAAATGCCGATTTTCACTTTGCAATATCTAGTAGGCAACGCATTTCTTTGGAAAAACAAGAGAAGGTCTGAAGAGGTAAGATAAATACCTCCATATTGTTCCATTTAACTGACCCTGTAACTCTTACCGTTTCCAAAATACCAATGGTGAGCATCGAAATTTGGACACACTGTATATATATATATATATATATATATATATATATATATATATATATATATATATATTTTTTTTTTTTTTTTTTTTTTCTTTTTTTTTTTTTTTTTTTTTATTATTGTTAGAGATATAAATAATAATATTATAGTATCATATTAAATTTTTATAGGGTAAAAAAAAAATTTAAAAAAAAATGTGTTTATTTAAAATATTTTAAAAAAATAATTTTCTAAATATTTTAAAAATCGAAAATCTATGTAGTTTGACGGCCCTTTTCGCTACATAGATTATATCTAAAGTCTAATCAGATCTGTGGAATTGTAAATAAGATCCACTTACAAAGTTTCATAAAAAATCGGACGAGTGGTTTTCTTGATATCTTGTTTACATACGTCCGGCCGGCCGTAGACATATAATAACTCTAATTCATCGGAAAAAGTGAAAAAAAGGGGTGTTACAAATTATACACGCAAAACGCTATCGCAACCGAGCTATAAACACTTGAAGTTTTAGGTAAGCCCATTAAGGCAAGTATTAGGTTCGGCTGTTCATTTTGTTATTATTAAAAAGTACAGTTTGCCGGAAATCATTATTTGTTATTTATTGTGACAGTAAAATTAAATTAATTTTGTGTATTTATTTTGGTGGGATACATGATGTAATGGAAACGGACGAGCGACAGTTGATGAAGCAATACTTAATACGATTGATGTTCAACCTCCTGCCTGTCACAAAAATAGCCAACTCAATTAACGTAAGCCGGATGATAGTATGGAGAACAATTTCAGTTTGTACCTATAACACATCTTACCTGTACAAGCTTAAAAACCTGCCGAATCAAAGGATGTCGAATAATATGGTTTAGTGATGAAGCGCTATTTACCCCAATATCATCAATAATACCAGGAATTCACATTGTTGGGCACTCGAAAATTCCATTTTCGAGATAGATTTTCAGTGAATGTTTGGTGTGGCATTATTGATGACCGCCTCATTGGTTTAGTTTACAATTGAAGAATGAGTCACGGCCATTCGTTATTTACGTTTCATTGAAAATTATCTTTCAATATTACTTGATGATGTTCTTCTTAATGTAAGACAAAGAATGTGAATTTAGCACGACGGCGTACCTCTACACTTTGGTAGACAAGTAACAGAATTTCTAATCAAAATTATACAAACCGGTTAATTGGAAGAAATTCAGCAGTTCTTTGGCCAGCAAGATCAACTGACTATAATCCTTTAGATTACTTTTTATGGAGAAGACTAAAAAATTTAGTTTATGCAGAAAATATTGAAAATAGAGGACAACTAGAGCAAGGCAATGGCACGTCAAATGTATGTCGGAGAGGCAACCGGATAGCGAGTGGTAATCTGGGCCTTAGATTCCCCTTGTATCGGCCGAATTAACCTTAAGTGGACGGGGGCGGTGATATGGGGTAGAGCAAAATTAAATTTTTTTTAACTAAATAACCGGACAAAAATGCGGTTGTTTAAAAGAAAATACCCTAATTGTATAATACAAAATTTTTGCCACCCAAAACACGTGAGCCATTTTCGCTCTAGCAAATGAAAAAAAATTTTAAACATACCATAATGATGAGGGGGATGATCCCGAGGATTTTGACGCTGACAATCTGCTCAATAATGAGGGAAACGCCTCTTTGTTTAAGAATTAGATCTTATTTTCATAATAAAGTATTTTTTTATAAAGAAACAATTTTTTCAAAAATCATCCAAAAATATTGCTTAAATATTTTTTTTTTCAATAAAAGTTGTTTTTATAATTTTCAGTGATATTGGAAAATAGTATTTATAAATTAGAAAAAATAACCCCACTAAAAAATACAGAAGAAAAAACGCATAAAAAAAGCTATGAAAAATATCTAAAAAATTGTGTGTATTTTGCTGAATAAATTTGAGTTGTTTAATGAGAATCTGTTGTCCAGCAATTTGACGAAAAAATCTATTAAAAACCGGACACCAAAGGAGGACAGGTTTTAAGTTGACAGTTTTTAGAATCAAATTGCTAAAGAAAACGTAGGATTTAAACAACACAAATTTACTCGGCAAAATACTTTGTTGATGTAATTTTGCACCCCGTTTGGCGCCAAGATGTTTTGACGCCAACATATTTGAGCACTAGGACTTTTGGCGCCGAGCTATTTTGTTTTATTGCATACTACAAGTCTTGCTTCACCACTTAATCCGTTAGTAGGTACTTATAATACACTTACCGATATTGTAAACAGGACTCTACATCGCCCCTAAACTTATAAACGTGCATAAGCACATACACAAAATTGCGTTCTTTATGTGAATAAGTCGGCACCAAGATATCCTCAAGCCAAAACGTCCTGATGCAAAATATCCTTGTGCTAAAACATCCTCAAAATGTTTATAGGTGTGCCCCACCATTTTTGTATACATTTTTTCTCTTACCCTTCATTTGAAAAGGTTTTTCTCGGTGAGTTTAAACCTAAGTTTGCACACCCCTAAAACCAACCCTTTCTCCGCTCTTAGGTTTGGTGTTTTTAACAATGTTATATGACAAAACTATGCATTTAACGGAAAAAAGTTGTTGCTCATCAAAGACAGAAGTAATAAAAAAAAATTTTTTTTCCTTTTAGGCTCCTATCTTTTTCCAGTCCACATGACGCTTTTTGTGAGAGAACTTTATTAAAGATAAAGTAATTTCCATCATTTACAAAAATTATCCCAATACGACCATTTCTCGCCCGTCAATTGACGCGCAAAGTTGCGGGATTCAGAAATACGCTGAATAGCGCTCGCGCTCCGCGCTGCATTTTGTCGTAATACGTATTGTCTCTCGTTCATTTATTAAAATAAACAATTGTTATGCATTATACATTGTTTAAATATGCCTATGTGTTCAATAAATATTTTGTTGGAGTTGATTTTTAATTTAAAAAAATGTACATTTTGATGAGTTTAATGATGACTTTATTCTAATAAATGTTATTTAGTTACACTATTTGTTACTAATTTATTGATACAGTAAGAAATTCTTTTTTTAAAAAGCAGAACTGCGTTTATATTGAAACAACTAATACTTCGACAGGTTTTAACTTTATAAACATATTTTGTTCTGTTTTTCCGAAGTCAATTCCGCACCACCCTTGAGGTTAAGTTCACGGCGCATTTTTTTTTCATGTGGTTTTCCCGATAGGCCTATTTTACAGTTTTCACTTTTTCTTTAGTGAATTTCTCACTTTGTCATGATATTAATAGCCATCGTCTTCATTCTCACTTTTCACAAGCTGTTCGCTTGCTTTTTCAAGCGGTTGATCTGGGTAAAGGTACCATCGTAGGAAGTTTGTCATTAACTTCGTCGTCTTCGTCATTAGAGGCATGTACATCTTCTTTCGCGGTCCCGCAAGTTTCCCCGCGGCAAGTCTTGCACAAAACAAAACATTTCAAACCTGCTTTTGGACATCCACAAGCCCTGCTACACTTGGTAGTACATCCACAGGAATGTCCAGAACTTTGCGTGGTTTTGATTCCTGATGAGTTGTGATTGGCTCCATTTTTCTCTGCACCGATTCACTTTGCACTTGAAAAACCCACCAACACATTGACGTTCGTTATCGTTAAAATTCATGTATAAACAAAATCGCCCTCTCGCAAAGTGACAACAAAAATGCAATATAGTGTAACAAAACATTATGTGCTAGTTTAAGTACTGTAAACAATTTCTTAATAGTTACAAAATTTCTTTTTCCTTCCGTAAGTTTTTTTCCTATGGATTTGTTCGGTAGTTTCGTTCCAGAATTTTATCTATGTTTTTCTACTCACGCGGTATTTATAGCTGAACATTAACTTTAATTAATATCACATTAGAGATCTAAAAATTATTCATACGAATTGTAGTAATTTAAAGGAATAAACTATTTTATACCTAAATTTAGTTGTAATATAAAAGATAAGTAAATTATGTAGATACGTCTTAAACATGCAGCAGCTGGTATAATAAATTTTGTTATTCATAATATTTTGACTCACATCTATAAATACCAATGAAACGATGCAAAGCACCAAAAAAAGTTGTCATATTTTTCTTAGTACTTAGAGCGCAACGCAGTTAAGTTTTTTTATATAAAAATTGAGAAACTTAGCAAACATTTCCTTTAATTTTTCTATTTTACTTAAGTCCAATACAAAAAATTACCACGGAATCAAATTAAAACAGCGGAAGGTATTTAAAGTTTCTAAAAATAAAACTAACGAGTTTGCAAATGCCGTACTTGTAAAAATTAATGTAATATAAACAAATTTAAAAATAAAAGTGGTCGACCCTTTTCTCTAAAAGGAAATTGGTTTATTTTCGCTCATGGCCTGATTTTTTTGTTATGTAAAATAAAAAGATAAATATTTTTGATTTATAAGTCGTAAGTAAATTGAATTAGGATGCGATTTTAGTAAAATTAGATTCGGGATGTGAAAATTTTGGTTTACCACTAGAACTCACGCACCAATTTATTTAGGAATACAAAGTATCGTCTTTTTAGTTATACACGCAAACTTATAAACGGATAAAAGGCGTGCTTTACCGTTACTATTAAGAAGTCTCTTCGAAATAAAAACATCTGGAGAAACGGCGTCCGAGAGTTTTATTGAAAAATTAATGTTTCCTGTAAGCTTAAACTATGGCATGGTAATACTTACAAATTTGTTTAATCTTTATAATATTTACGGATTTGTAAATTATGTTCTCTAAAAGTAAATTTGAAATATTAATAAGCGTTCTAGATCTCGATCCGTAAACATTTATGCAAAGCGTAAAATAATCATTTAATTAGCCTGGTAGTTGCAAATTCTGATTAAGGATTAAAAATAAAATCAATGTTTCTTGCACATACTCTTTTGTGTTGGAAAACAAACAGACAAAATCTATTGATATGCACGACTTATTTCATATTTTCTCGATATTAAATTTGCATATTAAATAATAAAAATGTCATTAGTAACGATGAATATGAATTCAACTGCAGCTGGGTCAGACATCGGAGACATTGCACCAAAAAAAAATTGAGATAGGCAATCTGGAATGAGGACCAATTGTAAAATACTATGTTAAAATACAAGTAACAACAAGGATCTACTCAATCATGGATTGAAAGCTCAAAACAAGACGCGTAGGGGAGCGTTGAGGATGAATGAGCGCTGGAAGGGGTTTCTGCAACGAATGTATTGAACTAACACAGTTGAACACATTGACGCAGTGCTTGTTGCAGAAGGTTAATATATTTATTTGTGGACGTAAAAACGATTTCATTTTTTTACAAACTAAATAAGATTTACATTATATTAGGTACTAGATATCAAATTGTCATGTAAATATCGAAAACACAGTTGTACATTATATTCCAAGCAATGGGTACAAAAAAAGAAGTTCTATTCGCAAAAGATCGGAATGAATTTAATTTTGGTGGCATAGTAGGCATAAGTCCCCTGATAGTACACTTGAGTTTGCGGCCTCGGGGGCTTGCCGCTTGAGGGGCAGGGGGATGAAAACTTTGCTTTGCGACGCTTTTCAAAAAATATTGCTGTTGTGGTAAGTGCTATAAAAAAAATTCAAATAAAACATGTAGAGTACAAAATTGTGCAAAATTTTTGGGTCTGCGACGAATACTTTCCGCTCTACAGTGCGTAAAAGTTGGGGATTGATTTTCAATTTTCAACAAAATCAGAATTTTATTGCGGATTGAGACGATATCTCTATCCAACAATTCTGTAATATATTTTTTTTAAAGTGCAATGTTTTGTGAGTCTGCAGATGTCCGATTTGATACATTTGATCGTATACCGGATGTCTCTGGCAAGACGCAACATGGGAATTTCACTATAGAAAAAATTGAATTAATATTCCCTAATTTCATTTTTAAAAATTAGTCCCTGAGAAATGGTTAAGGGGGTATACAGAGGTGAAAGTTATAGAAACACTTCTGCTTTGTTGTTGCTGCACTTTTTCTGGATCGGCAGTGTACACAAGCGTCCGAAGCAGGTTCAACAAAACCAGAAAATGGACAACGATGAAGAAATCAATGTACTCGGTGCTGTGCAACTTAACCCTAATATTAGTTTTCGACAACTATCGACTGTGGTGTAAATAGGTGTCGAGTTCATAAAATTTTAAAAAGCATAAGCCGATGCTGACAAAAGACAAGAATTTTGTGAAACATTAATGGAGATACGTAATAATGATATGAATGTTGTTAAGAATATTTGCTTCACCGATGAATGTTGGTTAAATCTCAATGTAGTTTGCGGTATCAGCATGATGGGTGTCCAGCACATAATGCGAATCAAATAAAACAAATTTTAAATGACGCACTTCCTAGGACCTGGATTGGAAGAGGTGAGGAAGTTAGTTGGCCATCAAGATCACCAGGATTGTCTCCCGACGACATCTTTTATTGCCTTACATATCTACGAAGGTTTATACCGACAGAATCCACGACACAATTGAGTCTTCAAAATATAAAATTGTGGAAGTTTGCTTCAATATACCAGCAAAAATGATAGCAAATGTGCAACGAAACTTCTATTTGGGGCACTGTTTAACAGTAAATGGACAACATTTTAACCAGTTGTTATAAGCCAAGCACTTCGCATGTTATACCGATTAGCTTTCACTTCTGTATATCCACAAACAAATCGGTCCTTTTTAGGACTACTAACACATTTATAGAAAATAATTTTTAATACGATGTAATTAAAACTTAAAACGACAATCACTTTTAATAAAAAACCGTATTTGAAAGTTCTTACAATAATTGTCCTTCGATGGTTTTAAAATAATTTACTTTACTTCGTTGATTCTGAATAAAGTCTTTAGAACACCAACTTTTGTTTATCGGTAGAGACCTGTGGTAGAGACAAACTACTCGATCTATACTAATTGAAATATCTATCTTCTCTATAATAACAACTGTATTGACTTAAAATAAACTTTTAGCTTTAGAATACCTGCATATTCTTGCAAGATGCAAGTATTATGTGTAATAGTTTACACACAGATCTACAATACAAGAAAACAAACGACTCATTTAACCTCAAATTCAATACCAACAGGTTTTATGCAAATGTATTTCAATATGTTTGCTTCAATAGCTATATTAAAATATAAAAGCAACTAAACATTAATTAGAATTTTCGTAAAATCACAAAATACTAAATACTTATTTTTTTACAAACTTAAAGAATAATATTTATATTTGAAGGAAGATTAGACATTCTACACTTGCCCTCTTTTTCTAACTTCAACAAAATGCCGTAACGTATTGAGTATATAACAATCCGAAATTTTCATAGCAAAATCAGATCCAATCAAATTTTTTCTATAGTAAAAATCCTATGTTGCGTCTTGCCAGAGACACACGGTATAATAAAAGATATGAAATACTCTGATATGAACATTTTTTAATTATCATTATCTACGGTCTATATTTTCTTATTGTTTTTGATCTAGGCGCTAAATTTATTATTTTTGTGTCTACATGATAGAAGAAAATATAATTTTCAATTCGTTTCCACACCATCCTTGAGGTAGAATTGGTCGGTACGTTTTTTTTTTAATGTGGTATCCCCAAGAGGCCTAATCCACGGTTGATATCGGGGTTTATTTAATTTTCAGTCGCTTGCGACGTTGTAAAACTGACTCGTATTCCTTGTTATCATCCTCAGAATCGGCAAACTTGGCGTTATCTGTTTGGTTTCGTGTGGCGACAAATCCTGTGGTTGTTCTTTGTCATCCAAGATCCTCTGGAGGTTTATGAACTCCCCGCCAGCTTTGTACTTGACAATAAGTACGCAATGAATGATGATGATTGAACGAATTTTTAGAGAAGTTCGATGTCAGAGAGAGTCTAACTGACGATGTTCGCTTCGTGCACCGTACTGCCTCAACATAAACAGTTCGCCAGCGGAAACGACTTCCATTAATTTTGCATTAGGGTTGTCAATCGCGTATGTTAATGTTAGTTTTTTCTAAAGTTTAGAGGAATCGAATCTTGCCTTGATTGAACAACGCCGATGTAGTGTCACATCCACTGAAGGCGTGCACAAATAATATATTTTTCGCAACGGCATCGCATATTGCAAAATTTGAGGCAAATAGAACACCTCCTCCTTGTTCCCTCTCCCCTGCTTGCAGAAATAAACATTTGGAATCTCTCTGGTTTTAGCAGTCAACAACACTAGCAAATCTTCGTCTTCTCCAATAACCAATACTGAGGAAAAAGAGGGAGCAAGTTCGATAGCACAATTAATGCATCGGCATCTTCGGTTGCCTGTTTAACCGTTTAGTTCTATGCCTCCAACGTTTTCTGCAGCAATGCGATAAGGCGCCTTTTAATAAAGCTGTTGGATAAAAATTTTTCGTGCGACACAGTAGGAATCATGGATTCATCGAAAAGTACAGCAGTGCTGCGGCGTTTCTTCGAGCGGCGGTTTCTTTCAGCAGATTTCATACATGTTTTTGTCCCACTTTCCGGATATCCGTCAAAAACAACAATTGTATTTGGCCCATAATGCCTTGTAATATAGTGAATGTAATTACTTATACAGTTCTTTTTAAAATTACTCTAAAACTCTTGATTTCCGAACTGACTTTTACTCCAATGGCGTTTTTTTTTACCTGCACTCTTAAGGAGCGAGTGTAAAAATGGCCGTTTCACAAAAAAAAGCACAGATTAATTCTACCTCAATGGCGGTGTGGAAACAATTTGAAAATTATATTTTCTTGTATCATGTATGCACACAAATAATATATTTAGCCCCTAGATCAACAATAATACAAAAATATTGACCGTAGTTAATGATAATTAAAAAACACTCATATCGGAGTATGTAGCGGCGTGTTTCAAGAAATCAATCTTTTATTATATACGATTAAATGTATCAAATCGGACATCTGCAAACTCACAAAACATTACACTTTCAAAAATAAAAATATATTACAGAATTGTTTGATAGCGATATTCGTCTTAATCCGCAATGAAATTTTGAATTTGTGGAAAATTTCAAATCAAGCCCCAACTTTCACGCACCCTAGAATAGAAAGTATTGGTCGTACACGAAAAATGCAAGAACCTAAAATTGTGCACAATTTTGTTCACTACATATTTTGTTTGAATTTTTTTTCGATAGCACTTACCACACCAGCGCTATTTTCCGAAAAGCGTCGCGACGGAGAGTTTTTACTCCACCGCCCCTCGAGCGGCAAGCCCCCGAGGTCCAAACTCAGATCAAGAGATCTATGTCTATCATCCCACCAAATTTCAATTCCTTCCGACCTTTTGCAAATAGAAACCCACCATTGCCTGGACTAATTAACAAAGTGTGTTACTAAAATACTATTTATAGGTAAGACCGGCACCACAATGGAGTTCTAATAAAACTGACAAGGAACTTGTAAATTAAATATTTCTACCCAAAGATCTCTTGAACTACAACAAAACGATCCAAGCAAGCACTAAGAATGCCCACAACAGATCTTAAAATTGTATGTGGGACAGTAAAGTACACATGCTGTGTTTTATCACGTTCTCTTAAAATTGAAATGTACTCGAAAGGCACATGCAGATTCTAATGGGAAGATCACAAAACTTCGTTCTACCTACTATTAAATTCCCACTCCGTGAAAGATTCCCAGTGGGTACCTCTTTCGTGAGTAAGAAGAAATATTGAATGCTCCAAGAAAAGAATTAGTAACCTGTAAAAGATGGTAACCAATTTCTGTTTATGATTGTTAAGGATGTCATAACGTTCCATCACGCTAATAGTTATTTACAAACCAAGTTCGAGAAGAACGTGTAGGTATTTAGTATGTTAAATTAAAAATTAGTGTATATTCTTTTTCTGGCACAATTCAAACACAATATAACAATATATTACGTTGAATATTCAAAAAAGATTTTACTAAAAATTACTAAAAATAAGTTTTTTTTTGTGAAATTTTATTTATTAAGCGATCTTCGTGGACGAATTGGTTAATTTGTTGCCTAGTATCCTTTTTTTTTTGCTTTTAACCAGGGTTCGATTCCGACTGCAGTATTATTTTTTATTAACTTTATTATCATTATACAACAATTTTGTGTGAAGTGAATTTAACATTTTGAAATAAATTTTATAAAAATTGTAGGTATTAATAATAACATCGACTATAATTTTATAATAAAAAAAATTACGACAATCGTAATCGAACCCTAATTTTACATACATTACGTTTACATTTACGTACATTCTTATAAAAATTTTACTGTTTTTTTTTTTAAATAAAATACGCTTTAAACACTACATTACCACATAAATTTGTTCTCATTTAGAGTACCTATATATAAAAAAAAATTGTTGCTATATTATGCTCTAACTGTTCCGGAAAAAAAATATGCATTAATTTTCAGTTTTACATGTCAACTTTTCCATGGGGCACACGGTATATTTTTCCAACGCATATTATAATTTAAGCAACCTAATCAAATGAACTAAAATAATGTGCGCAAAAAATTTCTAAAACATGAAAAAAAAGTAGTAATATATTAATGGTTAGGAGAGCATTCTGTACCAAAGTGGGCGCTCTCCAGTATTTAGATAAACTCGACAGAGTACATTGTCTCCAGTATTTGGATCAACTCGACAAACTACATTAGTTCAAACACAAACATGACCAGTTGGTGTATTTTTAGATAATAGTGTTCATGTCATCAAAAACCCGACTGAATCATTTTCGGTGAACCACTCTGTAACATTTTTTATAGGTAATTGTTTGATATGTCCGTCAATTTTTGTATGTAATTATATTATTAAAAATATTGTATTTATTTTTTCAAATAACATCGGCACAACTAACTGATTTATCAACACGAGATTCTTTACTTCATAAATAGATAATGTTCTGTAATGTCAAGGTTAATTTACGAATCAGGACTACATTTAAAGTATTTGAGGGAGTGACGAAATAAACGGTGGCGGCAACACAAGATCAAGAACAGCCACCCACATTTTAAACATGTTGTTTATAAAGAAATGTTACATTATTGTATGAGCATGTAATAATTGCTATTAAGAATTTGGTGCTCTTGATGTGTTTGAACTCAAAACGAGCTAATCTCTTATATATCTTAACCTAACAACTCATCTAACACAAAAAAACAAATATAAACTAAAAGAACTTCATGTTAGTTGAAATAGTTATCGTTACAAAAACACCAGTAACCTCGCAACTAACACCACATTGATGACCCTAAACCATTAATAAGTCTAACTTGATTCACCATCGTTACATTAAGTTAGATTATTGGCAAACGAATTTATATGTTAAAACTGTGTGTCCATTTGAGCGAAAACTCCATTAAGAACGATTGAAAGTACTGAGATAACGTTTTGGTTCTACAGATCGTTAAATGTGAATTTCAATTTTTAGCACGTTTGTATTTAAATGACCCACAATGTTGTAGTTGTTTAGTATGTACTGGTACAAATAGAAGTCCAGTTCATGACTCTATCTTTAGCATCAAGGCTTCCACACAACCATGAAAGTTCAATTGCCCAACCTAATAAAACTTTACACAACTTCCAAGAGTACCCGTCACGTATAAGTACTTACAATTATAGATCTCTTTAATAAGTTGTGACGGTAATTTTTGCTGTATATCCTACTAAAGGCGATATATAGATTTTATTCAATTTCTAATTGTTTTTTTTCTGGTAGATCTTAAGTTCTCTCAGGCATTGGGACGGAATCGTTTATTTATTCATTTCATATGAATATAGGGAAATAGACTTCTAAGTTGGTACTGAATAATCTCCCAAATGAAACTTTACGTAATTTTGCTTTTCTTTTTCGACTGTGTCTTTGACGTGGATGGTTCTAAATTCCCCGTTCTAAAACATTTGGGAGAAAATTTAATTATTAATTAAATGGAAATCAAAGTAAACCCCATGCCAAATTATTAAAAGTGTTGGAGGCTTTATTACTTCATCTACGTCGTAAGTATTTTTTCTTAATTTATAACCATTATAAACTTTGATTGATATTATGTCTTATACACGATTTGACGGTTTAAAACTCCCACCGGGTAATGTGTAATTGTTTAATAAACAAGAAATAATTGGTCTCATTATGGTTGCCTAATTGAGATATAACAAGATAATATCCACATTACTGCGAAAGGCCATCGAATAGTCCTCTAATTGTTGCTGCCTGTATAATTGTCGACTCAAGGTGTTCATTGAAGATAACTAGATTGACCTCTGAACTCTTTTTTTTTATCCAGCAAAAACATCTTTATCTACTTCTTTCCTTCAGTCTGTATGTAATGCTCTTCATCCATTTTGAAATTAAGTACCAACTACTCTGCATCCGTTTTGGAATTAAGAACCGAATACTTCTTGTCGTGATCTTCGATAAAACAGCTAAGTCTGCATGCTAATTATGAATTGATTAAAAACGCGATTATCTGTGATCGAACGTGAATTTAACAATGTAAATTTTGCACTGTATAACTGATCGATGTAATTTGAAAGATCTTTGGAAAACTTAGGATATTGAGCTTGCACCTTTTGTTCATATCTAGACTTATTGTTGATTACCGGTATAGAACGTAAAGCTTATCGTTAACATCAATAAAGCTACGCTTATTGATGTGATCTCTTCAAGATTGGCTTATCTGTTTTGTTCGTTTGATTATAAAAACCATTCGGGACAACACCCACTCATAAGCGTATCGTGCAGAAGGGATATCCTTCAATGTAACTTTTTCTTTTAATTAATTATTGTGAATATAGCTAGTATCGTGTAGCTGTCTACACGTATGTTGTGTGTATTTTATATCTGTTTATGTGTCTATAACTGGTCTAGTCGTTTTACAAAAATTATATTTCCACAGTTTCACGGTTTATTTTGTGTCTATAATTCCTAGTGGCTTTAGAGCATTTACCTCATATATATCCCTAAGTGGCGCCCTATTTAATATTCTTTGCAGTGTGAATGCCTTGACTTACTTACTATCGAACACACCTACGACCCCTCTTCGACTGATAAAGCTGTGGGCGAGGTTCTTCGACATTGCCGGTTAATTTAACTTGTTAACAATAAACCGTAACAATGTTGTTAGAGACATTTATGTTGATTCACGTTTACCAGACGACCACCACAGAGAAACTAGAAAACGGCATTTTGGTGAGTCTAAAAAATAAGAAATAATACACACACTTATAAAAACAATGAAAAACGAACATTGGAAACGGTTCTCAAAAAAAATGAAACACAAATTTTACGACTTACGGTTAGAGATGTGGTGCTTCATAAGGAGACATAGAACAAAAATTAAGGAATTGGTAGACGCCAACGATATAGAGAAGAACACATGGATTGGTGAGTTAAAGATATTATATATAAAAAGTAGAAGAAATGCTCAGAAAACTGAAAAACAGAAAAGTATGGCATAGTAACAATAGAACAACTGACAATATTAATTAACAAAATTTTAAAACACAATAAAATGCCCAAAGAATGGAAGACAAGCATAATGATATTGTTATTCAGAAAAGGCGCTAAAAAAGAACCGCCAAACTACAGAAGAATCAAGTTGTTAAAAACCACATTAACAGAAGAACAACATGAATTCCGTAGTGAAAGATCTTGTACAGACGCAATATTCCTGATAAGACAAGTTACAGAAAAATAACTTGACATTCATTAGAAAAAGAATGGACGAATCATATAAGCAGAATGACAAATGAAAGATTAGTGAAGAGCAAGGAACAAATTACAACTTGGAAAAAGCGTTGGCGGCCACATAAAGAATGGAGTGACAATGTTACATAAATAAAGCATAAAACTATTAAAAAACAGGCAGCATTGCCTGCATAATAGAAGAAGAAGAACAACAAGGAATAAAAAAAATTACGTAAAGAAAAGATTAAAATGCAGATACAAATTCTCCTTATGGGACACTTCGAAAACTTACCACATTGGAGTAACAGCGTCACCAACCCTTACTGGGTTGGTTTGAAACAATTTGGCAAGCGAAATCAAAATCTCAAAGCACTTCAAAATTGAAGAGAATTAGGGAAAACTCTTATTCTTAACATACATATAGTAATCAACAATCTACTGTTAGCGGTCACAATTTTTTGATCGACAGGACAAGCACTTAATTTGCAAATAGGAGAAGGGTGTGTTTCTCGACACTCACCTACTCGCAAACCTAGGCAACGTACTTACGTTTACTTTTAGTGTTGGTATTGTGTGAGTTGATAAATTCAAATATTGGCATCAATTGTTAAAAACAATAGTGTTCCTGACCTCCATTATAATAATAAGCAAAGTTTAGTTGGATTTTGTTTCTGACATAAATACACACGACCGAGATAAAAACCAGAATTTTTATAGTATTTTTACAAATTCACTACATATCTTGGTAATAAATTTAAATAATACTACACTCCATGGTAGGTGGTAATAATTTCCTTATTACCCCAGTCAATAGAGCAAATAATAAGTAAATTTTTGAGAAAAATAATAGTAGTATAGGAACTGCATGCACAAGCAATTTCCGCGTCCGTATTTTGCGGAAGTATAAACAAACAAAGAATGCTACGTTCGCAAGGAATTATTGTAACCTTGCAAGCTAAGCATCCCAACACGCCAGACGGTATATAATGAGGCGAACGAGTCAACAGAGGAGAGACCCAGAGTACGATACGGCGTAGTAACCAAAGTGACTAGTGCGATCCCAGCAGTTCCGCGTTCCTATATGGCGCTTACTCGCATTCCGCTCTCGCAGCAAACGCATTAACATTAAACAACTAACAGCGCGGTTATTGTAAGTTAAAATAAACTCGTATTCGCAAACTCAACGTAGTTTTCTCTGATGCAAACCGGCGCCTAGAACTAACCCCTAGCCGCCACAGTGGTGACCCCCGACGTGATGTATTTGATCAGAGAAAGGTCACCGTTCGAAGACTTCACCGCAGAATTCAGAAACAACGGTGCAACGTCTTATCCAGTGACGACCATCATCATATTTTCGTGATCGTCCTGTTCGCCGCCAAACACTGGTAAGACTCCGACGCACATACGAGTAATGGGAGGTTCTGAATCTAAGGAAGAGATCATCGTGCAGAACGCAAACGGCAGCGCATCTGCCACCCTAAACACCGCCGAAACTCTCCACACAATCACCGTCGTATTATTGGTATTAATCATCATCCGGTTCGCCGCAAAGGACCTCTGCGCATTTCACAAGAGGAAGGTAAACCGCGCGGCCACCAAGCTCCAGGCACAAGCGACAGTGTAATCTTCGAGACGACATCAGATCACACTGGCTGCCGCGAACAAACGAAAAATGGCCCCCACAATCGCAACCGCTTCCGCGAACCTCACGACGCCTACAACGACCCCCGCAATCGAACGCGTAGGCGTACGCATCCCTCCATTTTGGCCGGAAGACCCTCTCATGTGGTTCCTGCAAATCGAAGGCCAATTCGCTTTAGCTGGGATCATCGCGGACGAAACAAAATATAACTACGTGATCGCCAATATAGATACCAAGCATGCCACGGAGGTACGCGACATCCTTCAATCACCGCCGACCGAGGGCAAATACGACACCCTCAAAAGGAACTAGTCAATCGCCTCAGCGCATCGAAATCGCAAAAGATACAGCGATTGCTTGAAGGCGAGGAACTCGGCGACCGCAAGCCATCGCAGTTCCTACGACACCTGAAAACCTCGGTGGGAGCACCATCCCTGACGACTTCCTACGAACCCTATGGCTCAACCGTTTACCGGCAACGATGCAGGCGATTCTGGCAACGCAGACCCACGACGACCTCGATAAAATAGCCGTGCTCGCCGACGCCGTAAACGAGACGCTCGCATTCAAAACGTATATACGTGCGACGCACGAACCCCGCATGGACGCCGAACCCCGACGCAACAGGCAACCCGCGTTCCGACAATCACGACCACCATCTCGAAGCCGTTCCAATTCGAGAGATCGACATCGAAATTACGACCCCAATAACACTGCCACATGTTGGTACCACCAAGTTTTCAAAGGCCGAGCGAGAAAATGCCGCGAACCGTGTGATTTCCCTTCGGGAAACGGACAAGGCAGTCGATAAACGCGGCCAACGACAGCCTCAACATAACCCCGCGCCGCCTCTTCTTGCACGAGCGGGCCACACGACAAAGATTCCTAGTGGACACCGGCGCGGACGTCTCAGTTTTTCCCCGCAAGTTAGTTAACGGACCACGACACAAAACATCATACGAGCTGACAGCAGCGAACGGATCCAACATCGCGACATATGGTTTCATAACCCTCAGCCTCAATTTAGGCTTACGACGATCTTTCACCTGGCGTTTTATAATAGCAGACGTAACGAACCCCATAATCGGAGCCGACTTTCTGCACCACTACGCCTTGCTGGTGGACATCCACAACAATAGGATCACCGACCCGTTAACAAACATATCACGAGCCACTGGAGTGACCTCAGACCACGAACGGCCTACGATACGCGAAATCTCAGGGACGACACCGTTCCACGAAATTCTCAAAGAATTTCCCGAGATCACGAGACCTTCGGGCGCACCGCACGTGCCAAAACACGAAACGAAGCATTACATTCGAACCACTCCAGGGCCACCAATAACTTGCAAACCACGCCGCCTTGCACCCGACAAATTGAGGATTGCAAAACATGAATTCCAGTCCATGGTCGACATGGGCATCGCTCGCCCGTCAGACAGCAGTTGGGCATCACCGCTGCACATGGCACCGAAAAACGGCCATGACTGGAGGCCTTGCGGAGACTACAGGCCCCTCAACGCCCGAACAATCCCTGATCGCTACCCCGTGCCACACATAGAAGACTTCGCGCAAGGACTCCGAGGAAAAACCATATTTTCGACAATAGATTTGGTACGAGCATATCACCAAATCCCAGTTGCAAATGAAGACATTCCGAAAACCGCAATTACGACACCTTTCGGACTGTACGAATTCCCTTCATGTCTTTCGGACTACGAAACGCCGGCCAGACTTTTCAGCGTTTTATCGACGAGGTAACCCGAGGTTTGGACTACTGTTACACCTACCTCGACGACATACTCGTAGCCTCCACATCCGAAGACGAGCACAAAATCCATTTACGAACACTGTTCACGCGCTTACAGAGGTATGGGATACTCATTAACCCAACGAAATGCCACTTAGGCGTCACGAACGCACGTTTCCTCGGATACCAAGTCTCGAGCAAGGGCACGACACCACTGGCGGACAAAGTGGACGCAATCAGGAATTTCCCCACGCCGACAACGGCCAAACAATTGAGACAATTTTTGGGCATGATAAATTTCTACAGGAGATTTATACCAGGAATTGCCGAACTGCAGGCACCGCTAAATGACCTGCTCAAACGCAACATTAAAGGCGCAAAACCAATCGAATGGCAGACCAAAGCAAACGAAGCTTTCGATGCCTGCAAAGAAAGACTGGCACAGGCCACGATGCTCGCACACCCCGAACCCGGAGCAACCCTTGCCATAGTCACTGACGCCTCAAATAACGCAATCGGAGCCGCTCTCCAACAACGCATCGACGACGACTGGGAACCACTCGCATTCTTCTCCAGGAAACTTTCAAGCGCAGAGAGAAAGTACGGGACCTACGACAGAGAATTACTAGCGATCTACCAAGCCATAAAACACTTCAGACACATGGTTGAAGGTAGAGAATTTTCTGTTCGTACGGACCACAAACCCCTGGTATACGCATTCCGCCAAAAGCCGGACAAATGTTCCCCCGCCAATTTCGTCACCTAGATTTTATATCCCAATTTACAACAGACATCCGTCACATCTCGGGCACGGAGAACGTCGTTGCGGACGCGCTATCCCGCATCGAAACAATCGCCACAGCCCCGATCGACTTCGAAAGTCTCGCAAAAGCACAGGCCACGGACAATGATCTGCAAACGCACCTGCGTCTAGGGAATTCACCCAACTAAAAAAGTGATTCTCCCCAACACGGACACAGCCGTATACTGCGATCTGTCCACCGCCAACGCCAGACCTTTCGTCCCTACAACCCACCGCCAGCACATTTTCAACACAATGCACAATCTGGCGCACCCGGGAACGAAAGCCACAACAAAGCTCGTCAAACAGCGTTACGTTTGGCCATCCATTGACGCCGATTGCCGACAATGGACACGCGCATGCATACAATGCCAACGATCAAAAGTCACGCGACACGTAAAACACCTTTCGGAACGATAGCGAACCCATCCACACGTTTCGAGCACATTCATATCGACATAGTGGGACCGCTCCCCATATCGCAAGGCAAACGTTACTGCCTCACCTGTGTCGATAGATTTTCACGCTGGCCCGAAGCATACCCAATCGAAAATATCGAAGCCGAAACAATCACGCGCACGTTTTACAACGAATGGATCACACGCTTCGGTGTCCCGCTGCGAATAACCACAGACCAAGGGCGACAATTCGAATCACAACTGTTCAAACAGTTCAACAAACTCCTCGGCACCACACATTTGCGAACAACGGCCTACCACCCGCAATCGAATGGGATGGTGGAGCGTTTCCACCGCCACCTCAAAGCCGCCATCCGTTGCCACGAAACGAAACAGTGGACCGACGTACTACCCACGATTTTACTAGGACTACGAGCAGCATGGAGGGAAGACCTGAACTCATCTGCAGCCGAACTGGTATACGGCGAACCCCTGAGACTCCCTGGCGAATTCCTAGTACCAAAACAAACGCCCACAACGGACCCGATAAATTACATAACGAACCTCAAACGCTACTTCGCAGAATTAAGCCCCACAGCTGGAACAAACCACGCCAAACCAAACACATTCATTTTTAAAGACCTACAAACGGCCCAACAGGTATTCGTTCGACGCGACGCAGTAAAGACGCCACTCGAACAACCGTACGAGGGACCATTCCCGGTTTTAAAACGAGGAGATAAAACCTTAACGTTAAAAATAAGGGATCGCGAAACGACCGTCTCCATCGACCGCACGAAACCAGCCTACGTAGAAGGGAACCACACGCAGACGACGCAAACTTCAAGGACAACCTCGCCCACCACGGATCATCAAGGAGACACCGCCTCCAAACGAACACCACACACCATAACAAAGTCCGGAAGACACGTTCATTTTCCCAAGCGCCTGCATTAAGCGCGCACGCAAAATAATAAAGCGGCAAGGTAAAGCATACGCAAAATTAAACATTTTTGCCCACCAGCTCCGTTTTATCGTGGGATTTACCCACTAAGGGGGACCCATATAGGAACTGCATGCACAAGCAATTTCCGCGTCCGTATTTTGCGGAAGTATAAACAAACAAAGAATGCTACGTTCGCAAGGAATTATTGTAACCTTGCAAGCTAAGCATCCCAACACGCCAGACGGTATATAATGAGGCGAACGAGTCAACAGAGGAGAGACCCAGAGTACGATACGGCGTAGTAACCAAAGTGACTAGTGCGATCCCAGCAGTTCCGCGTTCCTATATGGCGCTTACTCGCATTCCGCTCTGCAGCAAACGCATTAACATTAAACAACTAACAGCGCGGTTATTGTAAGTTAAAATAAACTCGTATTCGCAAACTCAACGTAGTTTTTCTCTGATGCAAACCGGCGCCTAGAACTAACCCCTAGCCGCCACAGTAGAATACCGCCTGCGCCATGTAATTGTAAATAGTGTGTGTGATTATCCAATTGTCAAAAATAAAAAAAATTGTAAAGTTGAAATAGAAAGGAACAAAACGTATATTCTCATTTTTCAATAAAATGATATTTAATACCCAAATAATGCATGCAAAGATGACTGAAAATGATCATGTAAGCATACGGCGGAGTAGTGGGAGTACCCGCCCGCTAGCGCCGTTTGAGGGGATTGAGATTTATATAAGCGCGCTGCGGACAAGTACTCTCAGTACTAATGACAATTTATTTTCGATATAAAACATGAATACAGGGTACTTTTTACAATTTACAGTTACATGGCGTAGGTGGTATCCTACTATTATTTTTGTCAAAATATATCTCTATTTACTGCACTATATAGTTATTGCAGTTTGGTTTTGAAATACTACCTATTTAACAAAGTTTGGAAATATATAATTATTTAAAAAATTGTTTTATTAAAGAATGATTCAAATATTTTAAGTAAAACATTTTTCAACATTTTGTACATTATTTCGATTTTTCAGTTTACTTAACATCACAGATTGTGTAAAAAGCAACTACATCTATGCTTTGTGATTTAACGTATTTAAGGAATTGTTCTATAAACACTACGTCGAAATGCTTATGTCTTAAATTAACAATAATTGAAGCATTCCACTTCAAAAACAACAACGGGTTAAAACGTTACTAACGTAGTTTAATTTCCTAGAAATTTCTAAACCGTTATAATAATGTTGTAATCTCTACAAAATTACTTTCTAAGACTCCAATTTCAACGGAAATCGAATGATCACAAACCACGTTCTAATGTTTATTTATTTAGTAGAATTAATTTAATTACTTAAGCTAAAAGTTCTTTGTCTGAAGTTAAACAAAGAACGATACGCATGTGCATTTAGACAATTGAGTTTTCCTTATCCATTATGCATATATACTCTTTTGCCAACACATAAATAAAGTTATTTCTATTGATTTATTAGTCATTCGTAAAAAGTTACAAATGTGGTATATAACATCCTTTTTCTTGAATATATAACCTATTTAATTTACATATAAAATATTTTTTATTAAATATTCAAGAAATTCTTTTATTCAATATTAGTGCCTATGCGACAGGTATATTTCTAATATACACACTTTATTTTGAAGCATTAGATTTATCCTTCCACCAAAAACAAAAGTGGGATTAAAATTGATCGAAAATATTTAGATCGTAAACAAAAATTAAATTTAATTATTCGAAACTATTGTTTCGCATTTTTTGTGTGGTTTGTAAATTAATATTGTGGTTTCTAATGTAACAACAAAAAATTAATTAATATAACACGTCAAATTTTTTTTCCGAAAATATTGCTTCTGGAAACATTATAAATTTAATTAATTTTAGATTTCCTAATGTTTCAACCAATATTTGTTTTTCATTCGCAATCCTCTCATGTTTCAATTTGACGTCCACTTGGTGTTTAGTATCCTTCTATATCTCCACACTCTTTTTTTTTATGTTATTATGCATTACCTTTCACATTATAATTATTTACGTATGTCTCCCGTTACAATCCCAACAGTATTCAATTTAATTATAACCTTCGGTTAAAAGGATTTCTACTGTTTTTACGCACATATTTAATATTCTCTTTGGTGCCACATTTTCAAAACCAATACATAAATATTGAGTAGTTTATATCTGCTCTTTATTCTTTTTATAAATGCGACGCATCCAAACAATTTTTTTGAAACATAAGAAAATGGAATGGGAGTAATTTTCTTGAGGAACGTGCATTTAAAGTAAATATTATTCTGTGAAACAAAAAATTGGCAATCATGTAACAACTACAAATATGTAAATGAACTATAGCGATATCTATTACGCCATTTAATTATTACTGCAATATCAAAAAATTGTCATTCTAGTCTTATTAAGTTAACTTTGTACAAATTTGAATGCGGTATTATTTTCTATAATGAATTTTATGGTTTCTTTTTTGTATCAAGGTGATTCCTGTGGTCCTATGCCGTTCAGCCTTGTTTTGCAAACTGTACTTCATGATTTAACAATCGAGGTTTGTGTTTTCAATCCGACTATTAAAGTTCCTATCTACATCGCCCGGTATATTGTTGTCAAAGCCATTATAGTCGCTCTACTTACGTAAGAATCGGCTTCAGTTTGCTTGAATCAGAAACTGAAAAAATACCTTCATTAACATTTTTTAAATAGAATATAAAAGTTGTTTGTTAAGTCTTTTTTTTTTCATGTGATTGTAAACTTTTTCTTGTATCGATGAACAATATTGAAAAAATAGCATATTATGCACCAAGGTTGTGAAGTCTGCATTATTGCCTTAGCACCAGTTTATTTCGCGAGGGGCGTAGGCAATAATAGACTTCACAACTATGGTGTATATACTATTTTTTCCACTACTAGCCAAATTTAAGCCAAAAATAAAAATAAACATTTTTTTGTAAAAATCAAGTAGCACAGGAAATCAAATAATTCAAAAAGCATTAAAAGCTACATACGTTGATAAACCAACTGCAACCGATTCACTAAACACTTGTGTGGCATATTTCACCTTCATTTTCTGAAAATTATTCGGAGTAATATGTAAATTAATTGATTTAGAAGCCAATCGCAGCGGTTTAGATTTGTCTGACATGTAGAAATTTTTAATGTCTTTCCAAGATGCTTTTTTGTTATTAAAGATTATATCGTATTTAATCAAGTTATTTTGCACCGACTTCAATAAATAGGAGACATCGTAGAAATAATAGATTTTCTTATCGTTTACGAGAAGGTTTGGTTTTTCAGGTGATACAACTATTCTTTTAATTAGGTTTCGAAAATTTTACTACTTCCCAACATTGGCACCGCATTGTAGTTGTAGCTTCTCTATGCAGTTTAATACTATCGACTTCAATTTGTTACCTTTACATATGGTATTTGTAAAGATGTAGCACAAGAGTTGTTTAAATGTTTTATATATAACTCTAACCATGATCACGTAGCAGTTTGAACTGGCAAAAACATTTAAAACCTACTTTAAAATTAACATTTTGGGACTCGTAAAAATAATTTTAGTGAAAATTGTTTGTATTCCTCTGTATATCTCCTGCTTCTTAGTGGTTTATTTTTAAGTTTACTAGGACTGTCACAATTTATGCTCTGCTTTCGAAGTAATCGTTGGGAGATGTTAACTTCAATTGAAGTGCTTTTTTTTCACGTTGCAATTTAAGAATGTTCCTCCGTAATTTTCTTTACCTAAGAGTATTTGAGCTGCAAGCTTGAGTAGTTTTGGTATAGATAGAGATGTTAACGGGCATTTATTTACATCGATTCTGAAAACACTTGTATAAAACATTTAAAAATTTAATTTATTGCTTTGCCAATATACCTTGCATCATTTGAATATTGGGTTTCAGAATTTGACACTTGTAATTGACACATTTAGGAATGGCAAGTGTTCGCCACATACCTACTCGTTAAGTTTTTAGAGTTGACATTTTTATGCAACAGATCGGACCTTCCAGATTCTGTTAACCATTCAAAACATCTACAACAAAATGTTTGTAATTTACTTAAAATTCTTCATGTAACTTAACTCGCCTGCTTAAATCTCCTTTGGGAAACCTGAAAAACTGATTCTACCATCATATTTAATAAATAAATAAATTCAGGTTATGTTTTGCGGTTATGGGATGGGGGCGCGAATTTTAAACTAATGGCATTTTTATTTAAATAATTTTTTATCGTGTTAGGTAATTTTAAGCAGCAAATACGTTAAAGATAATCTCCCTGGATATACAAAATTATCTTTCACTGTTTTTGTTAAACAACTATTCTTGATTCTCAAAAATTTGAATTTGTCCATTATTAACCTTGGTCAACAATAGAAAAATTATTAACCACTAATAGAGAAATTCAACTTCTCAGTAGGCTAGAGACACAATAATTGTCCACTTCACAGCTAGTAGTGGAAAATTTTTTTTTTTTTTTTTTTTTTTTTTTTTTTTTTTTTTTTTTTTTTTTTTTTTTTTTTTTTTTTTTTTTTTTTTTTTTTTTTTTTTTTTTTTTTTTTTTTTTTTTTTTTTTTTTTTTTTTTTTTTTTTTTTTTTTTTTTTTTTTTTTTTTTTTTTTTTTTTTTTTTTTTTTTTTTTTTTTTTTTTTTTTTTTTTTTTTTTTTTTTTTTTTTTTTTTTTTTTTTTTTTTTTTTTTTTTTTTTTTTTTTTTTTTTTTTTTTTTTTTTTTTTTTTTTTTTTTTTTTTTTTTTTTTTTTTTTTTTTTTTTTTTTTTTTTTTTTTTTTTTTTTTTTTTTTTTTTTTTTTTTTTTTTTTTTTTTTTTTTTTTTTTTTTTTTTTTTTTTTTTTTTTTTTTTTTTTTTTTTTTTTTAAATTTTTTTTTTTTTTTATTTTTTTTATTTTTTTTTTTGTTTGTTTAAATAATGTTTGTTTTTTTATGCAATTAAAGTATTTAATTTATCTTTAAAAAATATAATTTAATTCCACATAAAAATAAGGTGTGTAAAAAAATAAATAAATGTTGTAAAAAAAAAAATATTGAATATTTTTTTTGTTGAATAAGAAATTTTTTTTTTTTAAAAGAGGTTGGTTGGTTTTAATTTTAAAGAAGAAATGAAATTTTTTTTTTTTGGTTGTGTTTGGTTGCGTTGGGAACTTATTAATTAAAATAAAAAAAAACAAATGAAAATAAGGGAGGGGGGGGCAGGGGGTAGGCAGTGGGAAAGAATATTACATCCAAGTTGGTGGTTTTAAAGAACGACTTATTTAGGGGGTTATAAAAAAAGAGAAGGGCAAAAAAGGTGGTTAGGAAAGTTGAGGTAGCAATTTAGCAAGACAAATTAAGCCAGGGGAATTATCAAGCTACCTTGCCGCGCCCACCTCATGTAAATAATGCTGATTCAAACAATGACCTACTGAACGCGGTATACATTGACGAGTACTGCAAACAGACAGTATCGACTATTGAGACAGCAATTGAGTCAAGACAAATCAATCCAGTGCCTCGTGCAACGTACATCATCAAGCCCCAAGTTCGTCGAAACACATCCGGCACCTTGCTGCACGCCCCTCATGTAAATAATGTATATATTATAATGTAAGTTTTGTCTACAATAAATTATACAGGGTAAGTTTTTTTTTTCATTATTTGTATGGGTATCTCGGAAACTATAGAAGATAGAAAAAATGGTCAAATGGAGAAAAGATTTGCAGAATTTGTAGCAGAACAAGAAGGCGTGTTTCAAATTTTAAAAACATCGAGACTTACTAGATAACAGAAAAAAATAAGCTAATTGATGGTTTCCATTAAAAAAAAGTAACTTTGCATTATATTTCGTGTTTGTTTATCTCTAAATTGTGAAAAACTTTTGTCGTTAAAGTTTTTTTCTATCCCTTAGAGTAAGAAAGAAACAGTTTGAAGAAAACAACCAAAATTATATTTCTTCAGATATCTAGTAGGCCTTGGTGTTTTTTTTTTTTAAATTTGAAACACGTTTTGTTCGGCTACTAATTCTGCAAATATCTCTGCATTTGACCGTTAATTTTCTATAGTTTCCAAGATCCCTATATAAATAATTAAAAAAAACTCACCCTGTATACCAATCATTTTATGTGTTTGTTTTGGATTATGATGCGTAACCGAATTTCCCAATTAAATCACCACGTCGTTTTCTACTAACTAGTTGAAGCACAGTCTACTCATCTCTAAGTTAACCTTCTTGGATAACTTCAGCTTGGAAGCATTGTTAGTTAATCTTAAGTAAATGGGACAAAAGCTTTAAATGCACTTTAGAAATTATTCTCAATATAAAGATGAAACCTCATCATTGGACTGTAGCAAGTTTACCCTTTCGAAATAGAGATCTTGGAATTAGAATGGAACAAGATTAAGCGCTCCCAGCTTATCTGTCGTGAATTACCGCTCTTATGGACCTTGTTATGTCAAAATACCTATGTATCTGTAATGAGATTCAAATAATTTGCTGCTTTTCTGAGAGCTTTTATGAGTAGATTAGTCGTTATACTTAAGAGCCATAAGTTGGATGTTTTCAAAACAGTTGGGACTCGATAGTAGTAAAGGATACAGTTTCTAGATTGAACTTTGTTGATCATGATTCTGAGTCAAGATATATTTCCGAATGTTGAAAAAAATCATGTGACCTAATCAAAAAAGCTTTATCTTTGGCTTAAATTCCATCGTGTGTGAAACCTGTCGAACTATGTAGAGACGATGGCAAAAGACCTGATGGAATTACTTTAATCCTTAGGACAAATGAAAGATCTCTCATTTGAAAGGCCACCTGTTCTCATACATGAGCTTTTTCTTATAGCCATCTAAATATTTATTTCCCGGTGCAGTATCTAAATTAACCGCGACGAAAAAACTTATAGGTATTTACATTTTTGTTCCATTTTCTGTGAAATCTCTTGGTGTTTTTTCTTCCGAGACTCGTGAGTTTACTAGTGAAATTGGTTGAAGTATAAAGATGGACCGGAGAACCAAGATCATCTTTGTTTTTACTCAAAAAAATAAGTGAAATGCAGCCTGTATGATGGAAACCTTTACAACTCAACTTCAATCAATCAAATTGTAATCATGTCTTTAATATTTTAGAAATTCCAATATTTATTTGATGCTACAATTTTTCAAAAATGTTAATCCTGCTTTGTTTTGATTACGTTTTTTGACAATAATTAATTTCTAATTTATTTCGTAAATAATTTTCTACGACCATTAGTGGAATAAAGGGATTCTGAAATCATTTTTGATAATAGAAAGAAAAAATTGTCGCCCTTTGAGAAAGTATATTTATTTATTTTAAAACACTTGCTTTTTATGGATTTTTCGTGTATTTCCATTCAATAACTAGTATACATGCTTAACGGAATAATTAGACAGCCATGATTATCTGAACTGTCAGTGTCAAATGTAGATGCAATTTTTAAATGTTTTGAAGGAAGTATTAATTTAAATTCTACAAAATGAATTAAAAATCGAGTGATTTAGATATGGTCGTGTAGAAAATGTTTTATCGGTAGGGAAAACAGTACTAAATGATAGGATATCACAACGTCCAATATTCGTATGAAATTGAAATGAGTCTGACAGTTTAAGTACTGTGTAATTTATTTTTTTTTACCTAAAAAATTAGAAGAGATAGAACACTTTAATCAGAATTTTCTTTTGTGGAATGTGTAACCATTGATTTAATCAATGGTGTAACTATGTATGTTCTTCAATTTCCCCTATGAATCTATCAAATTTCTCTGTGTATGGCTGTACCTGATATTGTAATCTTCCATTGCAGCAAAGTATGCATGGTCTAATTACTCAATAGTTTTATTAACTTTGCAATGGGGAAGGAACTCATTTAATTTTCTTATTTTTATAGTAGGTACCTCAAACTACGTAGAGCCTTCTGTAGGAGTGTACGGTACAGAAAGGCAGACAAACACCGTGTGTATTATTCCGCCAACCGACTGACTGGGTTCAGTTTTTTCAAAGCGCCAAACAGCTATTTGGTGTATGAACTTGATTACTTTTATCTGGGATCCAGTCAAACATTACACATAAACAATTATCACGTCAATTAATTGAACGAATAAGTAAAAAGACAAACTAAAGTTGGCGGAATAATACCTGCCTGGCTTTCTGCACCGTACACTCCTACAGAAGACTCAACATAGTTTGAGGTACTATAAGTTTGGAATGTTTTTGGCATGTCTTTCACCTTTTAAACAAAACATTTTTTATCCAACCTGGTGTGTAATAAAACATTTCCCATCCTGCCTGTAATATAGTATACCGCGTGTCCCGGGTAATTGGAAGCATTCTGTTTAACTTGGAGAATTTGAAAAGTCCGATTTATATGTCCCCAAAGTGTTTTTAGGATATTTCGACTATCAGAACACTTAACAATATCTACTAGAAAACGTTTTACGTAATAATTTCTAAAATTTATCTAAACATATTAAAAATATTTGAAAAAATATTTAATAATATTTAAAATCCCAGTACGATTTCAATTTTTAGTTGTATTATTACTTTAAAAGAACACCGTTTAATTTCTATCGGTAAAGAGGCATAACCTTTATTTTTACTTGAATTGGCAGTGTATGTATTAGAATATTCACAGTACGAAACATTTAGTTTAATTGTTTAACAATAAAGAGTTTTTGGATATCATAAAACTCGCGTAATTTTAGCGTCTGATTTTACGATATTCAAAAACTCTCTAATTAAATATTATTCTAATAAATCTATTGTCAGTTCAAGTAAAAAAAGTTTAACTTTTAATTATGTCTCTTCACCGATGGAAATTAAACACTGTTCTTTAAAATAATAATACAACTAAAAAAAGAAATCGGACTGGGATTTGAGCTCCTCGTAATTTATAAAATATTATTCAATATTTTTAAAAATATTTTTAATATGTTCAGTCAAATTTTAGAAATTATTGCACAAAACGTTTTCTAGTACTCATTGTTAAGTGTTCTGATTGTGAAAATATCCAAAAACACTTTGGGGATATATAAATCGGGCTTTTCAAATTCCATATGTTAAACATAATGTTCAGATTTTCCGGGACACACGCTATAGTGTAGCTAAAATGTGCCAAAAAATATCGTTACAGCATTAATTAAAATTTAAAAAACACTTAAATCTAAATGTAAACTAAAAAAGAACCATTTGACGAGATAATTTTTAAATATACAAAAATCAACCAATAATAATGTTGGTATATTGATCAAAACGCCCCCCACTTAGTAATTTTGTTAATTATAAAACTTAATTAAAATCTTTTCATAATTCACTAAGTAAAATAATTTAAACTACGATAACAAACGAAGAAGTATATATTATACACAACAAGAAAAGTTCTAACAACATTTTAAATACAAATTTGGCCTTTCGCAAACTTTTGATAAATATGTTTCTGCACAAATTAATTTAGGGAGCAAACTCAGTATTCAAGTTGTACATTTTAGAAAGAACTTTTTGTTGTGAAACATTGATAAAAATTTCAAACGAAAACGCTTTCTAGAGTCGTTAAATTTAATCAAGCGAAAATTAGAAAATTACGATATCTCCCAAACTTTTATATTCCCTTAAGTAACAGCTAACTATGAAGTTTCTTCACTCAACATGACCAATCCATTACTGTAATTGTTACAATGTTAACTTACTTAGACAATTTGTGTAGTTCGTCCTCTGTTTTTACCTATAATGTGAATTTTATTTACAAACGATTGCAGTTGAAAGTTGTATTTATGTAGTATTAACATAAATCGTCTTTTTATATCAAAATACGGAGAAATCATATGTCCTCATTATCTTTTTCAACTTTGCTCTACAACTAAAATAACAACACTCGTTTCAAAAATCTTGCAAAGCAAATTAAGTTCATTATGGTTTATTCTTTTTTAAGTTATCCACCGTTTTCAATATCTGATCTTTAGAAATTTTTTTCTTTGAATTTAATTTTGTTAAACAATGTCGTTGAATGAAAGAAACGTATGATCTCAAAGGTTGAAAATGGTTATGAATTTGCTAAACTACTTTGAACTTTAGGAAAGGAGATCCTTTGAGGAATTTATTCTGTGTCCAACTACTAAGCTTTTATTAGATAGTTAAAGTTGTAGACTGAGTAGGTGTTTGAAGATTGCTCTACTTTAAATTCCTATTCTAAAAAGAATTATTTAAAGTTACAAATTTTAATAATCGGTAATTACTTTTGCAGTAAAATTATAAAAGAGAGAGTAACGGACCGGCAGTAGGTGTTTCCACTTAATATTTTTTTAATAACAAAAACATTTATATTTATATTTAATAACAAAACAATGTTCATCAGGGACAGGTGACACAATCAACGACGATAAGAATTCTGTTTCTATTCCTGTCTTAGTAAGATGCGTTCAATATGAAAAAATAACATTTTGTACATTATTTGATTCAATACATTATTTAATAAAAATTGTCTGGATAGAAATAATATTGTTAGGTCACTGCGGAAGCAGATAGAACGTATTGCAAAGAATTGGGAAGCTACAATAAACTCATCGATGTGAATTAGTACAGGGACCCTCTTGAAAAAATCGCTAGCATAACCGTTGGTATTGAAACATAACCTCATTATAGATGTTGAATTAAACTTTGGTTTCAAAT
The DNA here is from genome assembly GCA_030710515.1 of Abscondita cerata. NCBI lineage: Eukaryota > Metazoa > Arthropoda > Insecta > Coleoptera > Lampyridae > Abscondita > Abscondita cerata. The sequence goes on along the minus strand of JALBCR010000539.1, from coordinate 407,206 downwards.
TTATATTTTATATTCATGAAACTGTGGTGAACGAAATAAAGGGCAGAATATTGAAAGATGCAGATACTCAATTTAGTTTGAAAAGACCACAAGGAATTTATACCATAGTAGCGCGTCATACAAACATTAATCAATTACCTTATGATATATTATATTGATAACCAATTACGTTTTTTTGTATTTGTTTGTAGTGAGATGAATCCAGAAATGTTCCAGCTGCTCTATGTACCTGCCTAGCAAGGTTCAGTGGCAACATATTTTGGCAACAGTATTAGCCATAAAGGAAAATGTATTGAATAATAAAACAAGTAGACTGTGTACTTGGAAATAGCTTTTAAAAATAATGGACAATTTTGGGAAGCCAAACAAAAAATATTCAAACCATATAAGGTTTCTAAAGATATCTTCCAGTTTCATTCCTCATCGATGAGTCAGTCCTTGTTACATGAAAATGGTCATGTTAAGCAGGTAGAACACATTAGGTGGTATCGCAATATAAAAAGGGTGCCAAAATTATAACTTCGTAATTTTGAACAATTTATTTGGTCATTTCTAATTTGTTTTTGTTACTTTTTTTCTTATAGAATAATATCAACGGTAACAATTTCATCACTGTGTATCAATATGCTTACTTATTCAAAGGCAAAATACTTGATGTGTGTTAAATAAACTTTACAAACAAAATTTACCAATTTTGGAATGTATGTTGTGTGTCAATGTACCCACGTAATACACAGCCACGTAATGCTATTGAATTGTGTATTTCAACACTAAATAACAAAATTTTATGGGAACAAGTACATACAAAAAAAGGTGTTTAGCATATAATAATAATTTTCAAGCCAAAATATTCATAATAGTAAAGTAGGCATTTGAAATACAAAATACTTTAGGGAAATATCATAAAATACAAATGTAAATGTATTTCAAATAGTGTATTTTAATTACAATGTATTCTGTGACTGCCCTCCATTGATAATTGATTAATATCTTTGATTTTACTCTTATAAATGTACAAGCAACAGTTTCAACTATTACTTCAAGAATCGTTTGAAGCGCATAATAGATGTCTCGAGATTTTGGTGGAAGTAAGTTCAAGACAACTTCTTGCGCCATTTCTGCTACATCTTCAGGTAAATCTTCTTCGAAATTTATTATCACGCAAATGCACTCACTCTTGAAATTATTACAATTTTGTTCACAAAACAATTATATTGATAAACAAAGCCATCTCTACGTGGGTACCAGATATTGCGATACATTCTCGCAATTTGACCGGTCGCTATTTTTTAGAATTTCTAAATTTATTTGTTTTTTATTTCTTTTTGGCCTGAAAAAAATAGTATAGTTTCATTCCGATTAAAAGTGTTACTTTTAATCCTTATAAAACAATCTACTATTTTATTACTGTACAAATTGAATTTTTTTTCTTTGTTTTGTCGTATTATCTTAATGCTTTATACTAACACATGATAAATAATGAGTTTTGTTATTATTGGTATTACTTAATGTCTAGGTTAGTAAAATTAACACATCTTAATGCCAGATCACTACTGCATAAGATTGGCGAAATTACAGAATGTATAGCCCAGCTTATTAACATCGACTGTAAATTCGATTCGTAAAGATAGGAAATCAAGAGGTGGTGGCATATGCATTTATGTTTGTGATTGTTTTCAATTTAGTATATTAAATTTTGCGTGTAGTGCTGAACAATTGTGGATTCAGATATCATTTAAAAATGTGTCATTAGTTGCTGGAGTCGTCTACAAACCTTCGAAAGTAGATTGCAAACGAATTAAAGGAATCATTTGTTCAATGTTCTTTAATATCTGATAACATTGTATGTATGGGTGACGTGAACAGAAATCTCCTTAATCGTTAACAGTTGTGATGCTTTGTACTTTAACCCCTTAGCGACCAAGCAAACTTGTAAGAAAATGTCCCAAAAATATCGTTATTGTTTTAAACTTTAACGAATACCTTGAGACCAGTTTTCTTTCATAAAAATACTTTTTTTTTAAAATAACGCAAAAACATACTATTGATACCAAAAACCTAAAATTACGTTTGACTACTGACTTTAGAAAATCTCAGAATATCAGAATTCACTTCGGGTATAGTAAATTTTGAAACAAGGCGAAACACAGAGTCCTACATCGCACTTGGAGCACTGATATCTGGATTCTCTTTTAATTTTTTTCCCTCTGTTATCTCTTTTTTTGGAACAAATCATACAAACTCTTGCAGCATTTTTTCTTGGATGTAACTGGCACATAACTGGGAAAATGGCGTTCGACTGATCTAAGAGAATTTAGAAAAGAAAATCGGGCTTTGGGTAGCTCAAGTTCTGTACCATGGATTTGGAAAATTTTTTCAATGACTTGCAACGGAAACTCCACGTGTCTCAAGTTTCCTCCCGACTTCTGATACAGCATTTCACATACCATACTCGACTAAGTGAATAGTTATTTACGTGACATGTGCGTAAACAGATTCCCAAATATTGTTTAACCACAAAATTTAATTAGTGAGTAAAATGTGTGCCTTGCGACATCTCGTGTAAACATTGACACGTATGAATAGTATAAACTAAGAAAAATGTGTGTTACAAGCATTAAAGCTATCGTTTAGATAGCGCTTTGCATTAACGCACACATGCCGTTACAGTTAACTGTTGGCATTTTTCTTAGTTAATTAGTGAGTTGTGGTTACAACGCAAATGCACATAATGCATACATTTGTCATCCAGTCTGAGTTAACCTATTTAATTGTCAAACTTTTTGTTTGAAGATTTAAATTGTTTTTCGGCATTTACAAAAAATACAAGGTGCGTAAATTGCATTCTAAATAACGAAAAATGTAAGTACATCAACAATTTGTGTGTACAACGCACGCTAGCAGTTCTATCAACATAAAAGTGACAAATAATATACAAGCTGTCGTTCGTCATTTCGAATTTTCAATTATCAATTATTACAGATCTGAAAGAGTTTTTACTATATTAGGGATGTAAAGTGATTTCTCGTAACTGAAATTGTGTGCTTATGCAAATATATATATTTTGTAGCAAAATACTCTATTAACCCAGTGTTAATGCTACATTTTGAAACACTAGTACGTAATTTTTTTGTTTCGGTAGGCGTATTGACGTACTTATCCGGTAGTTTTACATGCGTTGAGTGCATAAAAGAACATTTTCTTATACATAATATTTTTCCCTTTTTTTCGATGACAGGATAGTCAGAAAGATGTTGATCAACCCGATCAACACCGTTCTATAGTGAAATTGTAATCGTGTGCAATCACAGGTCGTTTTACTAAATCTCTTTCTTTTCTGTTAAAGTTTTTCTCTTTCTCAACTGTGTTTGTAGAATGCACCGTTGATAGCAAGTGAACGTCTCTTTTATCTTTCCATTTTAGAACTAGAACTTTCCCGAGCTGAAAAGTAATCATTTCTCTTTTCTTCAACTTCTTGTTCTTCAGTTTCGATGGCATTTCTTTCCTGTTCTGGTTCACTGTGCCAAAAGTATCTGTTTTATGTTTTATGAGAATGTCTGCGAGTTGTGGACTCGTATAAAAATTGTCAGTTGTCAAAGCATAGCCTCTATCCAAGTATGGATCCATCAATGTCATCACTATTTGTGTGGAAGAGGGATGATCCTTGAACTCTGGATTAAAATTAGTTTCCTTACCAGTATAAATAATGAAATTGCATATATAGCCGGATTCAGACTCGCACAATAAGAATGACTTGATTCCAAATCGAGCCCGTTTCAAAGGAATGTACTGGCACCATCCAAGTCTACCTTTGAAAATCATAAGGCTCTCGTTTGGTTGTGTACTTCTATCGTGTTGATTCATCGTAAAAGTGAAGATGTTTTTTTTAGTAACAAAAACCTTTTTCTTCTCATCATTTTAGGAAATATGGGGGTTTCTAAAACACTTCTTTTTGTCCAGTATTGAGTCATAACAGGTTTCTTTACAATAGACATCAGCAGGTTGATAGAAATGAATACTAACATTTCATCACTGTTTGTATCAATCCAATCTTTTTTTGCATTTCATTGCTTGCCTATTGGTTTCTCTTACTAAAATTGTCAAAAATTTTTCATCAAAGAAAAGTTTCACAAAATTCATCACGTCATTATCAGGAACTTCAAAATTTATCAAAGAAGCCAATGTAAACGGAAATCTGGGTGGCGGAGGCTGTAGAGACTCTATCATCAGTGGTAGATATACTTCAGGATAATGAAGAATTACTACTTCCATCTGACTCTCATTCATTGAAATTATCCGAATCTGATTCGCTCATTTTTTGAGCTGTTAGATACGCGTTTCTTTTAAAATTCTGTAAATACAAACGACAATAATAAATACCAACCATTTACGTCGGTAGAATTATTTTCTCTTACCTGGTATCCAAAAACTTGGTACAAACAATTGCCACTATTCTATATCTTATATTGCCAAACACGTGGTCAAACACAAACACGCAGCGACAAGTACGCGAAAGAAACGCTGAAGGCTCATCATTGTAACAAAACTTACCGCCTGAATGATTTCTCCCCACTACCGCATATACAGCGATCGACAGACACGTACATCTACGTTCATTTTGAATTAAAACCGGCAAAATATAAAGTGGCCGTAATATTACGGGTATGGTAATTCCTTCAAGGTAGATGGCGCACGTAATAATACGGGTAAAGACGTTAAGGGATTAATTCTTTATTAAGCACGCTTAACTTAGTCCAAATCATTAACGAACCTACACGTACCTGCAAAAAGTTAAGCAGTCTCATAGGCATAATTGTAGTATCATTGGTAGAAAATGTTGAACTTTGAGAACACGAGCTTATCTACTTTAATTTGAATATAGTGCCTCTACCGGCCACACACTTTTATAAAACATACAGACGTTTTAAAAACTTTGAAGAAGATTTATTTTATAACGAAACCTGTTGCATCAGTTAGTACTATATGAAAAAAACCCCTACTACATAGGTGCTAAAATGTTTAACAAGCTTAGATTACTGATAATAACCCGTGATTCAAAAAATTTTTCATCAAAGTAGATCATAAGGAAATTCACATACGTCTACTCTAAATACATAAAACTGGATGTGTTGAAATTAAATCTGTCAGAATTGACAAATGTACAAGCTAAGCTAAGACACACCTGTTACGACCCATTTGTATTGTCCAACGTTATCTAAAGTATTAGAAAAAGTAATTGAAACACAGCTTAGAGTCATACAGAAATTCACAACATACTACCGCAATATCAATCTGGGTTTCGCACAGGACATGGTTGCATCACTGCACTAACCACCGTAGTCAATGATATACTCACCGAAAGAGATTCTGGTATTAACGCTGCTTGACTACAGCAAAGTATTTGATATGCATCTATAACCTTTTGTTCTTCATTCTCAATTATGTAGGATTATCACTTGACTCAATCACCCTCATAAAAACTTACTTAACGTGTAGAAAGCAACTCGTGTCAATCTCAGATAAAAAGGTCCAATTTTAGAGTTGTTTTTTCAAGTGTCCTTCAGGGATTAATTGTTGGACCCGTATTTTACTTATTATATACGTCACAGTTTTACAATATATTTGGCAGTTGTAAATTTCACAGTTATGCTGATGACACACAAATTTACCACTATTTAAAATAGCCGACCGATATGCACTCAACAATATCCGCAATTGAATTAGACCTGAAACGTATTTCTAACACTTCAAAAAATCATGGCTTGTTACTCAATCCTAATAAATCTGTAACTATTTTATTTGGAAAAACTAAATATGTCGATAAATTAAAACTCATTTAACATTAAACTTAGAAGGACAACCAATACCAATACTAGATGGAGCTCGTAATTTAGGTTAAATTTTAGATATCTCGCTCAGCTTCAAGTCCAAGCACTCGCAAAAACAGTTTATGGCCACGCAGTACACGCTTTTTTTTTGGGCCGACAAAATGTCAAATTTTTTAAAAATTTGAAAATCTTCTTTGTCCGGCTAGCCGGCAAAATATTTTCAGATCATGGTCACCCGATGGCGCATTAGCTATTTGTCTGTCTAAATATAACAACACACATTTTGATGTTGCTATTGGATGACGTCACACTGGTATGAGCGTGTGCTGTGATGCAAACCCAAAAACCAAAATCACAAAATAAAAAATTTGCATTGGGTTTTCTTTAAATAGCGTGATTAAAATTATCATGCTCAAGGCTGACAATGGGTTTAAAAATAAATGTCGACCATTGATTCGTACATTTATGTTAATCAATGTAATTTTTAAACATTGACAGAAGTATTCAAACGCTAAGACAATCCTACAACCGTTTCTACTTTCATTTGCACGCACGACATGGACGTCATTAACAACAGTTCGCCTACCATTGCTACGCCTATCACCGTTTCACCCGCCGTGAACATTGTCGACATCAACAATAGTGCCTACCGCAGAGGAGCCAAGCTCCACTCTCTTCTACCTTTACCACCATATCATTCACCATCTTATTACGTCATATCCGTCAACAATTACACCACATAACGTCACAGAACCCAGAAGGCCAAGCCTTCGACTACAACTGCGCTGGAGCCACATGCTCGCCTACACACGTCGAAGTTTGCGACACCCGGTTTCAACGCCTATCACAAGCCGGACCCGCTGGAGAACCATGTTTGCGCATGCATTCGTCCTGTAACTGCCAGCCCTAAGTTTTCCAGGTATTGTCAGGTTCAGGTACAAGCACAAGTCACCACCCTAATGAAGCTTATCATGCCCAGTTCCGACGTCTTAACGCCGTCGAATACAGTACCTGTATCCGCACAATACTCATCTGAAGGAACGTCAGCAACTCAACATTTCACTATACGTAGCCGCAACATATTACAATGCAATAACAGCCAATTCACCAATAGCACAGCAACGTCAGCAACTGAACACGTCTCCATACGCAGTAGCAACATATTACAACTCAGCAACAGCCACGCTCACTAGCATCACAGCAACACCAGCAACTAAACACGTCACCATAAGCAGCAGCAACATACAAGAACGCAGCAACAACCAACTCATCAGCAGCACAGAAACGCCAACATCTTTGGTTAGTTTTTCGGATGACCCTACGCCATCGAAAACATCAAAGCAACGCCAATACAATTCCCGCAACAACGGCAGCAACCACCAACAACAACACATATTTCAAGAGCCTCAATGGTCACTGATGCATCGAGATAAATTTGGTACGTCCAAGCAAGTGACTTTTTGACCACTGGCCCAGGAGTAAACTGTGGCGAAATATATTTCGACGTCATTACATCCATTATGCCAACGATTAAATTCTTAAGTTTCACAATTGTACATTTTTAGTAATAGTATTTTATAGTTTTTCATATTTTACGGCCTTGCGAAATTTTCAGAGGCAAACTGTTCATAAATACGCATTTTCTGCCAAGATATCCGATACCAAAACCTATAAATAGTGTAGCAAAATAGTGTTAATTAGCTTATTGATAATTGTCTTCAAACCAACATCCTGTACCTTTTCAATCCTATGCGACCAGAAAATTTCCGTATTAACGAAAATGTTATTGTTAAATAACTGAACAAAAATTTGAATTTAAAAATAAAAAATTTGCCCGAAATAAAAAGAAACTTGAGTGCAAGGTAATTTACTAATACACGTGTTGCAGTTTACCTGGCTATTTTAAATGGAACACCCTGTATATTATTACAATATTAGATTCTACGTTAATTTTTAGATAAACTTTTATTAAGGTTTTCTATTTTTTAAAGTTAACCGTTTTGAGATATTTAATTTTTTCAAAAAAATTAAAAAACACTTCTAATTTAAAGAGATGTGTATGTTACAATAATAAAGTTAAAGAGATAAAATTTATAGGGGACACAACTGAAACTCTAAGCTTCCCTCCCATGATTTTATAATTACTTAATTTTATACAGAGTGGTAGAAATGTAGTGCCGAATTTAATCAAAAGTTCAAACCATCATAACTTGTTTATTTTAATAGAACACCCTATATGTTATTGCACAACTCGATAAATAATTTCTTAACTCTTAACTCTTATTTGTTATGAGCCTTGATAAAGCCCTACGCATAGGGGGCGAAACGTCGGCGTTGACAACATATTGAGTTTGTTGTTTCATTCACCTCCACCTAGAAGGGCTCGAGAAGAGCAAACTTTATACAAAAAATAAATAATTTTGTTCTCTTTCAGATGGTATAATGGTTCCCTATACCTATCTTCTCTGGTTTTCAAGGTATTTACTGTTATTCATTATTTTCCATTATTTAGCAATAAATAAGACTCAAATAAGCCTTCACTGTATTATTGTGTTAAATTGACAACAATAAACTGGTGACAGATTAGGTGCTTGTTTTGAAGTTCCACTAAAATTTCACAGCCTTCCTCGCAAGAAATTACGCGAAATCCGTGGACTGCACGAATAACAGTAAATACCTTGAAAACCAGAGAAGATATGTATAGAGAACCATTACACCATTCGAAAGAGAACAAACTTATTCATCGAGTTGTGCAATAATATACAGGGTGTTCCATTAAAAATAAACAAGTTATGATGGTTTGAACTTGATTAAATTCGGCACTACATTTCTACCACCCTGTATAAAATTAAGTAATTATGAAATCATGGGAAGGAAGCTTAGAGTTTCAGTTGTATCCCCTATAAATTTTATCTCTTTAACTTTATTATTGTAACATACACATCTCTTTAAATTAGGAAGTGTTTTTAATTTTTTTGAAAAAAATTAAATATCTCAAAAACGGTTAACTTTAAAAATAGGAAACCTTAATAAAAGTTAATCTAAAAAATTAACGTAGAATCCAAAATTGTAATAATATACAGGGTATTCCATTTAAAATAGCGAAGATAATGTCAACTTTCGGTACAACCGAAAGCGTTAGGTGGATGCCATTATTTTAGTTGAAAAGAACATGCCCAAAAACGCCTAAAACCAAATTTTCAAAATTCAAATCAAAGTAGTATGTTAAATATGACTAATGTCTCGTCACCGTGGGACACCCTGTATATATACTAGTAAATCATCGTCTGAAATAAATAAAAATTTATTAGAAAATTATAAAAGCAATCACGGAAACGATTACAAAAAAAGCAGTATATTTTAAAAGAATCAAATAAATTATACTATCAACTAATAATTGTCGGTATTAACAAAAGTGGTGTGAAAGAGTTCAATTATTGTTTTATTCCTCCTCACTTCCATTCATTAGGAAACATCAACGTTATGAGTTGATGTAAACCCTCGAACAAGGGTTAGGTAGAGATAATTTACCGATATAACAATTGGGGTAGATATTAAATGACCCTCTTAAACAATCGAGTAAATATATCATTTCCTTCGTTCTGAACTTTCCGTTACACATAAAAGATTTTATAGATTTGAAAATGAGGTTACAAATGACATCAATAAATTTAAATTTTTTTATTACTATTAATATTAAAGTAATCAATTCAGAAATAGTAGATTATTTTACTAGGAGTTAAACAATATAATTACTTAAAGGTTTGTTTGGCCAACTGAAATATACTATTTATTCTTCAAGCGCTTATTGCTGATTCTCATGTATTAATCACAAATTTTCGACATTCTCGGGTGTTATAGTACCTTTTTATTCTCAACGAAACAGGTTGGTACTTGACTGTCACGGCGTCCATAATAATATGACGTAACCCAGGTACCTACCTAACTAGTTGTGAAAACAAAAAAACTGTTGTTTTTAATGTTTAGACAGTAAAAAGGCTTTTAGCGTCTGCTAGTAGTTCAATAATATGCGGTTTTAATGTCGGTTGAAGAAAATAGTATTTTATTTTACTAGGAGTTACTTAAACAATATAATTGTTGAGCGAAATAAATATATTTTTTAAAAGTGAAATATATTATTGTTTCTTCAAGAGTTTATTGCTAGTGTTCATGTGTTATTTTCAAATTTTCGAGATTCTCAAGTGTTATAGTGACGTTTTATTTTCGACCAATACTGTTACATAACCAAGGTACTAACCTCTAAATAGTTGTGAAAACAAAAAAAACTGTTGCTTTTAATGTTTATACAGTAAAAAGCGTTTTTAGTGTCTGTCAGTAGTTCAATAATATGCAGCTTTATAGTCGCTGGAAGAAAAACAATTTTACTATCTTCAGCATTAGAAAACAGTCGTATAAGAAAAAAATCTTAAAATTGAGTTTTTCATAAAATTAAATATATAGTTGTGTCCAAATAAAATATAGTTATCTCACTCAATTATTTTAAATGGAACGCTTTATATATTAATAGAATTTTGAATTCTCCTTTTGTGTTTAAGGTAAGTTTTTCTTCGACTTTCTATCTCTACACAACGTAACTTTTAGGATTATCTTGGTTTTTATACGAAAATTGATAGATGTAATTTATATCAGATTGCAATACTTAGTGAAGCTGAAAGAAAATGCAACGGTAATGAAGATAAGTTGAGAACTGTGAACGAATTCTTTCTCAAAGAAAATATAAGTCCCTTCCTTTAAATTTGGCAATGCCCAAATGCAAAGTTTGTTTTTTCAAATAAGCATACATTGAAACTATCCGAAAGATAAGCAGTATAAGATTATTGTATACCAATTGATTCGGTAATTAACTACAGAAAGTGATTGTATAATCGATATATGATAATATTCAAAATGACATACAGGGTGTCCCACCGGGAACGCCATCGATAGATTATAGAAAAACTGTACATGGGAAAAATTTGAAAATTTGGTAGTAAACTAACATCGACGAGGGCAGTTCCGCTAAAATATTTTCAAGACGGTGGCACTTCCGGTTATACCGGAAGTAGGTGTCAACTTGCTTATTTTAAATGTAATACTCTATATATTATTCCATTTTGGATTTTGCACAACAATCCTAGACATATTTTCTGTATAATGTCCTATACCTAAGTCTAACTGTTTTGAACTTATTTTAAATTTTATGTCAAAAATGACGTTTTGAGGCCTAAACAAAATTATAAAATTTTCCTATACTAATGCCTTTCTTATTTAATTGGAATGGGTTTCTTTGTAGCAGGGGACCTATTTTAGTGGGCTATGTCGATATTTTGATAATAAATTAATACCGGGTGATCAAAAAAAAAGGATTAGAATTAAATTCTAAAACACGTGAAAAGTCATTTTTTTTAATGCAAGCACCCTGTTTTTATACTTTTATCTTATTTAGCATCAAAATAAGGTTGACTTTGTACAAGGTTGTCTATTCAAAAAATTCATAGTTTTTCGAAATATTGGCAATTTAACTGTTTTTTTGTTGCACAAATGCTGTTGTATTTCTTTTAGTATGAATGGTTATTGCTAGTTGGCCATGAAGGCGTTAGAAAACAATCATCTGTCAAGAATATGTCAAACTGTTAAAATTTTCAATACTCATGCCGGGACGCTTAAATTATACAAATGAAGATTACATAAATTTATTTCTTATTTATGGACAATGTGATAAAGTTATATCAAGAACATGTGTTACATTTGCAGCAAGATACCCGCAAAGACAGAAACCATCACCAAAAGCCCTTAAACGAATAATAGAAAACTTCAAAAACTTTGGACCCGTTAATTCAAATGAACAGATAAATAACCTTATTATTTGATTTACAAGAAGGAACAATTAATTAGAGACCAAAGTTAAAAAAAATTATTTTATTAAATGTTGAAATTGATGTCCTTGAACTTCTAGACATTTTTCGCATCTAGTAGCAAATTTTCATAGGTTGCCTTCCTTATTGCTTCACGTGTTAAATTTTGAAACTCAGTCCTAACTCGCTGCATGCAGTCTACTTTGGTGGTTAACGGGGTGTTATAAACTCGAAAATTTTAATTGTACCCAAATAAAAAAATCGAGCACTGAGATATCTGGGGACCGTGGTGGCCAAAGGAAGGGTCCATTGTTTGCCATCCATTGATCATAAAAGGCGTCTTGTGGAGGTGCGCCGTCATGTTGATAGAATAGATGTCTACGATCAGTCAAAGGTAAATTATCTAAATAATTGTGCAGGATGTTCAGATAGCCTTCACCTATTTAATAAGTTAAGAAATAAAATATTTTCAATAATTTCAAAAAAAGATTAACTTACCTTTTAAATTTTCTTGATAAAAATGTAATGCCACGATGCCATCGTTTCTTACTGCATCATAAACATTAAAATGCCAATATTCTTGAAGATTTCGCTCTCTAGTAACGTGGACATTTGATTCACTCCAATAATGGGAATTTCGCCGATTAAAAATGCCGTTTTTTGTAAATATGGCTTCGTCTGTCCAAATGATGTTATCAAGAAAATTCATTTTCTTGCGACCAGGTTAAAATAAATTTGCTGAAATCCAATCTCTTTGAAAAATCAGTCTCTTTTAGATGGTGAACCATGGAAAATGAATACAGATGAAATTTATGTTTGCGTAATATTCTTTGAACTGACGATTTGCTTAATCCAGACTCCAATGGAGCTTGTCTTACAGACATTGTTGGATGTGCAGCAAAATATCCCAAAACAGCAATTTCAACATTTTCATTATTAACGACAGGTTTATTTCTCTGTAGATTTGGTTTAACGGATCCAAAGTTTTTGAAGTTTTCTATTATTCGTTTAAGGGCTTTTGGCGATGATTTCTGTTTTTGCGGGTCTTGCTGCAAATAACACATGTCCTTGATATAACTTTATCACATTGTCCATAAATAAAAAATACATTTATGTAATCTTCGTTTGTATAATTTAAGCGTCCCGGCATGATTATTGAAAATTTTTAACAGTTTGACATATCCTTGACAGATGATTGTTTTCTAACGCCATCATGGCCAACTAGCAATAACCATTCATATTAAAAGAAATACAATAGCATTTGTGCAACAAAAAAAGTTAAATTGCCAATATTTCGAAAACCATAAATTTTTAATAGACAACCTTGTACCAAGTCAACTTTATTTTGATACTAAATAAAGATAAAATTATAAAAACAGGGTGCTTGCATTTAAAAAAATGACTTTTTGACGTGTTTTTGAATTTAATTTTAATCCTTTTTTTATCACCCTGTATTAATTTATTATCAAAATATTGACATAGCCTACTAAAATAGGTCCCCTGCTACAAGGAAACCCATTCCAATAAAATAATAAAGGCATTAGTATAGGAAAATTTTATAATTTTGTTTAGGCCTGAAAACGTCATTTTGACATAAAATTTAAAATAAGTTCAAAACAGTTAGACTTAGGTATAGGACATTATACACAAAATGTGTCTAGAATTTTGTGCAAACTCCAAAATCGAATAATATATAGGGTGTTCCATTTAAAATAAGCAAGTTGACACCTACTCCGGTATAGCCGGAAGGGCCACCATCTTGAAAATATTTTAGCGGAACTGGCTCCGTCAATGTTAGTTTACTACCAAAATTTCAAATTTTTCCCATGTACAGTTTTCCTATAATCTATCGATGGCGTTCCCGGTGGGACACCCTGTATATACTTCTAGCACTATACATTTGTATATCATTATTAATATACGAGTGGCCCATTAGTGCGAGGAAGGTGGATATCTCGGAAAATATTGGGTTTAGAAAAAAACCTTTGTAATGAAAGTTGAGCTGCACATTTTAAAATTATTTTCGTTTATACAGGGTGTTCCATAAAAGTGCGACATACCAAAGTTATGTTTTTTTAAATGGAACTACCCATTTTTTACTACAAATTGGGATTCCTTGGGAAATTCTAATGTGACTTTATGCATTAGACATAGTGTCTAAAATGGAGGGTTTTCGCATTATTTCACTTTTCCCAGAAAAATTTACTTAAAAAATTAAATAACTCTATTATCCTGGAATTTATCCAACTGTAATTTCGCAGCTTTAATATGCATTACATGTGCTAACTACAGTTGGTTGTTCACCTTCCAACTCGCTTGGTTTTGAGTAATCAGTTATTTAAATTGAACTCCCTAAATTCATGGATAACTTGATTTTTTCAAATGGCACTACGTAATTTTTTATGTGCTGTTGAAGGTAGAATCTTATAAGCATTCTAATGATAAGATTGTAGGTATCTAACTCTTACTCAAAAATCCGCAAAAATCCGTAAGAGTTAGATACCTACAACCATATCATTAGAATGCTTATGAAATTCCACGTTCAACGAAACATAAAAAAATAGGTGGTGCCATTTAAAAAAATCAAGTTATCCATGAATTTAGGGAGTTTAAATTAAATAATTGATTACTCAAAACGCTAGTTTTTAATTTTAATTTAATAGCACTCATTAACGTAAATATATGGTCCACAGTAGAATAGGATTTTCTGTAACCTGTTTGAAATTCCTGAAATTTCTTATTTTGATCAGCCCACGATGTAAGTCTTTGCAAGTTCTTCACGCCATCTGCCTTTAAAATGGACGGTGTTGAGCGCTCATGCAAGTTTTCATTTTATGTAAAGGAGTTAAGCTGATGAGAAAAAAGGAAATTCCTCTAATAAAATAACAAAACAACTAATAACTAAATCGAACAATAACAACTTCCTAGATGGTTCATCACCAGCACTTCCAATTTTTCCCATTAACTATGCCAAGTTGACAAATGAAGTTTTGTAACTTTATTTTTCAAAGTTCCCTACAAGAAGAAATCTAGTAAAGCTAACCCCATAATTTAGACACCACAGTATACTAAAATGAATGCTCATTGTTACTACACAATCCTTGTTTTATGAGGTGGAGTTCCGTTATGCTAGAAACACATATTTGCTCGCAGCTGTAATGACACATTTTCAAGAAACTCAAAAGTTATTCTTGAAGAAATTCAAATAATGTTCACTACATAGAACCTATTCTTAAAAATATGGAGTAATTAGTGCCCATTAGAAGTAAGAGATAGAAGGATAAAGAACGGACAGGAGGACAAGAAGCTGTATTACGAAAGAGAGGGATTTGCGAGGAAGGAGGTAAAAAGGCGAAGAAGAGACGGGGAGGGAATAAAAATAAGAGAAGTTTTGCCGAAAGGACAGAGATATTCAGAAGCAAGAAAAGAGGGGAAAAATTAGAGGGGAAAAATATAATAAAAAATATGAGAAATTGGTGAATGAAGGGATACCGAGGTACTTGAAGAGGGGGGTCAGTTTGAAGAAGAAAAGAATAGTAGCGAAATTTAGATGTGGGAATGAGGAGGCGGAAAATAGGTACTAGTTGGAGGATGATAGAAGGAAGTGCAGGCTGTGTGTGAAAGGATGGCAAAACTTGGAACACTTAAGTCAAGAATGTGAGGAGTTAAAGAAAGAGGGAAGGAAAAGAGGGGAAATATTAAAAAATGGAGGGGTAGGAGTGAGATGGATTTAGGAGGTGATAAGAAGCAGGGAAAGAATAATAGGATTAGAAGTGAAAGAGATATATTTTAAGTTGGGTACAAGTTAGAGGTTATAAAGATAATTGATTTTTGTATAAATTGTAAAACCAAATTGTAAATTGTAACTTAATGTAAGAAACAGTTAATTAAATATACTATACAAGTGCCCATTAACATTACCACACCGAATTAATTTCAAATCCTTGCTTTTCAATAGGATTGACCTCAGGATTGACATAATGTGGGTTTTTTGTAGCCCAATAATGTTCATTTTGTGTTGAGTTCACCGTTACTAACTAAACGGCATTCATCCGTTCACAATATACGAGGCATGTTTTTTAAGTAAGTACCGTTTTGAAATTAAAAAAAGACGTGCAAAGATATCGCAATAATTTTATTTTTACCTGAAAGCCTGTACCTTAATCTACTACTTTTCTACATAATTTTCGTGAATATTGAGGCACTTGTCATAACGTGGCACCAGTTTTTGAATACCCTCCTCATAAAATTCTGCCGCCTGACTTGTTAACCACTGTATCACAAATGTTTTGACTTCGTTATCGTCTTGAAGACGCTTACCACCCAGGTGTTTCTTCAAGTGCAGGAACAAATGGTAGTCGCTGGGCGCCAGATCAGGGCTGTATGGAGGATGATCTAGAGTTTCCCATTTAAAAGATTTAATGAGATGATTTTTGGAACTCAACGTAAACACAATTTTTAAATTGTAAAGCGTCTCTCACCTTTCTCTCACCTTTTCCTCCACTTTCTGCACCAAATCTTCATTAAAGACCGAAGGACGCCCACTCCGTTCTTCATCATGAACATTTGTGCGGCTATCTTGAAATGCTCTCACCCATTTCCTTACCATTCCATCACTCATAATGTTTTGTCCGTAAACTTCAAAAATCTCACGATGAATATCGATCGGTTTTACGCCTTTAGCACTAAGAAATCGTATAACAGCCCGTACTTTACAGTCGGCGGGACTCACGATTGTCGGAGGCATCTTAAACACTCAGTGGCGTCAATGTGTAGACAAGAGATGTAGGTAACCAGCGCGCATGCGCGGAACGCCGACCGTAGCGCGGAGGCGGAGTCGCAAAACGGTACTTACTTAAAAAACATGCCTCGTATTTTGAAAAACTCAAATATTATTAAAATTTACAATCACTTGCGCAACAAAATTAAGTCTTTGGCGTTAATGTTGATGTGAGAAATTTTCTAAATTATAAAGTCATGGTAACCATTTTCATTTCGATATTTGACGAACCAAACTACATTTTCAGTTTAACCCAAGATAGCAGCCTTACCGAATCGAGTTCATTAGTGTACTGCAAAACCATTTTATCAGAATTGACTCTTTTAACAATGTGTCTTTCGATTCGAGAAGAAAATGCTTAGTTATTTTGGTCATAAATTCCGATCTAATATTTTTAAGCCGGAAATAATGTTTGGAGAACTCTGAATTATCAACTTTCCCGTTGTGGATAAACATTTCCCGAAGTCAAATAAAAACAAAACAATATTTGTCAACCATTACACTCAATTACACGTTATTGATTTCCAAAAACTACTTGTTTAAAACACCTTTACGAATTTCAGGTAAGCCTTATTTACAAAATTGCATATAACCTTTTAAGAAAAGATCATACCAAATTTTTTTTCTACAAAATTTGTTCAAAAATATTATCTTTTTTAGAAATGCAAAAATAAGGTATATTTCTGGGAAAAATATTGATGACAACATTGTCTGTTTCCATGTTTTGAAAAAAATGCAAATTTGGTTGAAAATAGTTTTTTATCTGTTATTACAACTGAGTTTCGCTTACTCTGAACATCCTACAACAACAAAACAAAGAGAACACTTTGAAACATCCAAATTTGCCATTTGAGCGGCTCCAAATTAAAATGAAGAAAGCCGTTTATAGTTCTTTATATGTAATTCATTATTTCTATATGCAAAACTCAATTTTCTTTTATTTGTTTTTCTTTTGTAATAATGACACTATTAAGGAATGTTGTTGGAATGATGAATTCGTGGAGAGTAAAAATAGAATTAAAATAAATAAAAATAGTATTACATCTAATTACAACGTAATTAATGCAGTAATCCATTATAAATCAGATGTAGATACTTTTTCCAAACTAAAATAAGGAAAATTCTTCTACGCGATATTGTAATGACATAAGAATCTTAAAGTTAAAATCACTAACTTTAGAACTTATCGTTAGAAAATAAACTAGGAATAATTTGTAATATATTAACATTTCTGTTCGAATAAAGTTCAAATGTAGTCAAATTAATTCTGAAATTGCACAGCAGTATTGCAAAATAATTTATAGTTTCAATATAGAACAGAGGGTGAGCTATTTGTTTCCTTACATTTTTGCTACATCGAAACATGGCGGATATTTGTCAGCTGTCAAAATACCGGTGAAATATTTATAACCTTCAAAATCGTGTTCAGGTTATGCATTTGTCTGAGAATTCAAGTTTACTTCATTCACATTTAAAAAACAACTTCGACCTTTTAAATTTTAAATTACATGCTGTGGTGCTATAATGACAATCGATGAAGCATAAATTTAGCAGTCGAAAACTACGCTAAAAAACATGGTTGGTCACTACGTCGAATTTCGCTATAGCGCTTAGGTAGCAAGCAGCTACGTAGTTGCTTCAGATGTCTCAGAACTGGTGAACGCAACCAATGTTTTGGTTAATGTATTGTGTTACAATATACCAGATGTCCATTAATTCAAAATTAACGAATATCTTTTTCCGGTACAATTCGGACACCATATGATTTTGTTAGATACACAAATTTATATGACAATAATAAATTCAGTAAAAATAAAAATGTAAAAAAAAAACTGCTAATACTAACACTAAATTGTTTTTCTTCCAGGTAAGAACTTCTGCGAGTTCATCAAGAAGAGTAAGTAATTAAGTCAATAACAATCTTTATCAGTTAAGTTTGTAGCACAACTTTAAAATCGTTAAAGCACATTATTTTTGATAAGAATCAGTTCATGTTGTTTGCCAATTAATTACAAAGTGTAAATAGAAAGCAAAATTACTTTTGTCGGAAAATAACTTTTATTTTATTTTGATTTTATCTCGTGCTTGTAAAGTGTATAAAATTAGTTCTTTGCAGTTGGAAAGTAAACAAACTACAAATGTGTTTGTATCGTGATTTCTTTTCTACAAAGAATTTAATATATTGCGTACATATATGTATGACCCAAAAATATAGTTAGGCAAAAAACTAATTCTCATTTCGGAATAAAAATAATAAAATAGATGGTACTGAAGTATTTATGAACTCACGGCAACGTGAATTGTACTAGCATTTTACGTTTTTCATTCGAGCTTGCCGTTTGTGCATGACTGTGAATTTTCAATATTTTAATAATCTGCAATTATCAATACAAATATATTTTGTCTGGTTATTGGTTTTCAAAGATACTTATGAAATAATCCTAAATAATTGGCCTTTCGTTTCTATACCAATTGGGAAAAAGTCCAATTTCAGTGTTTGTTCAGATACGCGATTTTTATAGAAAGATTAATTTCTTAGTCCAAAGATGTATATATTCATTATATTCAAATAAGTTTATTATGTGAAAAATAGTGCAACCCATTGACAATTTTGATTAAGAAAGTAAGGAACTTCTAAGTAATGCTTGTATAAAGTTTTCGAAATTTTCAAAATTGTTTTTTTTGTTTTTATGAGTTGTAACAGTGTGCTTATACAATAAACCGATTTTTTTGTTCGTGTTCAAGTTTCGAACTAAATCAACATATTTTTTCGTTATTGCTACGGTTAAAATTAAAATAAAGCTAATATTTAAAATTGTAATTATTGCGTTACGCAATTTTTTATTGGCATGTTTTTACATTCTATTTTAGCACGAATGTGTTTCCGTTTGACCTGAAAGAACGGAGATTTAAAAGCATCGTTTAATTTCTATGTGAAATGAATGATAAACTGTACGATTAAAAACATTTTAGTAAAAAATCGTTACAATAAGCGACGCATTAAACACGTTACTTTTCGTTTAACTTCTGTTTCTCTTTTAACTCGTGAGTTTCACGTTGTTTGAGCAATAACATAAAACGAATAATTATAGGTATTTGAGAACACTATAAAGAAGTAGCAGAAATATTCCTAAATGAAGGAGGAATCAACGGAATTTAAATGTGACATTGCACGGCGAGTAATGAGTTTTCTGCGATAGTCGTAAAATTATGAACGATAGCTCATCCGATTCGGAATGCTATTTGGAGAAAAGCGTTTTTAGGATTTTTTCTGCCGACGAAAATTAAAAAAAGCCGACTCAGCATTGTGGTAATAACTCAATAACTATAAGAGTTGGCGGAAATCTAAAAAAATATTCTGAAACAGGAGGAAATTTCCGATAAACAACCCCCAACTCCCGAAACTGTAACTCCATTATTTATAATTTTAATTTAACGCTGAAAATAAGGTTCCGCGCGGCCGTATCAGCATACGCGCGCCGCTTCTAAAGATAAATCACATGTAACAATTTTTTTATACTATTAAATATTATTTAAAAAATTAAAAACGCGATAAATGTTAAATAATTGTTCTAAAAATTCTCGGAGCCCTTCTTTTTATATACAGGGTGATTCATTAGGATAGCGACCGGCCGCATCTACTTTTCCTCTAGATGGCGCAATCTATAATTTACAAAATATAATTGAGTTTTTTACAAACTACATCCTAATTAAGGATAGCATTAGAAACTACTGTTTCTACTTTAAAACTTTTGTTTAAGTCATTTTCTATATTACCTATTGTTAAGTGTTGGGGTAATGTTACTTTGTTAAGAGAAAAAACACTGTAACTTCCACGAGCGTGAACCGATTTTTAAAAATTTAAGTTCCTTTTAAAGAGCATTAAACGTAAATTTCAGAAGCAGATAACAACATCACATTTAATTATTTTATTGGAAACTAGAGGTCGTTATGTAACACCTATTTCTATTTGTTATTTTTTCTGGGAAATTTCAAATGCAATGCTATAACCAGCTCACAAAAAGCAAAGAGTATTACTTATTTACCTGCAAAAATTATCCTGTATACTAAATAATATTACATCATAAAAAGTTTTTTAAAGTTTTTTATTTTGTTAATTATGATTTTTAAAGTTAGGAAAAATAAAATATTAGAATAAAGTTATTAAAAAATTTTTATGTATATGGTATGGTATTGCTGGATGTATCTCTTATTGAGTGTTAACAACGTCATAAAAATAGTACAAAAATAGTAACTCTTGCCAAATACGACAATCAAAATATTGTGCAAGAAACTTTGGTCTCCAAGTACATTAATATTTTTCGGAAATGTTTGTCGGCAGATTGTTAAGAAGAAATTGAAGCTAGATTTCCAAATTAAACCCCAGTTTCTTGAATTTTGCTGAAATTCACCAGTAGGTAGGGAATACCTCAAAGAGTAAAATGAACCCTATGCCAATGTGTACTTTTTTGCTAGAGGTGAATACCACCCTACTAAGATGTGATAATTGAAAAAAAAGTCATGAGTCAATAGAAAAACAATTTTAGCTAAAAATAATCTATAGAATTTTTTCGAAAATTCTAAAGTAATTCTTGAGCTTAAAAATAACGGTGAACATTTCAAATTTAAAATTAATTTGAGCACTTTTAAAAGTTTTTTTTAAATTTAGAAGTGGAGGTGTGTATGGGACTATATCCAATATAAATATTTATAACAGGTAAATTGTAAACACTATATTGATAAATCTATTTTTTAGAAATCTACAAATCACGTTGTTTGCGATTTATCTACTTAGTAGTGGAACTACTGGCCTTCTATTCATGAAATTGAGAGAACTTTACTTTTCTCACGAGAATATATAAAACCCCTTCTCTCGAAGTTCACTTTAGTTTCTCTTTGTTTTAAAATCGTATTCTTGAACATAGAAATATGATGTGTAATTGAGGAAGAAATTTTACAAACAGTGCCGGTATTAGATTCCGATTTCAACGAATCAAAATTGAATATAATAATCAGCCAAAATTTTGGGTCTAGCCTTATTTCATTTATGGATTTAGTTAAACACATGGTTAATGTAACTTCTTTAATATAAATTAATAAAAATGCAAAACAGGCCAAGTAGTCAAGTAAGACACACCCAATAAGATATTCAGCAAAATACATTAAAAACCACCCACAGCTGCAAAAATTTAAATCCATTTACAAAATGAACACGTGCCCGAGGTGCTTCACAAAGCTTGGATCCAATGGCGTAAGGTAAGTTTGTTATTTCAACAACTTTAAAAAATGATTATAAACTAAACCTGCAATTCTGTGTACAGTGCGTATCACTGTAATCACATTTTAAATCAAAATAACTCTGAAAGTTTAGAAGATAGAAGGATAGAACAAAAGCTGACATCTAGGGTGCTTGTCCAAGTTTTTTTTACACATATTGAAAAACAAAAACAAATCATCTGTCAAACTTGTGAATGTAACTTGTATATTCTTAAATGGAACACCCTGTATATTTTTATATTTTCGAATGCGCCATTCCATTCTGAGTTCAACGATAATAATACTTTAACTTAAGCGTTGATTAGATTGTGCAATCAAATGTGTTTGAAAAAGAATTAAACAAGTAAGAATATTCAACAATAGTATTTTATGTACAAGAACGAAAAATAAAATATTTCGGACAATTTGTTATTATAGCCGGACGAGACGCAGCCGAGTCCGGGAAAAGCAGAGTCCGAAATATTTTTTTTTCGTCCATTTATCATATATTATTTTTTACTAGATTAAAAGCAATTGACGGGAAAATTTTTATGCTAGACCTATGGCGGACGGACGCCCCTGGCCCCGCCCCTGAATGGAAATTTCCGGTTTTCAATGTTAAAATCAACTCTGAATATTAACGACATCAACATTAAAAAATATTCAAAATTAATTGCTTCACAACCCACTACACATAACCTAAAAGGTAATCACATTAGTTGAGGTTTATGTAAAAATATTAATTAGTACTTACATTAACGTTACGGTTACATCTTCGTGAGGATTCCATAAAAATCAACGTTTATTTGTTTATTAAGCATTGGATGCTTTTCTCTTTTGTATCCGTTTTGTTGACATTTAGAAAATTAAGTAACAATGGTGCCACCCCGCTCTCTGGTGAATTTTACCAAATGTCACATTTGTAAGATCTAGGCCGAGAATTTGATGTTCCCGGCCAATTTGAATAATAACCGGAGGAATAAAAAATGTTTTTCTGTCTAGGACGAAAAATGCGTTGCCCTAGCTACCACGATGTTTGATGAAAAGATCAAGTTTTCGTCCAGAGATTCAAACCGAGAAAGAGTTGTTTATGATACAATCGAATAAAAAAGAGTTTATTTATCATTAGTACTCATCATATAATTGTGCAAAAAAAACTAATCAAAGCCTGAGTTAAAGTATCATGTGTGCTATATCGTGAACTCATAATGGAATGGTGTATTCCAATATCTAAAAACATACAGGGTGTTCCATTTAAAAGTATACAAGTTATATTAATAAGTTTGACAGATGATTAGTTTTTGTTTTTACAATATGTGTAAAAAAACTTGGACATGCACCCTAGATGTCAGTTTTTGTCATATCCTTCTGTCTTTTAAACTTCCAGAGTTATCTTTATTTGAAATGTGATTACGTTCCTTAAAACCACTAATATGGTATGGGAGGGGGGGGGTGCAACATACACGTTTTAAAAGCGGGATCACCTCCGCCATATTGTTCAGTGTGTACTGTCAGTATAGACGTGCTAACAACTGTAGTGTTAATTGTGTGTTTTGTGTGTGTTTAGTGGATATTTTTTGCTTGGATAAGTTGTAAGATACTGTAATAATAATGGCTTCATGTGCATTACGTATTTGTGTGAGCAGGTCCCGTGTAGATAATAAGCAATCAACTGGAATAACGTTTCACAGGTTAGTTATGTGTAACGATATGATACAGAGACGTACCCAGTATCAAACCTATATTTACATTTACATATTTATTTCATCATGTTCAGTATGACTGAAAATATGTTAATAGTTATTTTTATTTTAGAAACCAAGTATTTGATGCGTCCAAATACTTTCATTAATATTATTTTCCAATTTCATACTTGAAAAAGAATTTATAGAAATCGGTAATAATACCGAGTGCGGACCTGTGTAGTTGTCCGCCATATTGTTACTGACCTAAGCCATGCCTAGTGGGTCCACTTTTCTGTACGAAATTCATATGTAACGTCGTTTCCATCTATAACATCTCACTGCTTGAAACGCACTGTACAAATCGTAGCGTGTGCAGCACAAAAAATGTTTGGATTAACGCTCGTTGCACACTACACAATTTCGACCGTGCGGGAAAACATCACATGGTCTATATTTTTTAGTCAACTGATGAAAAACATGGCTGGTTTCACATTGCACGATTTCAACACGGGCACGATTTTTACCCGTGTTGCAATCGTCTGGTGCCACTGAGCAACATGAACGCTTTTACACTAGACGATTTTGAGTCGTCAGTCGTTTGCTCTGCGCACCACTTGCAGTGTTGTTTGCGTTCACCCGTTTGAGTGTCATCATTAAAAATATTATAGGACGTAAAAAGAAAAACAAAATTAGAGAAGTGTACTTTAATAACATCAAAATTATAGGGAATATTGAATTAGCATCAAATTTTAATACATATTTTAAAAATACCGTTAAAGAAATTAACGAACCTATTCCATTAGCAATTGACAATAGAATAAAAGTAACTAAAGTACTAAACAAATTTAAATTTAAAAATAAATTAATTTTAATTTAACTTTAAATAATTAAAGTAATTAAAAAATCAAATAGTGTTGACAATATTTCGTTTAAGATATTGCTTGATGCTTTTCCGATGATAGGAGTTGTTTTAGTAGACATAATAAATAAATCTTTACAAACAGGAGTAGTTCCTAATATTTGGAAAATAAATGCGGTTATTCCCATCCCATAATACAAAATACAAAAAATGCGAGGAATTTCGTCCAATTAACAACACATTACCTAAATTAAAACAAATTTTAGAAGTAGTAATAAAACGTCAACTAATCGAGTATTTAGAACAGCACAATATAATTAGTGGCTCATAATCGGACATCAAAAGTAAACAATTTTAACATATTACTTAGTTTGCATTTTGCTTCGCCCTGTATTAAAAAAGGTTCCGATAATAAAAATAATGCTAAACACAGCTAATGACTTGAAAATAACTTGTTAAAAAAGTACATCTTAAATTTTATCTTTTTAAAGTTGCAACAATAAGTGATGCTCATACATAATAGGGTGGAAGGTGATCAGTACCTTACAGTACTAGATGATCAACAAGAAAAACATGTTGTTCCTAAGAATCGCGACTTTGGTTTCCGGAATTATCAATTTTCTTTTTCGTGTGTGTTTTTTAGGGCTTTTTTGGTGCAAATATAAAATATGGAAGGTGATCAGTACCTTACAGTACTCCATGGCCAACAAGAAAAACATGTTGTTTCTGAGAATCACCACTTTGGTTTTCGGACCTAGTAATCAAGACCCTCCCCGATAATTAGGAAAAAATGTACAACACAATCACATTACACACTTAATTAATATTATTGCATGTGAATACTAGGGTGGGTAAGGGTTGGCATGTTTAGGTTTTAGTGGTTTTCCTAAACCTTGAAGTAAATGCTTTGCCAAGACGAACCAATCCACAATTGCACACGGTTTCGTCACCACACAATACAGGTTGATACTGATCTTCTGGGGCACCATACATAACACTTACACCACAATACAATATTTATGTTACTTTATAACATGGATATGTGTATTTTTCTGATAATTAGCTATATGTTCTAAAATGCTCTGTACAATATATTGACATGGTGTATTTTTTAAAGCACTTGATACAATCTTTTTAAACCTTAAAGAAATATACCATGTCAATATATTGTACGACTTTTTAGAACACCCTGTATAATCAAAAATATTTGTAAAACATGCACTCTGTATCTGTACTAAATATGACAGATTTTAAAATTTATATCCTTTTTATTAACTAAGTTATCCTCCGATGTCAGAAGTTTGCGCTATCCTGTAACCAACAAATTTTTTATAGATTTTATGACGCAGAGATATATTTCACATTGTATTACTAATAGAATATTCAATGAAACTTGAATTGAACAAGATACTGCACAAGTTTAAAACGAGGAATTACAGTATTTGCGATTAGAATGTATGAATGTGAGAGATCGAGCCCCGTTTGTAAAATGGCGATAGCGCAAGAGAAGTCAATTTGTGTGCTTAAGTATACGCAAGCATTTCCTCGGTATTTACGGTAGTTACAATGATAACTACTAATTTTTTTTCTCCAATTGTTGGTTTATGATTTAAAGTTGTTATCCTTCTAGGTGGAGGTAGAGTTAAAAATAACGGTCTAGAATTACATATATGGCCGACGTTTCGCCCAAACCTGTTAGGGCTTTATCGAGGCTAAAAGTTAAAAAACAAGAATGGGTTTATTTATTTGTTCGTTTGTCTATTATATACTGTGTATCTTATATAATTTATTAATGTTTAATCCTTTTGACATTATCAACCCTTAATGATTATTGTAAATTCTGTGACCCACACGGTTTTTAATTTACTTTTAACTTTTATAATTTTCATTGCAATAGGACTGAAAAAATAATATCAAATCGCATATGCATTTAGTAAATCTAAACCTGAATATTGTTTCATGAAGTTTAAATCGTACACTCGACGTTATTAAAATAAATATGAATAAGTCATATTTGAAACATTAGAAAACGTGCATGTAATTCTTGTGGTATTGTTGTATATCCTTTTTATGAAAATATCAGGAGTATATATTATTTTTAACCGCAACATACACATATAATTTTTGATTATTTTATGATCTCCTATATAAATAATATTTTTGTAGATATTCCCAAATAGTGGGACCTTTTTTTGTAAGAGTACTACTGGTGAGGCATGATGAAAACACCATGTCTAGTCTTTTGCCGACGTTTCGAGTAGCGTTGACCTGTCTTTATCAAGGCAACTAACAAAGGTGGATATAACCGTACTAAAAATCTTAAAAGAATCCAGATTAACTTGATCACAAATGTATAAATAATTAATTAAAAACAACAAATAGGGTCTTTTAATATGCACAAACTTCACAGAGCGACGAACTAACAAACAATATGATCACATTGAATTCTAACCTAAATTATAAAAAAAATTACCAAATGTCAAAAATTGCAACACAAACCCAACCTATTTTTTTCTTTAAAGACTCACCCGTTACTGAAAAAGAAAAACTAATATATTGAAACACAAACTTTTATTTAAACAAGCTGAAAAGTAAATCTAAACTTGCTAAAATGCAAGGGACAAAACATGTTTTCGTAATCAAGATATGGGTTTTGTAAAATTATTAAAACAAAATATAAAAACCACCAACCAATTCCTTATCATATACTTTTGTAAATAAAACAACTCAGACGAACGGAATTAAAAATAGATAATTTATATTGTCGCATAAAAATAATTAAAAAAAAACAGTAATCAAGACAAATAAAAATGCGTAAAAATAAAGTAATTAAAAGTACTTTTATAAGTCGCGGAAAAGAAGTAATGACTTTACTAGGGTTGCACTCTGAAACCAATCAAAGTTATATTCTTCAACGCTTCCGGCGTTCTTTCAAAGCAATTTTCTTTCATATATCGTTTTTCTGGGTATTTCTATTTCTACTGGATTTAAGTAAAAATTAACGAATTTTAATTGCGTTAGATACTTATTAACTAAACTTAAATAGCCAATAACCCAATGATTTGTTTAATTTTGGTAGTTTACTCATTAAAATAAGCTTTATTTACATTATATTTTGTTTAAAGATAAAGATTAAAAGTCGTTTTTCTAAAAATATTTTCTTGCCATATACCTTCGTTTAGAAAGGTTGTATCGATTTTGTAAATAAACAGACTTTGTATAAATTGAGCACCTACAGCAAACAGTATTTCAGGTTTTAGTAAAATTTACAAATATTAGGTGTGAAATTACGAAATGTTTTAGATGGAATCGAGTTTGTGGTGAACACAAAATAACAAGTATTTGTATTGCACATTTTATAAAAATAAGATAGGGAGTTATGCAACAAAATTTTAATACCCCCTTTTTAAAATTAGAGTTACGGTATAATAAAGCAAACAAATATTTGCCGATGGTCGACCGGCTTCCAGGCCGTCAGTCCGTATGTAAGATATCAAGAAACCGCCAGTCCGAGTTCTATAAAACTTTGCATGTGGGTCTTATTTATAATATCGCAGATCGGATTAGATTTCGGGCATAATCGCTTTAGCCAAAAGGGCCGTTAACCTACACATTTCAAGTTCTTGAACTATTTGGATTTTATTTATTCATTTAATATTTACTGAGATAGACTATCATGTGAGAATAATTGTTTTAACAATATCTCCACCAATATCATTTATACAAAAAAAATTATAACAAAAGTTGTTGGAAATTATATCGTCTATAACTTTTGTTTGAATAATTTTTTTAAATGCAATTTTCGATTTCTCTTAGTGTACAGAATTTGCAAGTCCTCTTAAAATGAAAATGCGCGCGCTACCTCGTTTTTTCCCGACACATAATATCAGGTAGAAGGTAGCGTTCGGCTTACCAATTAGATACATTTAACTATTGTTGGCCGTTACTAAAATGTATAGTTATTCCCTAAACGTTTTTTTCCCTACAACGTACCTTTTTTTCACTTTTTCTATTATTAAGTTGCGTTTATTTTATTTTTTGAGCAAAATTATTTATGTCACCGCACACTTTCGATACTCTTTTACACGTTTGTTAGTATCAGAACATTTGGAGTTCTGCGCAAAATGTTTGTTTTCATTTTTTCATGATATTTTTTAATTTTGGGTATAATATGAATAACTAAAGAGTCCAGCCGTATGTAAACACGATTTTAACGAAACTTGGTATATCAGAGATTTTGTTAGGTTTTGGGATATAGATAATCTGACTTGCTAAAAGTACACTTAACCTGCAAACGGTTTTCAAATTTACAAAAATTGTTGGTAATATAATTACACACACAACTTGGTCTTTATTTTCTAGAACAATAATTAAACAAAAAAAATTACAAATAACAAGTTGTTGAAAATTATATTATCCATAACTTTAATTTAAACTATTTTTTTCTAACACGCAAATTTATTTTTCCTCTTTCTCAACCAAAATTTTCACAATTTTAAACTTCAAGGAAAGCTTTGTTTTGTTCCGAAGTCAATAGCGGTCGTAATAAGGTTTTACCGTTAGATACATTTAAAGTGATGGCCTTTACTGAAATTTATAAATCGATTGCACAGATTACTTCGTGATGCACTTCACGTACTTGCTTTTTGTTAAATTTTTCCTTCAAAATATTGTACTATAAGCTCTTAGTGTATTATTTTATTTTTCAAGTAAAGTGATTTACGTCGATGCACACTTTTCTGTACGCTTTTACAGTATCGGGTCAATGTTTTCTCAAGCGCAGTTTTTATTCCAGTCTTAAAAAAATAATTAAAGGGGCGAAGGTCTTGGTCTTCACAGTACTTTCCAAATTTTTAAGTGTATAATAAACTGTGTAAAATTTTTTAAACTGTTATTTACATGTTTTTTTAATTTTTTTTTGTTTTTTTTATAATTCGCGGAGCACTTTTCTATAAGGTGTTAGAGGTTTAATATATTCTTCGGGTAAAAGTTTTATGTCGCTTTCTATACGTTCTTACACGTTTGCTACTATTGAGGGGATGTGGAGTTTTGCGCAAAATACTCAATTTAAATAAAATGTTAAGAATTTGTTTTACATGAAAGAACAATAAATCCTGGTAAAATTTAGTATATCGATGAAGTTCTATAACACATATTACATACATGCAAATATCCACCGAAAGCTTCGCTAGATTATAAATTTAATTCTTCTATTGATTCTATGGTATTAAACAGTAATATAGAAAAAAGTGTAAAATACTCGTTCATCTGTATTAATATTTTAAATTTTTATAAATTTTCACAAAAATTTTTTTGTATACGTTATAAGAATAATAATTTTAGAAGTCTGTCTTAATTAATCTTATTGTATATACTAATTCAAATAAAAAACGTATAAAACTACTTTTGCTAGATAGACGCACAATGCGTTGAAATACTGAAGCTAGTGCCGGTAATTTTTGTTGACTTGCATTCGAGCTAATCTGCACTGATGAGCCTCAAATAAAACGTAACGCGTGTATGTGGTATGTTGGTGCCGTTCGTAATACTGCAATTATCAATGGTTACTATTTTATTCGGGTGGCATAAATTTGAAATCTTGCGTTATGAATGCGCTTAGCTTTTTCGCAATGTTAAAAAGTTCACAGCCTGCATCTCACATACTACAGATTTCTACAAATATTACAGTTTCTTGAATCTGAGTACATGGCAACATAAGGTGGTGACACCGACTATCTCTTATATATTTTATACCCTTACACATTTTTATGTATTGCATCATTTCCTGTTGGTATAGCTTTTCGTGATCTAAGTAGAAATGAAAATATACTACATTTATTTTATAAAGTCACTATATTAATATTAACTATCAATATTATTCCAGGTATACATTTTCTTATTTTTTAGTATGTGTAATTGTTGAATGCCTAACTATTTGTGGTAAAAAAAAGATGCGACATAATTTGATTAGTTTTAAGCGACATAAAAACAGCGGTCAACATCTACCGAATTAAAAGAATATTGCTATGAAATAATATTACCAGTACTTTTTTATACAGGGTGTCTTACCGGGAACCGCCATTAGCCGTATACAGAAAGGTATACATGGAAAAAATTTAAAATTTGAAGAATGACTAAAACCAATAGGGTCAACTCAACTATAATATTTTCATTCTTCTGACACTTCCGGTTGTATTGGAAATCGACATCAACTTTGTTACTTTAAATGGAACACCCTATATATTATTCCATTTTCGGATTCTACTTTAAAAGTTTTAGGGACGTATCCCCAATAGTAGAAAATTG
Organism: Abscondita cerata; assembly: GCA_030710515.1. Lineage (NCBI taxonomy): Eukaryota > Metazoa > Arthropoda > Insecta > Coleoptera > Lampyridae > Abscondita > Abscondita cerata. The sequence goes on along the minus strand of JALBCR010000539.1, from coordinate 376,637 downwards.
CAAATATCTCCAAAAGTAGTAACCGTAATGGTAACAATACTAACTTACATAATTTAAAAGAGAATTTTAACCTGCACACTACACAGTAAAAAATACAGGGTGTTCCATTTTACTTAAGAAAGTTATTGTTTTTTGAAGATGTCAAAATTAACAGCAAATATGAAACACTTAGTATCACATTTTTGAATCTATGGACACATCTTCGTTTGCTATAGTCCGTTCTCTTTATACAAACCAAAAATTAGATATGGAGTTCCCGTAAAAATTTTACTAAAAAATTAATATCTCGAAATATACAGGGTGGTCACTTTGAAGAAGCTCACCATTGGGATATTCTAAGCGATGGGAGATACAGCATCGGTTAAATTAGAGAAAAGTCGCACATTTTAACCACTTTTAAGAATTAAAAAATAAAAGTAAGATATGTACCACTTATTCTCAATTTATCACAAAAAAAAATGAAAATTGTCATTTTCTCTCTCTGTTATAACTTTTTTACTTATTTAACAATTATTATGAAACTTACTAGTTTTACATTTTTGACCAGCTGCTTTTTAATAAGACTATCAAAAATTTTGTAGATTCACTCAAAAGCCGATTTTTAAACGGTTACTTATCCCAATGGTGAGCTTCTAGAAAGTGACCACCCTGTATAACTCCTAGCTACAGGGAATGTAGAAAAATAAGTGTCCCTAAAATTTAAAATAAGATCCAAAAATGCAATAATATATAGGATGTTCCATTTAAACTAACGAAGTTGATGTCGATTCCCGGTACAACCAGAAACTGTCAGAAGAATAATAATATTTTAGTTGAGTTAGCACTATTGGTTTTAGTCATTCTCCAAATTTTCAATTTTTTTCCATGCATACTTTTCCGTATACGGCTAATGGCAGTTCCCGGTGAGACACCCTCTATAAACTTGTGGAACCTTTCTGAAAAGATATTGTGTAGCAAGAAGAGTAAGTAAGGGTGCAAGTATCACTGGTAACTAAAATGGTAATGGTTAAATTAAAACCTTAATACCAAATGAAAGGTAATTAGTTTCAGTTTTCAACAATTTAGAATATTGAGCTTTTGATCTGAATGTAGCAATGCAGATTTGGTTAAAATATCTAGAAGAGCATTCAACTTTTTAATTAAACTAATTTTATCAAATAGTAGACAATCAGAAAACGTAACTCCAAGATATTTGATTTTCTCGTCTGCAGCAATTGATTTAATGATAGCAGAAGAAGACAACTCAATTTCAGTAAAATGGTTTTTATTTTTTCCAATTAAAACTGTGTCGTCTGCAAAACCTATAATTGTGAATGGCTTTAAGTCGTCACTCAAACGATAACCGCTTGCATCTGCAACTTCATTTTCGGATATTTCATTAAAAATATGATTGATAGACATATTAATTAAAATTGGAGAGAGAGAAGCCCCTTGAAATACGCCTGTCTTGATGTTAATACCTTTTGATTTCTTTAGACCCAAATCTATATATGTTTCATTATATTTTTGAAGTTTTACTATTAAATTTTGTAGTTTTGAAGGCAATTCCGAATTTAAAATAACATTTTCAATATGATTGTGGTCTACAAAATCGTATGCTTTTGCAATATCTAAGAAAATTAGTGTAACGTCTTCATGTTTTTCTTTAACATTCTTTAGAATTTTCTCGATTATTCCTGTATTTATATGACATCCAGGCTTTGCATAAATCCTCTTTGATTTTAGTTAATTACTACAAAATTTCTTACATGTTTTTTAAGGTTTTTTCAATTATTCTTCGGACAACAGAGCATATTGAAATTGGTCTCCAGTTGTTAATATCTTTTAAGTTCCCTTTTTATCAGGTCCTGGGGCAGTATCTACAGAGATCCATTTTATTGATGTTTTAATCTCTTCTTCTGTTATTTCATCGTTATAATTTTTATTGATGTTAATTGATTCTTGCAATGTTAATTTTGAGGTAATTACACAAGTTTTTTCATTTATTTTCCCAAAAATGCTTTTAAAATGAACATGTATTTTGTCTAGATCTATAGAGCACATCTGATGATTACCATTTTCTAATAACTTTCGGTCTTTGATTATAATACAACTATTGTACAACTTCCTATTCATATTGTGATCTTCTGTTCTCTTGTCGCCTCTTAGTGGTACGATGCGGATTTGATGTTTGCAATGGTTTATTTGATCGGTCTAATTTCTTTTTTTTACGAGCTTCATAATATTTTACGGCAGGATGTTTTGGGCCGGGTATTAAAATTTTTTACATCTTCATTAAAACTTTGTTTAGTAGTATAAACTGTCGTATCAAATTTTAGTTGCCATTGTATTAAGTCACTATCAATTTTTGAATTTTTATGTTCCATCGTAGTTTTCGAACATTTTTTTGATTTGGAGCATGGCCGAATATCAGTATTTATATTTTCTTGAGTATGTTTATCAACTATAGAATTTCTGTATTCTTCTGAATGAATCTTCCGAATGTGGACTTGCACCCCTCTAGCATTTTTGTACATTTTGTTACAATAAGGACAAGTTTGTTTTCCTTTTTTTTTACAAACCACATCTTCATTTACATTTACATAAGTAGTCACTTCACAATCACCTCCTTTTGTAAATTTATTTTTAGATGAACAATTGTCATTGCGAGATTTGACAAGAGACATTTTTTTAAATTTTGTTGTTTGATCTTCATTTTCACTAATTCTATTCAGTGGTCCCGCTTCCCGTAGGTCTTGTGATATTAAGAAGTTCCGGGCCAATTTATTTCTCGAATCATTCGGGAATTGCCTTAAAATGTAACCCTCATCTGACAAACCGTCATCGCTTGACATTGACATTAATTATAAAATATAATTATCATAATAGTAAATATTAGAAACGAGATGTTCAAAGCTCTTAGTAAGGCAGTATAAAGCAAAGTTGCTTGTTTTTACGTATTTTGAGTTATTGTTTTTTTTTCGGAAGCGCTGCAAATCATGCAATAGCTATTTGTGTTACCAGTGACGAAAAGCAAATGTGGTACTAATAATAATGATAATATCCCACGATTTAAAAAAAAATCAGGTTTCGTTACGTGTAACATACAATATTTTCTAATTTTGAAAAAAAAGTTTAGAAAAAAGAATTAAACCTATTTCGAATTCGAATTCTAATCGAATGTGATCCATGTTACCATGGTTACCATTTCCAAAACGAATGTCAAAACAATCTGACAAGTGGCAAAAAGTTTAATTTTTCGTAACCAGTTACAAGAAGTGGACCATTTTGACATCTACTTCGATTATAAAAAATGTGACTTTATATGTCAAAATTAGAAAAAAATTATTTATCTCAGAAAAGTAAGTAAGTTAGGTATAGGAAACCGTTTAACAACATTATTTTATATGGTATAATTCAAAAACAGGAAAATATAAGTCATCCTTTTAAAATAACCTAACTTTAAAATGGTACGTATTTCTGGAGTACTTGGTCCAATCCAAAATATTTTTAAAATGCAGTAATCTCAATATTATATGTAGACCATAAGTTTTCTTACATTGTTTGGCTTTTGGTACTACAAAATAATTCGTTGATAGTGCCTCACTCTGTACATCTAGACATTTTCAATGTATACTCGAAATCTTGCATTAAATTAGAGGGAAGAAATAATATTTCACCGTAATTTGATATGTGTATCCATCATTTTTAAGTACCTAGTTATGTATATAAACAAACGGTGCGCCACAAAACTCCACATTCTAATACAAAATATGTATAAATGAATCCTAAATTTATAGCACTAAAGGTATTTTTAAATAAAAGCCAACTGACGCTTGCGGCCAAATTTTCATAAATGTGAATTTTTAAATAAAGTTCCGATTTAGGTGTAATTTCTACCCTTAGAATCATATTTCTTTTTGTATCGTAAATGCAGTATTGATCAACAAGAATCCTTTCGATAATCGTATTCGATGCTTTCCTGAGTATGTTATAGTTCATTAGGTTTCCGAGCAATACTTTTTAATTTTTAATAAGTTTTTGGTAACGATAAACGTTAGGAAATCAAAAGGAGAGAGCCGTTAACCCACACCGATTTTCGAAATTTTGAAATGTTTAGAAAAATATTAATTTTACACATTTTTGTTTCTTATAAAAGTTGTTTATAGTTTAATTATACACAACTTTTGTTCAAATTATTTATTGATCCGATATGTAATTACTGAGATATAACAATCACGTGATACTAATTATTGTAACAATATCTCCACCAATATCAATTTTGCAAAAAAGATGAGGAAAAAAAGTTGTTGAAAATTGTATTGTCCATAGCTTTTGTTTGAACTATTTTTTTCTAAAACGCAATTTTGTTTTCGCTTATCGGGTCGAGTGGAGTTCTACGGTATACGCTTGTTATCATTGCAGGAACAAAACTGCAATGATAAATATGAAGGTAAAAACGCCTTTTTATCTATTTGTTGACTGTATAGAAACTTTATTTACCTATATTAAAACAAAAACTGTCAAAGACGTGAGCCAGGTGGGAACAAGAGCCAAATACCGGGTGGCCAACTAAGAATGGACGCCGGCCATATCTCGGAAATTATAAATCTGACAATATTAAAAAAAAATATTTAATAAGTAAATCGACTACGTGAAATCGCGGGAAATTATTTTCAAGTTTGAAAGATGGCCGCTAGGGGGCGAAACTGTTATGGCCGATCATATAATTGGTTCTTTCTCCAAAAATATGCAAATATAAATATATTTTAAATATTGCCGTAGTAAACACTACAAAATTTTTTATTTTTTTGTTTATAGTATTTTACTCTCTTATAAAATGTAGTGGTGGGGAACATCAAACAAGTTTTTATTTAAATGGAAATAACAATGGTATAAGTTAACAGAATTGAAAAAACTAGGTCTCGTTTAAAAGAGCTCTTTTTACTTAATACTATGCTGTATAAAGATAGTCCGAATAAATTTTGACGTGATAGCTAGAGGGCGCTGTTTAACATTACAACAATTATTGCGCATTATCATGAGAATTTAAACAGCACCCTATATATCTTTTTACACAGTTAAATATAGGACAAAACTGCTAAATAGTCGGTGCAAACCGCAATTTCCTATCTTTTTTGAAACCGAAGATATCAATAAAACAAATGTTAGACCGCTGACTATTTACATATTTTACGCGTAAAACTAATTTAAATTAGTTAAAAAATTTTAATTAATGCCGTCCTAAATGTTCAAACTGCTGTCCATCGTTTTCGATGCACTTAAGCATCCTTTCCCGCGTAGACCAAACTGCACTCTCTAGTTCAGCTACTGAAATAGTTTGCATACAGTCCCTTATTCGTCCAATCATGTTATCACGTGTAGTAAGCCCGGTTGCAAAAACTATATCTTTTACTCGACCCCATAAATAAAAATCCAGGCATGTTAAATCCGGTGATCTAGCCGGCCATGGAAAAATGCTGTCCTCCTACCATCTACCAGGGTAGTTGGCATCTAAAATTGACAAACATTCACTGCGAAGTGGGCTGGACAGCCGTCGTGCTGGAACAGCATTCGTCTTCAATTTCTAGGGGCACTTCCTCTAACAGAATCGGCAATTGCTCTGTTAAAAACTGTAGGTAATTGTGGCTATTTAGTTGGTTATTAAAAAAGAATGGACCGATAATTTGCCCTTCTAGAATCCCTGCCCAACAATTTACAGACCAACGACCTTGGTGCTGAACTTCTTGCATCCAGTGCGGATTCGTTCTTGACCAATAGTGCGTATTATAGACATTTACACTGCCATTACTATAAAAGGTGGCCTCATCTGTCTACAATATACGTGATAGAATTTGGGGATCGTCTGCCATCATACCCAAGAGCCAGTGGCAATGGTCTAGTCTTCGATCAAAATCTGCAGCAGTCAATGCCTGATGATTTAATTACCTTGCGTTAACATTTTTCCCCCTTTGAGGCGTCGCGTCGTCCTCAAGTGACTCACAATTATTATTTTGTAAAGGAAGCGAACATAGTTTTGTAATGGGACGCTTGAATTCATCCTTATTAGTCTTAACTTTAACTACGCGAACTTTGTTGTCACGTCCAGGCATTATTTCTATTACTCTGGCAAGGCACCATTCCATGGGAGGCAAGTTATCTTCTCTTACTAAAACTAAATCACCTACCTTTAGATTTGTTTCTGGTACCTTCCATTTAGGACGGTGTTAAAGGAGATTTAAATAGTCAATAGATTATTTTTTCCAAAAAATTTGTCTTAACTAAATAGTTTAAAGGGCACAAGATTAAGCAAATACTTTGAAAGATCTTTCTAGTTTACATAGATTCTTTACACAGCGCCAAAAAGGTACGTTGTTAAATTCACAGCCGTAGTACGGGTATATAAAACGCGACAAAAATCATGAATAACATGCATATAAAGAATTAATTTAGCTTGTACATATGAAGGTTTTGGTGTTCGAAAGTTAATAGGCAGGTGTCACAGCTCACGTATCCAGATCCAGTAGTATTTAGTGTTCAGCGAAGAATGAAAAGACAAAATGGACTCAGTTGATAACAGTTGCTGGGCTGCTCACAATAAACCAGATAGCAGCCTTATCTTAAGTGGTGTCCTTGACAACGAAAGAGGTTCCAAGGTAGATTTAAATTCCAAGACTGCTGACCTTACTGATAATACCAGACACAACCTCGTTATGTTATAATTTTCGGACTATTATCCATACCAGCATAACCATAATTAAGCCATTAATGAATTAATCTATAGTAGAAAACGGAGCGCACAGGAAAATACCGACAGGAGAAAAAAAAGGTGTCTGCAATTGATAGAAACCGTGAAAGCAAATATTTCATTAAAACAAAAGAAAGTAAAAGGGGTACTCACACATGAAGTGAAAACTTATCACCTAGTTGTACAGGATAATTTTACTTCAGTTTATACTATAGAGCACGGTCATCAAAACCGAAAGAAAGTACGACAATCACATATCAACAAAATCCCCAGAAAAATTTATAAGATAAAAATTCGTCTTCATCGCATAAGTGTAGAGCCGGTTGTCTATACTGTAGGAGAATTTTGCTCTACAAATCAATTTTTAATTCCGAATTTTCGTTTATTCGTAAAATAATACCGCCACAAGTGGGAGGGATGAGGTTCTTAGTGGTTTAAAATCAAGTATCCTAATTATTTGTTTTGTATTTTTTTAATCAGTTTGAAACCGTTTCCGACGCACCACCCCAGCACTCAATGCCATATTATATTCTGGAATAGAATAATGCATAATATAACATTTACATGCCATCCATAATACGTGTATTTCTTAAAAGATAAATGTTTCTACAAATTGGATAAAGTAGACTTTTAAACCAATTGTATGATTTTTCCATCCCAACTCCGAATCCAAAACGATTCCCAGATATATTTGAGAGCTTACCACATTAATCCTAGGGCAAGAGCAACTTGAAGTATTTTTGTAGTTATTCGATGGTATTTAATATCGCCGTTGATTGAAATATTGGTAAAGATAGTCAACCTTACGGGATTATGCGACCCCGAAATTTGTTCTAAACATCAGAGGTCGGTAGTATCGCTTTGTGCTAAGAAAATACGTCAATTGTATTGTAGAATTTACAGAACAGTATTGCCGATAAATGTGAAATAGAAAACTGTAATTTTGCTGATAGTTTATGCTAAGGCACGACATTGTTGCCAATGCATCATGCCGTTGATTGAAATATTGGTGCATTGAGTCAATGTTGACAAACAAACAAAAACATGCGTTCTACAATATACAAGAATTTATTGATTTTTGTCGACGTACTAATTAAATGTGTGTCCTTTGTTATATATTTTTTTCTATTGTCTGTTAATTGTTCAATGTAATAATATTTATTTGTATCTTTCTTACGTAAGGTTATAACAATGGTTATACCATCATGACAAACACATATATGTACAAAGATTGTATACATACACATGTGAATAAAGTTTATTATTATGAAAAAACCTGCAGATTTAAAAGTATTAATTTCGTAAAGAAATCGTTGAAAAACGTTCTCCCAAAAAAACAATTTCTTTAAATACTTTTGAAAATTCCATACTCATATATTTATTACATTAACATCGTTTATCCGTTGAAAATGTTTTAAAATCTATTAGGCTTACGCAAATAAATTTCTAAATTTTGGTCATTGAAATTAAAATTTTTAACATAGAAACGCTATCCCTTTTATGTTAGAACGAATGTTGAATTTTCTTATATTACAATCTAACGTACTCAACTGTTTGCATCTAAACAATATTATAACAAGCCTACTCATTTACTAAAGGTGTTGCTAAAGTATGCAATTGTAGAATTTCTGACTAAGCCGATAAGGAATGTGACTCATAAACGATAATCCGGAAGACTCCTCGTAATACATTTGTTTCAATATCAACTTTAGGTGTACTTATATTTTAAGATATGATAAACGCATTAAAGAAGCATCTATGCAAAGCTTAATGATTATCTGTTTATTTGTTACAATGAAAATATTACTCAATTTTTTTTACATAACACTTTTAACCACTTTCATGTCTTCAATCTTCTCACCACTACTGGTATCGCAAAGTACAAATTACAAAATCAATTTCAAGAAATACTTTCATTTTTATTAAAAATTTTGCCAATACATAAATAAAGTTCTTTTTAAAATCCCAAATTTCAAGAAATACAATTATTTGCTTTGATTGCAGATGAACCTAAACAGGATACATCGAAGTCTTTGCGATTAGAAAGAAATCCTACTCAGAAATCACCAGAAGTTCTGACAGTTTATAAATCTGATAATGTGCGAACTTATGAAAATATATTTTCTAGCGGAAAGTATTTGCAACGTAATTACAACTATTTTCTGTCAGCCAATAAGAAAAAATTGAGAACAACGCCGATTCAGTTAGTGATGCCTCCTTTGTGAATGTTCTTCAAAGTGCAACAATCAGTGCAACTATAAGTTCTGATAAACCTATACAGACAACCGTTTCTTTTAAAATTAAAAAGTTTAAAAATAAATTGAATAGTCAAAAGTGTGAAATATTTAGATTGAAGCGCAAACTTCAAAACAGCACAATTTCGAGTCTTTTAAAAACAAAAACCGGCTTTGAAGACATTTATTAATATGCAATGTTTTCATCGAACACGAACTCCATGGAAGGATTCAGAAAAACAACTGGCATTATCATTGTATTATAAATCGCCTACCGCATACAAATTTATGTTGAACCATTTAGGATTTGTTTTGCCAGCAATTTCAACAATCAAGTCGTGGTTGAAAATTGTTAATTTAAGATCGAGGACAAATAATGTTCTTATACAAAAATTAAAAAAAAAGTTGACGGAATGACAGGCAAAGAAAAGCAGTGCGTGGTAATGTGTGACGAAATTACTTTAAAACGAAATTTAAATTATAACCAATATTGGGACTACGTCGAAGGATATCAAGATTTAGGGGAATTAGGACGTAAACCGTTTTTAAGTAACCATGGATTGGTTTTTATTTGAGAGGAATATTGTATAATTGGAAAATTCCATTTTGTTATTTTCTCAGTAGTGGTTCAGTTAAAAGCGAAATATTATGTACTCTTATAAAGCAAGTGATGCATAAGTTGTTTCAAATTGGATTGAAACCTCGAGCGTTAGTTTGCGACCAAGGATCTAATAACAGAAGTGCTCTATCTTGTCTAGGCGCCACAAAAGAAAATCCAACAATTCAAATCGACAATAACAAAATATATGTAGCGTATGATCCTCCTCATTTACTAAAAAGCTTAAGGAACAATGTCATGAACAGCAAACTGGAAATAGTCGTCAACAATAAAAAATTCAGTGGACCGATTTTGTCAACACTTTTTATATTGATCAGTGTAGCAGTGTAGCAAGATCCATGTTAAAAATTACGGACAAACATATTAACCCATCAAATTTTCAAAAGATGCGTGTTAAATACGCCGCTCAGGTATTTAGCAATTCTGTATCTGCAGCAATTAGCAGTGCTGTGATGACGGGTCAATTAACAAGTAATACGGCGTTAGATACTGCATCTTTTTTAAAACAATTAACAACATTTTTGACTGTTTAAATAGTTTTTCAGTAAATGATCCGAATCCCTACAAGCGTGGTCTTTCAGTTTTTAAAGACATGCCATGCGAAACGTTGAAACGTTCTGTACAATACTTCAATTCCATCAAGTTTTATGAGAACGGTGTAGAAAGAAAAATATATACTGTATCGCAGGTTTCCAATGGACTATAAATTCAATTTTAAGTCTGTGGGAGGACTTAAAGGGAGAAGGAACTTTGTACTTTTTAACGTCACGAATAAATCAAGATCCTCTAGAAAATGCTTTTCAATGATTCGTGCTAGAGGAGGTTATAATGCCCAACCGTCTGCCCGCGAATTTAGGCTTGCATTACAACATAACATGCACATTCGCTTGCAAATACCAATAGAACAAGGGAATTGTGAAAAGATAACGACGAGATACTATATGGTATAGATAAAATTTAACACTAACTATGAGGAAGAGGATAACAAAATTGGGACAAATGAAAGTGTAGAAAATAATGAAACAAAGAGATCGTCTAGAACCTGTCTGGAGAACAAAATCAATGAAGACAATGTCGTAATTAATAGTTCTTTAGAATCTTGTTCAGTGTCGTATGTTGCGGGTTATTTAAGTCACTACATATATAAAAAAGTACATTGTAATACGTGTAAGGAAATGCTAACAGTTAACGACTCAAGTGTTTTCAATGTGAACGAATCATTAATTCTATATAAAGATTACAGCAAATCTGATGGAATTAAATACTTACACAGACCATCACCCGAATTCTCAAAATTTGTGTTTTTTTATTGAAACTTTTACTGAAGAATTTCATCTTTTTAAAACAGATTATGGTTTATTGGAAAAATTAAACTCCGTATAAAAAATGTCTCAACAGCAGTGTGAATTCATGGTTCAGAGAATGCGACACTCATAAACTGTTAATTATCGATCAGTTGGTTAAAATAAAACTATATCGAACCTTAAAGTGGGAGGCTAATAAACATATTTCTAATAGCTATAATTACAGTGATGTCACAAAACCACACCGTAAAATAAGAATATTATCTGCATAAATAAGTGTAAATGTTTGGATATGTTTTATGTATAGCATTGTATTAGGTACGTTATTATTTATGTGTAAATTGTTTGTAAATTATTACTATTATTTTAGATCAGTTGGAATTGTAATTTTTGAAACAATGTTTATAATTAATGAGCTATTTTTACTTTAATTAAACTATTTTAATTCGAAACCATGATATTTTGATACAGTTTCAAAGAGTAAAATCCTAACTTTTTATCTCTACTAACAGATAACAAAGTGTCACTTTTCGTAAATTATTTTTTCCCTCGGGAAAAAAGTGAGTACTATTTTTAACACCAAATTTCCCTCAATAATTTTCTAATTCTATTGTAATATGATTTTTCAATATTAAATCGTCATTTATTTCGTCACAGAAAAGAATAGTGTATTATACACGTATTATCCGCACCGCGTCGGGAGACAACACACCTCAAGCTAAAATCTAGTACTTTTATTTTTAGAAGTAATAGGAATAGGTTTTATTACCAAGTGAATTTAAATTTGAAGGTCTAGTGGAACCCACTTTCCCTAAAAACACGGTAACTTGTTGCCTTTTGAATTGAAAAATTTGAAAACCAATTTTTATTTAAAATCCTTTTCAACTGAACACGTAAAACAAGTAGATACAAAAACCAATAATTTTGCGTTTCTGAACTCTAGTGGTATTTCTCCCAGTATGTTCTACTTTATTCCTAACGAAGTTATTAAATGACAAACAAATGTCAACATTATTATTTGCAAGTTAAAAATAAAGTGCAAGCATAATTTGTAAAATAATTGTTTCTTATTTATCTAACACCGACCAAACCAAACTGTTTTAACAAATAACGCTTCGCATGTATTTTAGTAAATTATTAAAAAAACATTGTCATTAAAATCCAAGATATGTATCATCAATGGTATTATTCATAAATGAAAAATTCGTCACTTTTAATTACTAGTTAATACGTTTACTAAATATTTGAAAACGTTGCAACATTGTATTGACAAAAGTAAATTTTACGGATTGTATGTTGCGCCATTTTTACAACGGTGGAATAAATTGAACTATTCTATTTCAAGAATCGTACACATTATAACTTAGCGCTTCAGTACAGGTGAAAAAGTAAACAAAAACGCAACCCAACATGCATATGTGAATTGCATCCGTGATACAAGCAAATACAAGCGGTTGACTATCTTTACCAATATTTCAATCAACGATATCGCTTAGCTGAGAGTTACTGCTGTAAATAATCTACAAGTTAAAGTACATTACATTCGTTTTATCTATATTGAGAGATAATCGATTATATGTACACCATACTTTTAGGTGATTCATATCATGTTGAATGTTTCGAGTAAGATCCTCTACGGTAGGAAGTTATAGGAAATTGCGGTGTCTTCAGCAAAGACGTGATAGATGCATTCAATTTAGTGTTGCACAAGTCATTACAAAATATTATGAAAAGCGTTGATGATAGTATTCAAGCTTGAGGTACTCCGCACTCTACCTCCAACCAATCACTACCTATCCTTACACTTTGCATCCTGTTTGTCAGGTAGCTCCTAAATCAGTGAGAGAACAATCCTCTTACACCTACTCTTTCTAATTTTTCTAAGAGAATATCCTTGTCCAAACTACCAAACGCTTTTCTCATATTAATAATTCCGCAGTTTTTCTATTATTAATTCCTTTATAGATAATAGATAAAAATTGTAGTAATGCTTGCTCTGTGTTTTTACCTTTTCTAAAACCAAATTGATTTTTGGACAAAAAGTTGGTGTTATCTAAAAATCTAACCAATCTATGATTGGTAATTTTTTCAAGAATTTTTGCAATTACCTAAGCAAGGTCGATAGTTATTCATTTCTTTCTTGTCACCGGATTTATGTAGCGGTAAAACCACAGACTTTTTAAGAACATCCGGGAAGGTTGAAGATTCGAAGCTGAGATATTATAAATGAAAGAACAGGACTGATTTTTTTATTAACATTTTTCAGAAGCCTAGTTTGTATCCGGTCAATATCAGTAGACCGTTTATTTTGAAGATTTTTAATTATTGAGGATACCTCTATTTGGTCTGTTAAATTTAAGAAAAAGTTATGGTATTGTCTGGACTGTGGAAATATATCCTTAGATGGAAAAACAACGCGCATACTTATACTATTTCTAATATTTTTATGAATACCAATAAAATACTTATTGAATGCATTAGCTATATTCTTGAGTTCAATGTAAGTATTTCTATTCTAAAGAATTTTATCTATGTTATTTTCATTTTTTATTAATTGACTTGTGATAGTTCCATTGCTCCTTACAGTTTCCTGTAGCGTTATTTAGTTTTAGTTTAAAATAATAAGATTTTGCTTCTATGTATAATGCTACTATTAATTTTATTTTGCATAGTTTCTAACTTATTTCTTAAATATATATTTAAAGGCTGTTTCCGCATTAATTTAATGAGATGATTTCTCTTTCTTAAATTCTTTATAATTTTAATATAAACCATGGCGTTGGGTCTCTAATTTTATATAAATTTTGTGTTTTCTTTAACTAACTTGGTAGAACTGTCAATACAGGAAGTAATATTGGTCACAAATAAATTGGTGGATTCGTTTACATCGTGACAATTGTATACTTTCGACCAGTCAAGTTTTCCTACTAACGAAGTGACCTGCTTATCATCAATTATTTTCTTTGTTTGACTCTTTAATACGTTATTGACAATTTTTGTACTTTTTAATAAAACCTTTATAACTGTTGTGCTATGATCAGTTATATTGACATAAAAAAACTCTGGAGTCGTAATTTGTTATATTATTAGATAACTTCAGAAATATGTGGTCTATACAAGTTTTGGAATAATAAATGTATATCTGTCAATTATGTTGTCAAGAGATTTTAAATTGATATTGATGTCGCCTAAGAAAACAGCATTGCTCCCAACATCAGCTGATAGCCATGCTTCGATTTCATCTAAAAGTTTGACATTGTGAAAGATTGAAGCCTATATCGCTATTATTTCTGTCATAACCCCATTTACTTTAAATGGACAAATGAATGCAGTTACAAGTTTTAAAGTAAACTTTGTTTTTACAAAAAGTATTTTAACTTCATTATTAATAAAAACTGCTACACCTGCACTCTGTTGGTTGGTATTACATTTATAAACTCATTTTCATCCTGGTATATTGTATAATTTGGAATCCACCTCTGATGCCCAAATTTATGTTGGATCTTGAACAAGTACACGCTTCTGGTTTTGTAGAATTACTTTAATTTTGGAATTCTAATTATCATTGTAAAACAAGAAACAATGTGTTATGTTTAGAATTGGTCACATGGTTACTCTGTTCTTGTACAAATGGTACGTTGTGTAAATGTTTACATCTGCTTTCTCCCGAATTTGATTTATTTTACCCAAATATTAATAGATTTCGTAGCAGAGCATAATATTTATTACATATTCTACTTATATTTTAATCTGGTAATTTTATTACCGTGTAGCCAGTATCTTATTCATAATTAAATTGTAATTGATATTGTTATGGTCTCTCAAAAGATGTACAGGGTGCGGCATTAGTGTGAGGAAGTCCGTTACAATAAAAAATGTTAAAAAAATATATTTAGATAAATTTTATGTATACTTAAGCTACATGTTTTGAAATTATTTACACAGTGTGTTTCATCACTTGTGGGTAGCGCAAAGTTATGTTTTTTTAAATAGAACACCCTATATATTATTATGAATTTGTATTGCGTTTACTTTACCCATCACGTCAATGTTATACAGAGTACTTGAAATAATGCCATTTATAACCTAAAAACGTGTTATATTCAAAACCCGGTATCTCTTCCCGGTTCTTTCAAAAAATACTAATTATTTCACAAAAAATAATCAGTAAGCAAATTGTCATCTGACATTAAGTTAACCACTATTACCGAACTTCTACTTGAAGATTAAATCTTTCTATCGCATTTACCTTCAACAAATGAAAAATGCGAAAATTGCATTCTAGATAAAGAAAAATGTAAAAACATCAACAAATTTTTTTGCAGAAAGCTTTTTACGCGGAGCGTCTTATATCGTGTTTGTTCGAGAAAAGAAAGTATCAGTGTGTACTTTTGATTGTATCATCGATAGAGATGAAAAACAAACTTAATATTGCGATACTAATTACATATATTTTTAGGTTTCGAACTATTATTACTTAGTTTATGTTTCCTCTTAATTATTTTGTGAACTAAGTCATAGTTATTTTAGTTAATGAACTAAATATAACTCTAAAAATACACACAACTAGAAAAACAACCTTCGGTACATGTAATTACCAGAATATTCCAAATCCTTAAAACTTAATTTACCCAAATTCTCAACGTAAACAAAGTTGATTGATTTTTTAACATGTTATACCAAATATTCTCTTTAAAAGCTTTTTAAATGTGATTCGCAAGTTTGAAACTTCCAATGTGATTTATTGGTTGACAAAGGGATTTGTAAACTTTCGAATTTAAGCTAGGACAAGGTTGTGTTTATAGATAAAACAAATTTAGGTGTTGACATTTTACTTTAACATCCGCCATAAAACTGCCAAATGCTGATAATTAAACTTCGTAAAACTGATTTTATTGCGATAGCAACTGCCTAACTGCACGAAAACTTTAAATTACAAATTAAAACTAATTCTATTATCAGCTAAAACCTATTATTCTAAATTACACATGCGTGATTCTACAAAATAGAGCTTGTTATTGTTTACAGCAGTTCAAATTTCAAACATTATTGAACTGAACAAAAACTATTTTGAATTTTAAGTTGTTTCAGTTTTCCTCAACTTTCAATGCGATATAGTTAGTGATAGATTTAAAAATGCAAATGGCGCGTTTATGACCAAATATGAACGAAAAATATGAAGGAATAAATCGTTAAAAAAGAAATAAAAGTAAAACATTTTAAGGAAATATCAAGTTTAATAAGTTAACATTGACCAAAAATGATCATGTATGATAAAGTGACACTTTTAAAAAACCACTTTATCATCTAGTTTTATCAAATCCTCCCAACCCCTAGAAACGTCCGAAAATATACAGCTTTTCTGAAGTCTCTACTGTATTGAATTCTCTTGTGCGTAGTTAAGTGTGCTTTTGTACGCTAGGCAATATAAGAAAGGACAATGTCTTTATCAGCTGGTTGCATGATTGCAACTTTTATTAAAAAGAAAACTTTAAGGTTTTCGTTGCAATTTGTTAAGTTTTATTTTCATTATAATGTTATTGTGCAGCCCAGAGGCAGAGATGATAAAGGCATTCTAAAGGATTCGGTTATTTTTGAACGCAGTCAACCTACGCTTTTGACAATTTGCTTATTAGAATTGCTTTTCTTTTCTTAATTATATGTATACAGAACTTATAATTTGGTTATTATAACACATCTAATGTCGAACATACAATTTACTATATTTTATAAATTTTTTCTGACTGAACTATGGAAAAAATCATTAAACAGTAATTTAAAATTGTAATAGATAGAATTAAAACATGTGCGTAAACAGATTCTTTCGGGAATTAGTGCCCGTTTGCAAACCCGAGTGCGCGTGCATTTGGCACAAATTCCCGAATACTGTTGCGTATGCTATTTTTGCACGATTATTTTTTCTATGATTGTATTTTTAAATCTCTATTATTGTTATATGTAAATCAGAAAATTTAATTAGTTAGCTGTGGCTATACATATGCACATCTAACATTTAGTTAACCTATTTAATTGTCAAACTTTTATTTGACGATTTGCATTGTTTTACAACAATTACAACAAATAAAATGTGCGTTAATTGCATTCTAGATAACGAACAATGTAAGTAAATCAACAAATTGTTCGTGGAAAGTTTGAAATGTGGAGTGTTTTTTGGTAGTTTTTGAAACACATGTTCGGGATAACAGCGTTTCGGTGTCTGCTTTACGTGCGCTCTTGATTGTTTCATAGGTAAGGAGTGCAAAATAGTAATTTACCTAACGAGTTCGGGAAAAGTTAGGTATATAATTTTTTGTAACAAGTAACTGTAGTAATAATTAATAAATAAATTTACAGCTGCTTAGTTTTTTGTGTTTACAAGAAATTTGAGTTGGTAGCACTGTCCCGCCGATTACTCGATAATTTACTTTGCGTTGTCAACTAATACCAACCTAACAAAAATTTACCTATTTCCTCGGAAACTAAAAAACACCGCGGTGCGGAAAATGGAACTTCCCGTGCATCGAGAATAACCGGGAAATCAGTAATCTTAAGCTATGAGTACAAAAAAATATTTTTGCATTTCCTTAATTTAAACGCCTGCAGTTGAATCATTTCTCTTTCCATGTTTACACTTCAGTTTCACTCATTTCAGAAAATTTGTTTAAAATTTCAAATTTTAAACTTACGTATCTAGGAATGTTGGTAAAAAAACATTTCACAATTCTTAATTGTTTAAACTTCCCTTGACTGCTTCCTCTTTAATTAATTCATCCCCCTCTTCCATGTTTTCACCCATTTCAGAAAATTTATTTGAAATTCCAAATATGAAACTTAGGCATCTAGGAATATGTTAATAAAGAATAACATTCCATGTTTGTTAATTCTGTTAAAATTCACTTGGCTGCCCCTCTATAATTTATTCATCCCCCTTTCCACGTTTTCACTTAAGTTTTACTCATTTCAGAAAATTTATTTGAAAATTCTGAATTTTAAACTTTATTTAATTTATTCATTTCCCCTTTTCATGTTCTCACTTGAGTTTCATTCATTTCACACAATTTATTTAAAATTTCAAATTTCAAACTTCGGTACCTAGAAATGTTGGTAAAGAAGAACATTCCACATTATTTAATTCTTTTAAACTTCCCTTGGCTGATTCCCCGTTAGTTAAATGATTTCCTCTTTCCAGGTTTTCACTTGAGTTTCACTCGTTTCAAAAAATTGATTTGAAATTTCCAATTTTAAACTTAGGTATCTAGAAATCTTGGTAAAGAAAAACAATCAACATTTCTTAATTCTTTTAAACTTCCCGATAAATTTTGAATTATTTGAAGTTACATTAATAATGGAAGCCATAGGTCGATGCAGAAAATATTTTTCGCCAAACTTCTTCCTCTCTACAAGAAGTTTAGCAGATGCCAGATCATTGACAACTTATGACGTAACTTGTATTATAATGATACCCACCCGTATAGAGTAGTTGAGCCTTGCAGAAGTAACGATTATTAGAGACCTTAAAGCCCGTTGTTAGATTAGCTGGTAGCAAGTTCAAGAAACTTTCGATTTAACGTATATTTTGTATAAAATCAATATTGAGGTGAGTCGAGGCTCTGAGGGACATTATGTTAAAAATTACTTTCAACAAGTCACTTTAAAATTTACGGAAAAACCAACCCACCTATCTATTTCCAATTTATTCTTTTCGAAAACCCCGTAGTTTCCGAGATATTTACAAAAAAATAATTTTTCTACTCTACACTACATAAAAAATTTAGCAGAGGTTGGCTCGTTGGGGACTTTTGACATAATGTATATAATGGCCATATCTAGCCGTACAAAAGATCCAACCGCATGGGAATTTTTCCGAGGTTTCCTCATATTTTTGTCTAATTTGACTGGGCTAATATTAATTTTAGTGAAATGGTGATAATAAACAACGTATAAAACACACAAATGATTTTTAATGTAGTTGCAAAAATTTTCAGCAATTAGGTCAAAAAACAATAAAATACAAACGATGATATGACGTTTTGCAACAATGCTGTTGCTTTTCAAAAATTTACAAAATTGAGTTATATAAAGGTATTGTTTTCAATTACAGTCTGAAAAAGTACAAAATTTTATTAAAATAGGCAAATGAAAGAAAAACTTTCTACGCACTTGTTTAATAAGATTGACATAATTAAACATTTCCGAGTAAGTAAATCTTTTGGAATTATATAGGATAAATATTAAAGTATCCAATTTGGAAAATAGTTGATAAATTGTTTTGTTATTATAATTTAGATTATTCATTAATTCACAAGTGAACATACTTATGTCAACTCAAAGTAAAGTTAGAGTAGTGCAACAGAAATTTGTTGGACATAATAATTTTCTTATTGGATACAATTTCCATTTGTATTAAGTTATGTTATTTTATGTTTGTTGATAATTATTAGGTAGTGGTTAAAAGATTATTAGTTTAGTAGCATGTTAGTAATAAATTGTATTTTGTTGTTGTTGTAATATAAATATATTAATCTAGTATTAAGTTATGATAGGTAAGTTTTAATTATGTCTTTAACAACGTTTCTATTCAAAATAATTAGTTTAATTGAAAATAATTATAGAAATCTGTAGTTCGTCCAGAGCTCTGCTATGAACTTATCAATATTACAAAAAAGCTAAGCGCATTTTGAACACAATATGTCGAATTCAGGCGAACTGAATAAACCAGTAGCTAGTAATAATTGCAAAATAAGGAACGAACTCTACATACACGTGTTTCGCTTTATTTGAGGCTCGTCAGTGCAGGGTAGCTCAAAAGCAAGTCTAAAAATATCACTGGGAATATCTACATAATTTCAAAGAAACGTTGGTATGCTTCATAAGCAAGCGATTGCGGTGTTGCCACCTCATTTATGAATTCTCTATTTACTACAGCATTCATCATTTACAATGTTTTTCCAGTGTTTTTTGTTTCTTATTTTTTCCTTCCAGTTAGTTAAGTTTAGTCTCTTGATGTCCTCTTCTTCTTCTTCTTCTTGCAACCTATCCCTTGCTTGTCCTTTTCTCATTTTGCTCTCTCGTATTCTTTTCTGTACCCTATTCGCCTGCATTAGAACAGGTCCCATCCAGCGTATTCGTTGTGTCGTTGTTATTACGGTTATGCTAGTCTACTTACACATCTCTTTTAGGTTCCCGATTGTACCTACTTTTTCCCATTTTTTCTCCAAAAATCTTTCTGGTCACTTTATTTCCCATATTCTGTCTCAGTACAGTAACAGTTACAATTAGGCGCCCTACTGATTTATAAACACATATTTTTTATTCATAAGAATGCTGGTATATCGAGTGTGGATTTTTTATTTCCGTTTATTATCCTTCTGTGGATTTCTTCTGTAGTTTCCGGGTTCCTTGTCATTACTACTCTCAAATACTTTAATACTGCTTCCTCTTCATATGTGTATATCCTTTCTTTTGGGTTGTCGCATCCCCTTATTAGAATTTTTATCTGACCAAAACATGAATTTCGGTTTCTCTTCGTTAACCTTTAAACCTACTTTTCATATTGATTTTTGTAACGTTTTTTATTGTTTCCTTCAATTCACTTTTTGTCCTTGTTACTATTGTGATGTCATCTGCATAGGGAAACATAAGTGTTTTTTATAGTAGGTATAACAAACTATTTCAGTTAATGTGTGCGTTTCCAACTACCTTCTCCAATATGATATTAAGCAGTGTTGACTATAATGTGTCTCCTTGACGCAGTCCATCTATAACCTAGCAGCATTTCGATACGTTTCCGTTAAATACGTGTGTTTCAGGGTGTTGTATTATGTTTATCCATGTCTTATAGATTTGCATATATTGCACTATATATTTCTTTCCTTTTCACACTATGGTAAGCTTGTTTAAAATGTACAAAGAGTACATAAGTTTATATTCATGGCTTTCTGCCTGTAATTTTCTTAGTACAAATATTTGATCTACCACTTCCCTTACTTTTCGAGAACCGCACTGATTTAATTATTTAACCTAGTCTTGATTGTTACAACCAGGATTTTGTACGCTATATTAAGTAGGGATGCCTCTATAGTTTTATAGTTCAAGAATATCTCTTTTAAGTATTAATCATAGTATTGCTTCAGTCCATTCATTTAAAAAAATTTCTTGTGTTACATTGTTTTAATTGATGAGGGCATTTTTTCTATTAACTTATCACCGCCGTATTAGAACCATTACGCTACAACCCCATGGTTTCCTGGGCTCTTGTTTCCTTACAAAATTTTTTACAATGCTGGAGATTTCTAATATACTTGGAAGGTCCTCTTTAATTACGCGTTCCTCATCTTCTCCCTTCCCATTTCTAATCTCCCTTTCAACATGTATTACTTCGTACAATTATTGTCTCCACCTTTCGTTTGTTAATATATTACATAATTATTTTTATACAGTGATCTATATTTTTAAAATTGTCCTCAATTTGTGTGTTAAAACTCCTCGTACTTCCTTTTTTTCTCTTATAAAGGTTTTGCATTTCTTCATTTTTTTCCTTACTTTGTTTCTTTTTCCCATTTTTTTATTTAACCTTCTTTCTCAAACTTTGTTTTATTACTGATTCTATGCTTTGCCAATTCTGTTACACGTTTTCGAGTCGCACTTTAACTTTTTTACTTTTTGTTTATGGTGCATATATATCTGTTTTCTTTTCTCTTTTTCTTTCATTGTTTTAGGGTTACCTCTTTTTTACTTTTATTATTCTCTACCAATGGCAAAGTTGTTTTCATTTTTATTCCCACCATAAAATATTCTGAGTTTATGTTTGGGCCTCGAGAGCTTGTATATTTATAATGCATTCCCCCTTGACCTCTATCAATTAATATGTGGCCAATTTAGTTAATATTCTTCTCGTTCGGTAACCCGCAAATCCCTTTGTATATATATATATATATATATATATATATATATTATGTATCGTGGTCAGTTTGGGGTCCGTAGGAGATATGAAACCGGAACTTCGAGGACTTTGTGGCAGTTTGGGGACTGGCTCAAACTTCCAGTCCTCAAAGTTCTCACTTTATCACAACAGTACGTCCTCAAACTTCAAAATGTAAAATCATATACTGTGAGAAGTTTAGGGACTCTATTTTGATATCAAACGTACAGTTTGGGGACAAATTTTGAACACAGTGTGATACCTTTGGGGACTTTAAAATATAGAAAATTACTAAAAAAGAAACAGAATACGACTTCATTAGAATTTTGTTTGTTAGTTTTTTATTGAATAGTTAGTAGTTGCATGTTTTGTTTTGATAAAACAGCAGTCAATTAATAAACATCAGAGAAATTGAACTAAATAATTACTGTCATATATTATTTGTAGTGCTTGCCAGCCCGACATCTCTCTAATTATTAATTTAAGATTTTAAAACGTTTTCAAGGTACAGTCCATTTTTATTAAATTCAGATTCAAATTGAAGCGTCAACTTGACAAAATGGTTCATTTATGTCGCTTCATCGGTTACATTAAGAATGTTTAAAATCTACTTTCAAACTTTGTCAATGAATAATTATTTATTGATAATATGTATAATAGTGTTTGCTTTGTGTCTGCAGTCACATTACGGAAATTGCATCTTTTTAAACGGTATCGACTTGCCCTTTGCATAGCTTATTTTATGTAATTAAACTTTGACCAATTTCATTGCAAATCTAAAACTTGATTTTCAGTGTTACGTTTTTTTTTTGTTATAGCAAACAAGTTATCCAAAAAAGTCATTAAACGTCACTCCCATCCCCGCTATCTGGGGTTAAATTAGATTTCTCTACCACTTTAGAACCTAGTCCAGCCTTTCTACCTACATACATAAGGAACAGACAAACTTCTATGAAAAAACGGCATTAAAACAAATTTTATCTTTTATTTTTTCATCTACTTTTATCTTTTATCTTCTACATACACGTACTATTATGATTTTTGACTAGCTTTTTACCAAAAATATTACATTTACATTGTGCCGTTTATACTGTTGTTTGTTAATTATTTATACAAAATTAGTGTGGTGTTTTATATATTCTTTAATGTGTCACTTATTTATTAATTTAGTTTTTAAGTCAAGACGTATCTCATTTTTTCAATATCTTTATACACATAAGTTCGAATATCTGGTTATGGAAATACCCATAACATGCGCATTTGGGGACCCCAAATCTTCACATCGTTACATCCTCAAAAATAGGAGAGTTGGTTGCTCTTTCTAGAAGAGGCTTAATCAGTCCTGTGTTTTTTCAAGAAACCATAACGGCTGAGAGATAAGGAATTATTTTGCAAGAATTTTGGCGCAAGGTCATGATGAGGAATTAATACAGCAAGACCGATTTTAAGATTGATAGCAGAGTTTTATGAAAACAGAATCAACACCGCTATATTTTTATTTATTTGGTCGTCTTAAGAATAATGTATTCAAGAATCCTTTACACGCACTGGAAGAACTGCAAGAAGCAATAACAAATGAAATTAGACAAATCATCGAAGAAGAAATACTAATGGTATTTGAAAATATGAAAAGACGAGTTCGAAAAGACGAATTCAAGAATGTACTCAAAACGAAGAGGAACATTTTTAACATTTGCTTTAGTTTCCAATTATTTACACTATTATTTATTACTATAATAATGTTTAGTAATTTTTTATTATTACTAATTTCCAGGAACTGGCTTTTGTATTGTCAGATAACACATTAATGAACGCCCTGTACTCCCTGTTAAATAAAATTTACAAGTATTTTTGTATAAAATTGTGCACAAAATTGAGACAAATTGTAGTGTTTGTAATGGCATCTTCTGTTAAAACCGGAAATACTTGTTTCTTTAATATTTCGTTGGCAACCTCATGAATATTAGAACGAGTAGATCGTCCAAAATTTGTGCATTGGTTTTGTTGGATTTGTCGTTTTTATTGCAATTCGGAATATGTTTTCTTAGTGAACATTTGGAATAAAATCCCTTACAATATCCACACACCTCGTATTTAATATTAATATTTTTAATGTATGGCATGTAACTAATCAATGGCTCGTTATTACTATAGATGCTGTTTGTATTGAATAAAAATCGCCTTCTTTCCGTATCGCTTCAATCTCCTGCCGTCGTTGTAAGGATCCTAAAACCAATTGTATGTTGTAGATCAACAATAATAACAATATTAATAATACATAATTATTGGTAGGTATGGTTTTTTAAGCTGCTTCTAGGTGGAGGTGGAGTAAATAAACAACTCAATGAATTTAAATTTGAATAATTGTATTGTAGTTTGATATTTTGCATATTTTATTTTTAAGTGTTAAGATTTTAGTTCATTTCGGTAGTCTTTTATTCAAAATGATTTACACTTCTCACTACTTGAAAGTTTTGCTATACCGTGTGTTCCGGGAAATTTGAAGCATTGAAGCACTAGGCAAATTAGACCATAATCATCTGGAATAACTCGATTTTTTTTCTAAAGAATCGATCGAGTTGTTGTTTTCGTCATTGTATTCGAAAAATTTTAGAAAAAAAGTCTATCTAAGGTACTTAGGGACTGGAACAAAACTGCATTGCGGGTGTATAAAGTGCATATTGGAGAGTATCAATTTTCCCCGTGATGGGGGGTCCCAGGGTCGTCATGCATATTTTTCACCGTCAGATTCGGAATTTCCAACCCCGAAAATTCGTATAGACAAATTTTCACAACAAAAATTATAGAAAATTATGAAAAATTTACTCCAAGATACACTTTATGCACTCGCAATGTAGTTTTGTTCCAGCCTCTAAATGTCATACATACTATTTTTCTAAACATTTTTCCGAATACAATGCCAAAACCGCAATTCGATCGCCGATTAATTGTCTATTTGCCTGGTGTAATGGGGAATTTCAAAAGTCTGATTTATATGTCCCCAAAGTGTTTTTAGAATATTTCCACTATCAGAACAAATTATAATATATGTACTAGAAAATGTTTTGCGTAATTATTTTAAAAATTTAACTATACGTATCTTTATTATTTTAAAATTGTATGTTTGACAACATGCACGTAGTGTAATTTGTTAAATAAACTTTACAAAGAATTCTATGGAACAGCTTTTTACTTAGTTGCATTATTATTTTCTTACAATTAAGTTATTTGTTAATAAGAATCTCTTATTTATGAAAACAACAACCAAAAATTAAGCACTTGGTTTAATAGAACAGTTTCAATTAAAGAGTTTGTTCAATAAAATATTTTGAATTTATACGTTTGTTTTATAAGGTTGGTTGAATTAAACAGTTTCGTTGCAAATAACAAAGGAACTGTTTAATTGGGCGCTGCTAACAGGGCCGTGCCTACCCGGGGTGCAAGTGGCGCAAGAAACCAGGGCGCCATCAATCCAAAGGCGCTAAAGTCCATCTTCCTCATAAATATTAGTTTACTAGTACTGCTTTTTAACGAAAATAATTCAAAATACATCTATGTCATTTAAAGTGCAGGTATTCATATTTGCAATGTAAAGCCTGTCAACACTGACTTATACCATTCATTATCTTGTATGTTTAATGCGTCACCATTTCTTGGGTTTACTAAATCATGTTTACGTTTGAAAAAGGATTTATTTTTTCAATAGTGTAGATTGACGGAAATTACTAAACTACCTCGTTTCGCCGCATCTGCTTATGATTTAAACCAAGAACTAAAAGCTTATTTTACGGATTATATATTTATTATTTAATCCTCTTAAATACTTTCGTAGAACTGCATTTAGAAGGGCATTGAAATTCACTTAGTCGTAAAGATATCGATAGTTAGTAATTATTAAAATAATAGAACTAATTTTATTTACAATTTATACATATCTACCATGTGAAAGTGAATTATTTTGTTGGGTAAAAATTAATTAAAGGTAAGGAAACCAATACATCAATACGAATGTAATTTTTTAAGAAAGAAATTGTAATAACTGTAACCTTGCAATCAACGCCGATGACCAACGATCAGGAGAAAAGCTAATAGAGTAATTAATATTTTTCAGATTTTTTTGTAGATTTTTTATCTATAGGTTTTTTTCAGTAGATTTTTTTTCCTGTAGATGTTTTTTCCTGTGGATTTTTTTCTGTGGGTTTTTTTCTTTGGGCTATTTTTCCGCTTACCGTCCTGAATACTTCGACTCTTAGTTCAGGTATTTCTATTTCAATGAAATATTCAAAAATATGTATGTTGATTTGGTTGAGTATATTGATGAGGTTCAACTAAATTACTATTATTATTCATAAAATAGGTATGTTTTTTTAAAGGCACATTTTGTTGTTTCACTCTTATATCTTGCTTATTTGGGGCGGTAAAAAATTAACTAGCACCAGGGCGCCGGCAACCTCAGGAACGGCGCTGGCTGCTAACAGCGGTTATTTGTTGAACCTGATTGCCGAAAGACAAAAATCGGTTTACGCGCATGCTAATTGTACTTCTTGCCGCTGTTTACAGCGCCCAATTAAAAAGTTTGTTTGAAAATATCAAACAAACTTATTAATTCAACAAAATTTATAAAACTGTTAATTCAAACAATTTTATTGAATAAACTTTTTTATTTAAAGTTTTTACGTTAGGTACGTTGATATACATAAGATAAGAACCAAAAGTAATTGTATTAACGATAACCGACAAACTAAATAATCACAATTAATTTATACTTGGATGAATCAAAATATGTACATTTTAAACATAAACGAAATACCTACTATTATTATTAGTAGATAAATTTATGTTTATTACAAAAAGTAATTTAGATGCTTAATAAAATTTACAATCTAGTATTGTTACTAATTGCGATTAAAAGATTTCTAAACTACGTTACAGTCATCCTAACTAATCCTAAGAGGATTTTAGATTTTGGTTCATTGTTTATACAAAATAAGTGCATTGTTAAGGTATTGTAACTCCGTCCTTTTAGTTTTCTTGAGTTGAGTTAAATATATTCAAATTTTAAAAATTTTGTTAATCCTATCTCTACAGCAGAGCCTTTATCCTGTACAAAATCCTCATAGGTAAAAATGATCCACGAGTTTTTTGAGCTACGTAGACTTTCGTGACATAGTGGAAAATTTACATAGAATAGAAAAAGAAAAAGTTTCGCGTGGGTCAAATATATCCATTATGTTCCAAAAACGTTTTGTTTAGTTATTATCAGTCGAATTTTAACTCTCGTGTGTTAATGTATTAAGACATTTCGTTCTTGTTTCTAATACTTTTTGTTTAAACAGCGTTAAACCATTTAGTTGTTAAAAATACAATTTGGAAAATGTTTGTTCTTGTGCAATACGTTGATGACTATGTATATTATGTGTGTGCCCTATCAAATGTGAAAAACAGAAGAAATGATTTAGCGGATGTACAATTTTCGGATGGAAAATTTTACAAGGCTAAAATACTACAAACTGATTGTTCAAAAATCATTTTAGAGTGGCAACAGAAAAATTAGAAAAGGTAAGACAACGTTTTTCTTTACTTTTAAATATTATGTGGTATTATTCGTTTACAAATTTTTTACATCATTTAATATATTTATTTCATACTGTACTCAATTCTTTGTTTTTCTTGACTAATTTTTAGTCCGGAAAATGAAACTTTATGGTACTGAAATCATTTACCGGACTCAAGTAGTTAACAAGGAAACGGATAATAACCATGTCACGTTTTTAGACAAAATTTGACACTAGATAAATTAATAAAATTCGTTGCTATGGTAGTTTCGTAGTGACTTCATTATTAATAATTTTAATCGAGATGCCATTATTGAAATCAAAATGTTAAATAGAATGAAATAAAACGTTATACGTCATATGTCCGTAAATGAGTACAGTACTCTTTTCGAAATTTCGGCCCCGGATCGTTCCTCGCCTTGGCCGTAAACATCTCACTCGTAACCGTAAGACCTCATTTTCCGGACTTATAACGTAAATAACTATAACAGTAGTGTACTAACCGTGTATTTTAAACCAGTAGGCAGAATAAAAAGCCGCGAAAAAAGGCGGGGAATAAAATGTCGGGAAAAAAGCCGCAGATAAAAAGCAGACGGAAAAAAAGCCGCGTAAAAAAAGCCTGCAGAAAAAATATCCGACAAAAAAACGAAGGAAAAAACTCATCGAGTGTGATCAGTTGCGTTAAAAATGACGCAAAAGTTAATTACTTGTCATAAAATTATCGAAATTTCATTAAGCAATAGTAATAACGTTTGATAATCAAATATTACCATTTTTACACACCTCTTTTACACACAGCTCTTTTATATTACAGATTTTTTCACCAGCTTTTTTATACCCAGGTTTTTGATTCTCCGCCTTTTTTTCCGTGCCTTTTTTTCCCCCGGCTTTTTTTCAGCGGCTTTTTTTCCGTCGCCTTTAGTTTCTTTTAAAGCAAACCGTTTTTAATAGTTATTTGTCACAGAAGTGCAAAATTAACCACCCAAAAGAAGTTTAAAAGTACCTTTTTAAGTACACCAATTATTATTAATACGTCAAGTTATCTCTCAATATTGTAATTATTATGATTTCATTATTATACAAGTAATTATATTTTTTAAATAGCCGCAATTACAAACAATGATGAAAGTAATGTTCCATCTACATCCACAACAAGCATTCCACCCAAACGATCAGGTGAGAAACAATAACGCTGTAATTGGTCTAATAAAATTAATCTGTTCACTATTACAGTTTCACCTATGGGACGAGTACAGAGGAGGTCGTGGCAAAGCCCAGAAAAGGAAGCGGTAAGAGACGTCTTCGTTACACATTTTGTGAAGAAAACATTACCATCATTAAATGAATGCGAAAACATAGTAAAATCTTGCAAAGTTTTGAGAGGCAGAACCCCATGTCAAATAAAGGCTTGGGTTTCAGGAGAGTTAAAGAGAAAAAATACTACAACAAAAAATAGTACCAACAGTAAGTTATACGAAAAACCTTAAAATTAAATTTTTAACAAAATTTTAATTTTAGAAAAATTAAGATGGACCGGGGAAGAGATTGCAATAATAAAACAATCATTTGGACAACATTTGCAAGATCTAACTTTACCAACATTACCAGAATGTGAACAGCTGCTTGAAAAATATGATGTTTTTAAAAATCGTGTAGCCACTTCTTTAAAGGCTTACATTTATAATGAAAATAATAGAAGTAAGATGTCCAACAAGCGTTAGTTAAAGTTTATTGTGTTAATTCAGAATTATAGAAATAAATGTAATGACTCTGGACTTTCTTTTGAGAAAATAAATTCCTTCGTTTATATAGCAATAAATATGTTGATGTTCAAATAAAGATATTTTGTATAGTAGATCAAGTGTTAAGGCGGTTTGACATTTATGTTAATTTTTGTATAAAACTTAGTCGTGAATTTCATTGCAAAATTTTGTCAAGTTATACACTACAATTTTATACAAAAATACTTGTAAATTTTATTTAACAGGGAGTACAGGCACAGAATGTACAGGGCGTTCATTAATGTGTTATCTGACAATACAAAAGCCAGTTCATGGAAATTAGTAATTAATAAAAAAAATTACTAAACATTACTATAGTAATAAATAATAGTGTAAATAATTGGAAACTAAAACAAATGTTAAAATGTTCCTCTTCGTTTTGAGTACATTCTTGAACTCGTCTTTTCATATTTTCAAATACCATTAGTATTTCTTCTTCGATGATTTGTCTAATTTCATTTGTTATTGCTTCTTGCAGTTCTTCCAGTGCGTGTAAAGGATTCTTGAATACATTATTCTGCACACGTAGGTACTCACGCCTTAGTGTTTATGGTTCGTGGGTTACAATTTAATTGGAAAATTCCAATATGTTATTTTATTTCATCAGGCACTACAAATAGTCAAGTACTTGAAAAGCTAATTACTGCAGTAATTGAAAGTGTTTTCTCAATAAATCTAAATGTTCGAGCAATCATATGTGATCAAGGTTCAAACAACAGAAGTGCTTTTCAAAAGCTGGGTGTAACATCTTCAAAACCATTTTTCATGTTGAATGACAAAAAAAATTATGCAATATATGATGTTCCTCATTTTATAAAAAGTGTCAGGAATAATTTAATGAAAACCGACATATCTTTTACAAGTTTAAATGGTGAACACCTTCGAGCTTCATGGAAAGATATTGTCCAACTCTTCAATTTAGAACAAACTGCAAACGTTCGAGCTGCCCATAAACTTACATTAAACCACGTAGCACCGAACTGTTTTCAAAAAATGTCGGTGAAATTGGCGGTACAAGTTTTTAGTGCATCATTGGCAGCTGCCCTACGAACTGCAGTAGCTACCAACGAAGTAAAAAATATTACAACGTGTGGGACCGCAACCTTTGTAGATATGGTCAATAAACTATTTGATCATCTAAATAGTAGTGTATTAAATGATTCTAACCCAAATAAATCGGCTCTATCGGTAAAAAATTATAAAGTTGAAAACAATTTATATCGGTCATTACAATGGTTAAAAACTGTCAAACTATATAACCTTTCAGGCACAGAAAGGAGAAATGTGTATTGCTTTGAAGGTTTACAACAGTCTATTACAAGTATTCTGCAGTTATGGGCCGATTTAAAGGCGGAAAACGTTGATTATTTGTTAACCAGAAGATTGCAACAAGTTCCTTTAGAAAATTTATTTTCTGTCATTCGAAGTCGAGGAGGATATAACGCAAATCCTTCATCCAAAATGTTTCGCATTTCTTTGCAACATATTATGCATATGAGACTTCTGAATTCCGGTCGAATCTAGTAATTGTGAAGTGGATAAAGATTATTTTGTTCATTACGACGAGGACGACAGTTTTGGAGCAAGGGAAACTATTGAAAGTAAATCTAATGAACAGATGAATCCCAATTCTGAGTTACTAAATGAAATTCTGGACGAAGAAAGAATATTCCTACATTATTACAAAATACGAATATCACGTTGGAGGATTGTGCAGTAGTGTATGTTTCAGGATACTTAGTGTTTAAGTGTCATAAAAATTTAAATGCAACTTGTGCTATTTTGATTTTATTAAGGAAAACCAAACATTAGTAGATGAACATGAATTACTTTTACTTTTTAAAAACTATGGTGGCGCGCCAACTATTTCTTTTTTACAACGTCCATCTGATACGATCGTGAATATTATTACTATTTTAGTCTATGCTCTTAATAACAATTACCCAAAAATCAAACACAAACAATTTCTAGCAGCGACATTAAAACAAATTTTTATAGTAATTATAAACAAGAAATATCCTAATTGGATAATAAAAACTGACTCTTGCTATTTGCACAAAATGTTTTTAATAGATTTATTTTTAAAAGTGAAATTGTATAAGACTTTGAAATGGGACACTGCTTGTTTCAAACAAAAACATTTAGGTAATGGAAAAAACGTCTAATAGTAGAAAATTAAATATTTTATCCAATAAATAAATGAATAAATCGACAAGTCTATTATTTCCAATTTTTGTTTTTGCATTATGCATATAAAGAAAATAAAATGTTAATAATACCTGTTTAATTAAATGTTTTAATGTAAAATTTTTGCGTGGCCGCCGGCAATTTTGAAACACTTTTTTTAAAGAAAATATTCAATTTACACTCATTTGGCGTGTTTTGTTACTAATCAAATCCTATTGCATACGAATAAATAAATAAATAAAATCAAACCCTTGGCATATTTGTTTTCTTGATGTGTAATAATAGTTACCACAGTTAGGTAATCGAAATTACGGTCATAAATAACCCTGTTGCTGGACCTTGAAATATTCTTGTTTCCGTTATTTAGGTAAATAAACCTTTAGCGTTGATCTTTAGATTCAGTGTTGAATTTTTCAATAATTTTTAGTAAATAATTGTACATACGTATGGCTATAAAGGATCTTAAAATATAAATGTAATGATGATTTTCGAAAGTGTAAGAAATATTTATTTACTTTAGAGGACGGGTGCACTTTATACCTGCAGCTAATCTTATCTCATTCTAAATAAAGATTCACTTTCACCCTTTGCATATTTGTTTTTTATGTGTATATATAGGTATATAACAGTTACTGCAGTTAGGTAATCGAAATTTCGGTCATAAGTAACCCTATTGTTGCTGGACCTTGAAATATTCTTTTCCGTTATTGAGGTAAATAAACCTTTAGATTCAATGTTGAATTTTCAATAATTTTTAGTAAATAATTGTACATACGTATGGCTATAAAGGATCTTAAAATATAAATGTAATGATGATTTTCGAAAGTGTAAGAAATATTTATTTACTTTAGAGGACAGGTGCACTTTATACCTGTAAATAATCCTATCTCATTCTAAACAAAAATTCACCTTTACTCAAGACTCGAATGATTCATTGCGATACTAGTTTTGTAAGAAACCTGTATTTCTATACTGCTTGTAGTTGACGTACCCTGCTATAGGGGCCTACACTAGCGCTTGAAGCGTCAGGAACATCGTCCGTACTTAAAATAAACCTATGCCGTTGCACTTCTTCAACGTATTAGTTATTCAATGGTATCACGCTCAAATTAGAATCGTCTTCAAAATCGACGGAGAGTCTGCAAGAATTAGAAGCCGATATCGCTAGACTAGTTCGATTGGCATATCCTACGGCGCCGAGTAGTTTCCTCGAGCAACTGGCAATTCAGAGTTTTGTGGATGGCTTTAGACACAGTGAGACACAACGGACTTTGATGCTGGCTCGACCAAGAACATTAGACGATGCCTTGGCCCATGCTTTGGAATTTGAAGCGGAGATTACTATCGCCGACGGAAGACATACACACATCTACATCGAAGGATATATTAACGGACGATGCTCCAGGATCCTGATTGATACAGGAGCTTCAAAGACCATTGGCCGGCCCGATGTAATACAAGGTCGCGACAAAAATACGCCCGACGGCAGTGTCTCTTCGCACGGCGACTGGCGAAGTAATTCCGATGCTTGGTCAGATGGAAATGACCATTGGTTTGGGAAGCGGAATTCTCAGTCATCATGTACTGATAGCTGACATCACTGATGAGGTTATCCTGGGAATGAACATAATAAAGAAGTATGGGTTCCATTTGGATATGAAGAATGATGTCTTGAGAATAGACGACGAGGAAATTCCATTCCGTTCGTCAGAGCAAGCGGTAGTACGTGGTTAAGGTTAAGGTTAAGAACGTGGTACCGGTAAGAATCTTGAATATCAACACGGAACCTGTAACTCTTAAGAAGAATACCAAGCTAGGAATGTGTACGCCAGTAACACAAAAACAAGATGTGGAAAAATAACTGAGGGTATACAGAAGAGAAATGCCCACAACAACTGTTAGACATATTGTCAACCTCATGTCGAGACCTCGACCAGGACAAACTGAAAGAAGTCAAAGGGTTGATTAAGGAATACCACGATGTGTTTGCCCTGGACAGTAAATCCAAAGGAAGAACGGGCATTCTAAAACACAAAATAAATACTGGAGAAGCCCAGCCAGTAAGACAAAATCTTAGAAGACTTCCCCGAGCGAAACGTGAAGAAGCGGAGAAATAATTGCCGACATGGAGAAAGAAAGGGCGATTGAACCTTCGAGCAGTCCGTGGGCGGCTCCAGTTGTACTAGTGAAGAAGAAGGATGGTACAACTAGATTTTGTGTTGATTATCGACAATTGAACGAGGTCACGAAGAAAGACAGTTACCCTCTACCCAGAATTGACGATACGCTAGATACCTTGTCAGGTTCGAAATGGTTCTCAACGTTGGACTTGAAGAGCAGCTACTACCGTTTGAGCGGTTAATGGAAACTGGCTTACGTGGACTGTCGTGGAAAACGTGCTTGGTATATTTGGACGACGTCATTGTAGTTGGTAAGACGTTTGAAGAACACTTATCAAATTTAAGAGAGGTGTTCTTTCAACTGCGAAGTGCAAATCTGCAGTTGAGCTCGAAAAAGTCACATCTTTGGAAGAAAAGTGCAATATCTTGGACACTTAGTATCATGAAACGGAGTACAGGCCGACCCTGAGAAGATCAGAGCAGTGCAAGAATGGCCAACCCCTAGAGACAAGCACGAAATAAGAAGTTTTCTAGGGTTATGCACGTACTATCGTCGATTCGTTACTGGATTCGCCAACATAGCTAAACAGTTGACCAAGCTAAAGGACGAAAATTTCGATGGGACCAAGACTGCGTAAACGCTTTTCAACAACTCAAGCAATCTCTAGTCACCGCGCCAATCCTCAGTTATCGTCGTGAAGAAGGCAAATTTGTGTTAGATACCGATGCAAGTAACCTAACTGTTGGAGCAGTATTTTCCCAGGTTCAAGATGGACAAGAAAAAGTAATCGGGTATTTCAGTAAAGTTTTGTCGAGATCAGAGAGGAACTATGACAATGGATTATTTTACAAAATGGATAGAAGCATATGCCATACCAAACCAAGAGGCAGCGACAGTGGCAAACGTGTTAGTGAAGGAGTTTTTCTGCCGATTTGGGTTCCCTTGAAATTACATTCAGATCAAGGGCGGAACTTCGAATCAGCTTTGTTCCAAAATGTTTGTCAACTGTTAGGGATTAAGAAGACCAGAACGACGCCTCTTCATCCTCAATCAGACGGCATGGTAAAACGAATGAATCGAACAATGGGTAAATATCTGACCAAGGTTGTCGACGAGCATCAGAAGGATTGGGACCAGTATTTACATCTGTTTCTAATGGCGTACCGATCATCCGTCCACGACAGTACAGGGCAAACGTCTACCTGTGTAATGTTTGGCCGTGAAATACGGTTGCCTTGCGATCCTCAATTTGGATGTAGACCCGAAGAGGAAGTCGCAGTCTCCAAAGCTACAGCGACAATGGGAGGGTCCATATAAAATTATGGCGAGACTTAACAACGTCATCTACCGTATCCAGAAAGTACCAAGAGGAAAACCCAAAGTAGTGCTTCGTGATCGTCTAACCTCATATGCTGGTAACAACGATGTCACTACCAAGATCATTCGGACGAGAGTAATAACAAATAAGACACATAACCAAAGACGTGGAGAAGATTTCGATGAATTTATGGCAAAATACGGAGGTACGACCAAGGCAAGGTTCGGAGTTACAACTGAAGTTCAACGAGACATCTTCGATGTACCGAAAGAGTATTCCCTTGCGCATTGTGTGGCTCAAGATCTGCGCATGTCAAATGGAGTCGTGGTTGTTTTTAAGAAGTTGTTTGGACGAGAGGAT
Source organism: Abscondita cerata (assembly GCA_030710515.1). Lineage (NCBI taxonomy): Eukaryota > Metazoa > Arthropoda > Insecta > Coleoptera > Lampyridae > Abscondita > Abscondita cerata. The sequence goes on along the minus strand of JALBCR010000539.1, from coordinate 341,510 downwards.
GAGCTTCGTAGACAGCAACCTGTTGTGGGTCGAACTCTGAAGTTACGTGAAAGTAGACGTTCCATCTACTATTTAGTTTCAAAAGAACGGTCTTATCAGAAACCAACCTACAAAGACCTATGGAATACATTATGGGATCTAAAAAGTGATGTGGAGATCAATAACATCAAGAAAGTGGCAATGCCTAAGCTCGGTTGTGGTTTGGACCAACTGGACTAGAGGATTATTCGGAATATGTTGGAAATTGTTTTCCGGGGAACCGGGGTTGATCTGCTGGTCTGCAGTTATCAACCACGTAACCATTACGGCCAAAGGAAGACAGTGGACTGTTTCTTTTATCAACAAGGATTTTGCCGAGATGGACAGAATTGCTGTTACCGTCACGACCCATTCTAGGCCGACGTCCAGAGGCTGTTCCGGGACAGAACAGTCTTAAGGAGGGAGCAGTGAAACGGCAGGAAAGTTCTAGAATGTTCCTTTCATACTTTCGGAATCGTCATGACTAATATTAGTGCTTACGTCATTCCCAGCGTCATCCTTTCTAGAAAATTTTAAAAACCTTCTATAAGAAACTGAAAATTCCTCACTGTAAGTTGTCCTTTGTTTGTACTAGAGAGAATTAGAATACTCTAATTTGGCGAAACCATAAAATGTATGAGTTGTCAAAGTTTTTGTTTTGATAAGTACTGCATTTCTTCACCTAATTGTGTATTATATAGTGTATAAGGCGGGTTAGTTTCATATTATAATGCGTACTCAAAATAAACACTTGATGACAAATATTATTTTGTCCCCAAAGTTCGTATTTAACATATCCGAAATATACTTGTATATATTAATATATACACATATATACAAGTCCTCAAACTACCCATTTGATATATATATATATATATATATATATATATATATATACATATATATTTTAAGACATCTATAATTTTTTTTAATAATAGATGTCTTGATAAAGACCGACCTCAAGACATCTATAATTTCAAAAAATCTATAATTAAATAATTGAGGAGTATAACAACATTTAACTTAAGTAAACGTCAATTTTAAAACCGGAAAATTATTTTGGTCGCTTTCGGCTTCATCGATTTTTTTTAACGAATTTGATAATTTCAGTACGAGTGTAGCGAGATTGGACATGATTGGAGCATAATTTCCATGTTTTGAAATCATCAGATTGCTTTCTTTCAATTTCCAAAAAATCCGAATGGTGGTATAATTTTTGACATTGCAAAGAAGGAAAATTTTGAATAATAAAAAAAATTGTTTGTTTATTTTAATCGATTTGCATTGGTATTAAATTTATAGTAAATGTTTCTATTTAAATAAATCGCAAAGGTGAGATGATTAAAGTTCCAGAACTCTAAAAACGGACTTATAATTAATTAAGAAAAGAAATTGAATTTATTTGTGTAAATAATAATAATAAAGAGTGTGTGAGAGGTCATTTAATCGTAAGAAAAATAGAAATATTGTTTTGGCTAACTCATATCTGTTGATAAAGGTAATGTTGATACAGAAGTTGCATTAAACTCGTAGTGTACTTTTAAAAAATGCATATTTAGTTTGACGCCTCACAGACACGTGAAAAATTAAATTATTAGTGCAGGTGTGAAACAAACTCAAAAATTTTTCAGTGCTGATGCACCGGTAGTATAATTCAACGAAAGATGTCAGAGTTTAGTCGTATATAAGATATGAACGATTCAACAACGTAATTAAAAAGAACCCTGACAATTAATAAATTGATAAATCCGCGTGTTAAAATGGAGATCTACTAATAAATATGTCAAACACGAATTCTTCTTGCACCATAAAAACGCAATGTATTCTTTTATTTATAAAAAAACAAATTTAAGACCCTGAGATTAAAGTGAATTAAATATTTTGAAGTTTTTCCGAAATCGTCACTGAAGTAGCAAAAAATCGGCAGTAAAGTAAATAAAATCGGCATTAAAGTAATTCATTATATGACGATTTTTAAGATCACATTTTTGCCGGTAAAAATGTGTAAAATGTAAGTACATTTTCAAATTGCGCATGCGCGGTGGAAAATTTGTCGTAAAAATGACAGCTGATTACATTTACTTCTTAAAAATCGTTAAAAAATTGTCTGATTTTGTTCAAATTTGGGATTTCGGAAAATATTATATGTACCTCGGCACTAAAGTTCTTTTTCATGACTCACGTGTTTTATTTGCCTCGTCAGAAAAAATCTAACTTTAGTGCTTTGATACATAAATAACTATTGTTGTTCACATTTTATTTAAATGATTTGAGTTTCATTGCTAAATTAATTTTTTTTTATTTAAACAATTTTTAAACCATCGCAATATACTGTAAGTTTTTTAAAATGTTACAAGGCAATATCTTAAAAACAGTTTAATATATTTTTATAAAACTTGAAAAGAGTCATAAGGACATAGGGGGCATATTTAACCATATATTTTTTAAATTTCACCTACTCTTTAATTTTGAGGGGGAAAGAGTAACTTTGGAATTTCAAGTAATATTATGTATTTTATTTTTTTAAAATTCAAATCTACGTAAAAAAACTACCAACGTGCACAAAAAATGTTTGAATTGTTCTCCTGTGTATGGAATTATAATTAATCATAATTCTATTAAATTTAAAAATAAATCAATTTTATCAAATAATCTAACTCATTTATAAATGATGTTTACTAATACCCTCAAAATTTAAGAGGAAGTGAAATCTGAAAAATATGGATAAATATGTCACCCCTACCAAAGTTCATGAAAATATATTAAACCGTTTTAAGATATTGCCTTGTACTACTTTAAAAAAACTCTCCCCGTATATTAAAAAAAAATAGGTGCAAAACAAAAACTTCCAATTAGGTAACATATTTATTCAACAAAAGAAATAACTTTGCGACAAGGAATAACGTTAAACCTTTCTTTCCACACAATCAGATGCAGCAGTTAAGTCAAGAAAGACAACTCCAGTTTCAAATTTCCTTTGAAATCCATTTTGGACATACGAGTATTTTGTTAATGATAACACTTTATCACAATAACTCTACCAAAACAAAACCTTGCTTGTTCATTGGGTAATTTCTGTTTGATTAATGGATTAATTTTTAGAAAAATTAATTTTTCCAAAACTTTATAAATTATACTTAGCAAACTTATTGGCCCATAAGAAGTAAGGTCTGTAGGAGATTTATTCTTTTCAAAATTGCCACATTATAAATATCACTAAAAAACATGTAACTTCAAAGAACAAATATTAATAATTTGGAAATAATACTACAGCACCACAGCTTCTTTATTTGGGGTTTTGTATATGATTTGTAAAACCCCTTTGTTTCAATGGACCAACATGGGGCATATTTTTCGGAAACCACGTTTAATAATTTTTTTGCACATTTAACAGCACCTACAAATCTAAAATAACTATCAGAAAATTCTATCTTAGTTTTAAAATTTGTAATAGAAAAGGCTTATGAAAACATCTTGATAAATCTTTTAATACCATATGTTTTGATAATAATGGAATTATATGTCATGATTAATTGAAAATAAATAATCAATAACCTTGGTATACATAATAAAATAAAAAATTACATTACCATAAGGCATAAATCATTTTTTAGCAAATATCTACAACATAACGTATATCAACCATAATGTCCAGATTTAAATGAATTAAAATAATTGTCGGACATATCTAATTTTTTATTTTAATGGGTGATATAATAAATAATAATAATGTATCTGTATGTCAGGTGACGTCTTCGTCCTTTAAGATATGACGTAATTAATATAGTTTTTAGTACACTTTTTTTTGGATAATTTATTTATAGCCGAGCCGTTTTCAAAAATATATATTACTTGGGTAAACAACGATTTTAAATTATTAAAAGATTGTGGTTTTTGAAATCCCTTAACAAATGAAGACAAGAAAGTGAAATCTAAAAATAAGCCTCTTATTATAAAACAGTACCACTTAACATAAATAATAAATTATGTCAAAGTAAACAATGTTAACAATTGTTACATTAAATAAGTAACATTGTGAAACTATTAATTTAACTGCTGCTGTAACATATTACCAACGTTGTAACTATGTCAACTTAAAATATTGTAACAACGTGTACAATAAAACGTAACTATTTTTATCTTATTGTTGTTATTCTTTGTAACTAGTATTTATATTATCACGTTGTTGAATCTTGATTTGCCTTTTTTTTTGTTTCAATAGAATTTCTCGCTGTCAACTAGATTTGAACCAGCGCGCCTGCGATGGTCCAGTTTGTCATACTGACACGTCTACCGCTTGGCTATTCCCACTGATGGTTCGGGTCCCACAGCGGTAGCATACCTATTATTAATTTCAATTTTCACTTAGGTATCAAAAGTAATTTTGAGCAATAAATAAATTCAAAATAGTTACAAAACTCAAAAACGTCTAAACATTATAAATTATTTCAAAATTAAGCAATCATAAAATGTAACCTAAACGTCCGAAACATAATATTTTTTCACTTTTCCGACGTTACGTTATTATAATGGAGAAAAAAAAAATATTTTGCCTGTCAACCCAAAAGAGCAATTAACCTACATAGATTTTCCCAGAAAAGTAGTTGGTTTTTGACACCGTTTCTCTCAAAATTTTGTTAGTTGTAATGTAACGCTGTTACGCATTTTTTTTATCTGTCGAGTTCTACGCTAAAAGTTTGTTGATACTAAATTGCACAAAAAAATAACATACTTTAATGTTGTACTAATAATGTTTAACACATTGTTATGGTTTTATTTTCAAATGTAGGACGTATGTCAAGAACCTTCTTAAAACGTGTGTCGCGAGTAACATGTTACGACGAAAGTCGAATTTGGCGCGCATGTTGCTAATTTTTTATTGGTGGAAATAAAATTCGACAAAAGTCTCGGAGACGAACAGCGGACATTTTCTTTTCTTTCTACACTGGTGTTTTTGGCGTGCCTCTTGAAGTTAAAATTTGATTCATAAATTACTAATGTGTGATTCAAGATTTCCAAGTCGAATTGGTGTTTAAGTTTAAATTTGACGAATTTACCGTGAGTATACTTTGCTTTCTTTTCTTTCGTAATTGTGTTAGTTTTAATTACGACGTATGCTTTTAGCACGTTGCGTTGACCTTATGTTGTTATCGTGTATTACACCTGGATAACTCCTGGGGGTGCTGGAATGGCTAATGAGAATTTCCCTATAAAATTAACGACTACCACGATTTTGCATTCAGTTAAACTGCAAACAACCGGTGGACACTACTGTCTACAGGGGTCGTTACTGCTGCATAATTTCTACTTTGAAGGAACATATTCGCCTTCCGCTCTTTGCTACATACCTCCCCTAAGAGAAATCCTGGAGTTACCTACCTTCAAATACCGTTGCTAGCAGGAAGCTTTTATTTTCGGAACTGCATACCACAGAATACAGGTAAGTTTTAATGTTTAAGTAACCTATTCAATAATAATGCGTATGAAGCTCACGTACATGTGACTTAAGCAAATTTTTATTCGGGGTATGGGCTACAACCGACGTTTGATTTTTTTTAATCAGCTCAATATGGGCTCGGGCGATTTACTTAGAGCGGTTAAAGCTAGAACAAAAGGCCTTTTGGGTTGGCGGAAGGTATTTACCTTTTTAATCCGAGCTTAAGTTAGTTTTAAATCGCCGTGTGTAAGTGACGTGTCTACGCAGAGCCTTTTTAGTAACCAATTGGAACGCTAACTTTAATTAGGTGTAACTAAAAACCTTACCTGAAATTCGACACATTAATTGAGAACCTTGTTTATTGTTGTTGCTAACGCACGTAACTATATGCGACAGTCTCTCTATTTTTGTCACATTCTTCTAGTACCTTAAGATTTGTTTGCTGTATTGAATTGTCTGTTTGTCTCTCTGATTTGTGTTCGGTTTAGCGTATTAGATCTTAAGTAAAACTTGGTAATCTCATGTTGGTCGGTTTTATTTTTTTCTATTACCAGCAGGTGGCGCTTTGTTAGGCAGCAGTCTATGTCTATACAGGTCTTTAAGGACCTTCCACTTACCGACAAAGTCGGACGCTGCTGCTCTAACTACTATAAATACTGTATCCTCCACGAATTTAGTGCGCTACATCGATCCGAATTTCCTTTTGGCTGTTTTCTTTTTTTTTAGGTTGTTTCCTCTAGAATCGTCGCTTTCTTTTGTTATTTGTAAACAACAACCGTTACAACATGTTCAACTTATTATACTTTTGTAACGTTATTTACACGTTCAAATATTCTTTTCATAAACAATGTTGATATGATGTAATGGAATGTTAATTTGTTACTTAGTTCATATGTTACAAAATATTGTTTAATGTTTCTTGTTTAGTAGGCTTGTATTATAAAATATTGAATTTTTTGTCATTAAATGTTACAAACGTCAGTTTTTAATAGAATAAGGTTAAATTTGTATGTTACGAAATATAAAACATTTTTATGTATGTTTTATCGAGTGATAAATTTTTCTTATAGTAGGTGCTGACACTTAAACAAATCTCGCAAAAATTCAACGTTAGAAGTTGTACGTAAAAAAACAATAACAAATCTTGTTATATTCTTTTATTGCAATTATTTGCAGATGTAACCCAAATATTTCCACCGTCTGCTTGCTACATTTTTTTATAACCACATCAGAATGATTTATATGAAAACATTTCGGGAAAACAAGTTTGTACAAAAAAGTTTTAGTTTATCAGACTTGAACTCTGTAGCAGTTATTAGTTTCTAGAACTCTCATATTTTAATTATGTAATTTCAAAACAATTTGTATGTACTTTCAAAATGAGAAAATTTAGTGAATTGTTCTTGTTTATTGTTGTCCGAGTCGTATTGTCCACAATATTTAATCTTTTAGGACCCATATAACTAATTTAATAACTGTTAAATTTAAAGTTTATTAAAACGTTTATTGTTCTTATTAAAACTCCGTAATGAAAAGTTTAGGTCGTGTAAGAAAATACTATTATAAATAATTTTGAAAACTATAATTAAGTATTTCCAATTTCCGTTTTTAGAAAAAAAATCGACGCACTTTTGAAGTTGTTTACTTAGCGAACAACGTACAGCAAACAATCTAACTTAGCATTAATGCTTTAACGGATATTCAATAAATATATTCTCGAGTGTTTGTAAAAAGAGAAGTTTTGGTAAACATTTTTCCAACGACTCAATATCACTCGAAAAGCATTGTGACATTTGAACTTTTATATTACAATTCTGTGAAGTTATTTGTGATTCAAAACGACGATTTTCTACGGTCGTCTAGAATCGATCATTTGTCGAATAACATTTTTTCATCGTTCTTAAGCTTTGTAGAAGATTTTCAACCGTTAGCACACTCATTGAAAGTATTTATTTTCTCTTATCTATAAACGGATATTAATGGTAGCCTTAAATTAGTAAAATATTATAACACTTAAAAAAAATTTACTCTCTGTTTACACGTTGTTAGTTCAAGTTAAAGTTTGTTTTTTATTTTTATTTGATTACTTAACGTTTTTAATTACTGGATTTTAATGTTTTTACTGTTGTGACCTAAACTCCAATAAAGAAAGTTTACTATAATTTAGTAATTTTGGCTCTAATTCTATATAACCATGATAAACCTGACCGAAACGTAGGCACGGAAAAATACGTGGAGTCTTAATTAATCTTACACATACATACTCCTACCAAAAGGCCCCAGAATTGTTTGAAAAACCAAAACTTAAACAACATTATTAAGTTTCTAAATTTGCCAGACTGAAAGAATAAAACTAAAATTAATTAAAATAAAATTATTTAATGACATGAAAACTTTATTGGGCAGGGTAAATAAAAATTAAATTGAATTTTATAGTTAGCTAATCATTGTGACTCACAAGGTTTTATTAATTATAATTAGCCTCGATAAAACCGAAACGTAGTCATTTATGTAACTACAAGAACGGTAGTTTTGTTACTCGACCTCCACCGTAGGAACATAACTTACAATCTATTAAATTTTTATACAAGCACAATAAATTTTGAGTTTAAGCATTTTAAAAATCGCAAATTTGAAATAAACTAAAATTGAAATATTTGAAAAATTAATTGAAATTGTTTTGCGTAACCTCATAAAAAGAAAATTATGATAAGTAATCAAACAAAAATATCAATTAACATTTCACCTACGATTACTATAAATTTGTAATAAATCTTGTTTAAGCGTGGTCATCTTTCTTATATGACAACGGAACACACACCACAGGCAAGATGCCGATTAGTTCAGTTGTTAGGACTTTGTGGTAACAACTTGAAGGTCCTGGGTTCAATCCCCCCATAGGTCAAATATATGTTTATATAGTAATTGTTGTTAAAAAATAAACGTTGACTGACTTCACAGATCATACACGTATTTTTCCTCTTATTCGCCCATTTCCTTCGTCACCACTTATATATTCCGGGGTCGATAAAGTCATCATGGCTATGCAAAAAATGATTTTTTTTTTTATTTAATTTTACACTCTTAGAATGGAGATTGTTTTGCGTTATTCGTTTTGCAAAGTTGAATCATACCTTTTAATGGGTGATGGTACGCATTGTTTTAGCTTAAAATACCTGAGTAAATTGTGATGGTAACAAAGATAAAACAACTCCATGGTTACGACCAGCGTAACAAACAACAAACAATGTTTCCGATTTGTGTTTGTCTTTAGATTGCCCTTCAAATTATCAAATTTCTTAGTTTTACGAGTATTTACTTATTACGTACTTTTAGTAATTACTAAATATTTAAAATTATTCACACTTGTTGAACGCAATTACACTCATTAAAAAGTATTAAAACTAACAATAAAACTGACATTAATTGAAAATATAGATAAAAATAAACAGGATTTGACTTTTTTTTTAAACCCTTGAGAACAAAGCACAGTACCTCGTGTTAAAAGAAATGCCTTAACTTTTGCGTACACCCTGTATACACCTGAGGCGGATGAAATTAATTGAGGGAGCGTTGTGCCAATAACGCAAAAGTAGTGGGTTAGCACCCCCCCCCCCCATGGGAAAAAATGTTTTTATATAGGAATTGTTGCTAAACAATAATCGGATCAAACAAGTATTAATATATATGAAATATTTCTTTTCCGCAAATTATAACGATGTGAGTAGGTAGTAAACTAAATAAATTAACTAACTACATCTAGTATTCTTTAGTTTACATTAGATTAATCAAGCCTTTTAGAATATTATATGCGATAATTATAAACTAGAGTGCTTTTATGACCTATATTATATTAGTAAAATTTGTAGATTTTAAAATCCGTTTAAAACATTTAAATAATCTTATTAAATACATTCAAAATTTATCTTCTGTTCACTCAACGTTTGCAGGACACTTTAATAATCATATATTTTTCTTTAAACTGATTTCAAGCACACAATGTTAAATTATTCTTAGAATCAAAATAATTATATATTTTTAAATTTTTTTATCATTTACCAAATGTCAATATTTTGTATTATGTGTCCTGATTATCTGTTTTTCCATCATTTTGTTTGCTATTTCTTTAATCTTATATTTTTTTCGTCATTATCGTAACTGTAGTTTTAGTGGTTTTTCTAACCCTTCAAGCAAATGCTTTGCCAAGACGAACCAATCCACAGCTGCATACGATTTCATCACTACACTATACAGGTTTATACTGATCTTCTGAGGCACAATACATAACACTTACATCACAATACAATATTAAAATGTTCCATACAAATAAATAAATAAAGTAACTGCCAAATTTATTAAAAATTTTTATGCCAACAACTATTTTCATAACTGTTATTAAATTACGTTTAATTAGTTTTCATTCATTTCAGTTTCTGGCACTCATTGTTTCAGTTATTTTAGCAGATGTTAGTAAGTTAAAAAAACAAGAATATTGCGGATAATTCCACATCATTCTGGTAGCAACAAACGTCTATAAGAGTACTGAAACTGTGTACAACATTTTACTCAAAAAATAAAATAAACGTGTTATATTATAAACAGTGTTCCAAGTTAAAAATTTTGTTAAGAATAGTAGAAAAAACCGATACATCAACGTTTAAAAAGAAAAAGTGCATTGTAAAGCAATGTTAGAAACAAATTAAACATTTAAGTAACGGCCGATAATTGTTAAATTTATGTAATTGGTAAACCGTTATGCTAACGCTACCTTCCAAGTGGCCCATGTGGTTAAGACAACTATTGGTAAAGTTCTTGTCCCCTTACTTTGGTCTTAGTTAGGTAACTTTAAATTGTAACCATAAAGAATACCTTCACTATGAAGATATATCGTCATGCAACAGCTGTGCTGTTATACTTTATGTTCTTATTTACCTTCTATAATGTTTACACAATTAATTAATATTATTACATGTGAATACTGGAGTGGGTAAGGGTTGGCATGATTAGGTTTTAATGGTTTTCCTAAACCTTCAAGCAAATGCTTTGCCAAGACAAACCAATTTACTATTGCACACGGTTTTGTCACTACACTATACAGGTTTAGACTGGTCTTCTGGGGCACCGTACATAACATTTACATCATAATACAACATTTGTATAATGTACCATACGAATAAATAAATAAATCGCAATAATTATTACGTATTTTTTCAACAATTCATTTACAAGCTTTATATCTCACCTTACTTATGTTCATTGCTCCACGAGAGCTTAAAAAACCAACCCCACGTAAGATTACACCTCTGATGAGCTCATAATAAGAGAGAAATGTTGCATCAGGTGTTCTTTCATGCGTGTATGCTTCTATACAAGTTATACTTGGCTTTATCGACAACGTGTGTCATAAGCATTAAAGCTATCGCTTAGATAACGCTATCTACTTTAACACACATGTCCTTACAGTTATCTGTTGGTATTTTTCTTAGTTTATACTATTTACACGTGTCAATGTTTACACGAGATGTCGCAAGACACACATTTTACTTATGTTCATTGCTCCACGAGAGCTTAAAAGACCAACCGTCGTCTTGTACAGTCGTATATACCGCACGTAAGTTTACACCTTTGGTGAGCTTGTAATAAGAGCGAAATACTGCATCAGGTGTTCTTTTGTGCGTGTATGCTTCTGTACAAGTTATACTTGGCTTTATCAACAACGTGTAAAATAAGCATTAAAGTTATCGCTTAGATAGCGCTATGCACTTTAACACACACATGTCGTTACAGTTATCTGTTGGCATTTTTCTTATTAACTTTAAAGTGAATGTGTAGATGTAGTTACAAAGTAATTGTAAATCTTACTAACGCTTATTATCATAATATGACATTGTAAGTATAGTTAAGTAATGGTGAAATTTTTAGTAACTATTACGTGCGCATAACGTGACCATATTATGTTAAAGTTAAAGTTATTTTAGAAGTTATACTTATCGATCCGCTACCTTTCATAATTACTTTAAATACAATTTACTTCTAGGTTTGATTTAAATTTTACTCTAAAGTAAATATTTTTTATAAAGTTACAATACTGCTAATGTAACTAGGTAGTAATTTGCATTTATGGGTTAACCTTTGTATATAAGTAGTGCCGTTCCTGACTCACTTTTGGCGCGAAATTTGAAATTGTGGTGGGGGAATTTGAACTTCGGTTGCCTTCGTTTATCGTCGGAGGCGTGCGCGCATGATCGAGGACGGTCGGGGCGGCTCGGGATCGATCGGGGCCGCTCGGGACGTAGGGGAAAGGGGCGGGGGCGCGGTAGGTTGAAAACCTTTGCCCTCAATTTAGTGCAATGTCTTTGATGTAAGTTAATGATTCTGGGTTCGTAATTATTCGTGACAAAACGTGTAATATTTCAAACCGGATATAAAAGGGAGGATCAATAGAAGTGGTTTATTAATATTGAATTTGCAATCAATTAAAACATAACAAATGTCGTACTTTGCAAACTTAAACAAATCGGCACATGTACTTCATTATTTAAGTGCAAGTAGTTTGATTGTCGATGTGAAGTATGGGATAACTAAAATTGATACAATATACGGAGAAAAAGTAGAAGTTTGATGCAAATTTTAAGACTCTGCTTCCACAACGATTTACCGACATAATTTCAATTAAAGACGTCAATAAAATTAATGAAGTTATAAGATCCGGAACAGTGTTGTATTTGGTTAGTCGAGGTCCAGTTGGTCAAACTACTAATATCGAATTCATTGAAGAACGTGTAGAATGAATAAGAAAATTTGTTTAAATAAATTGTATAATAATAAAATAAAAATGTATTTAAAGTCATTGAAAGAATTATCTGATACAATTGAAATGTATGAAATTAAAAGTCGATTAATAAAATTAAAGTTGTAACGTTTTGTAAGCCAATGTAAATTGTTATTAAAGAGAATAAAGGATAAAATTTGTTGTTTTGAATAATATTTTGTGGCTAAACTTGACTTTCAAAACAACAGATTTGAACCAAATTTTTAAAACACTTAAATTTTTTTTATTTTAATATGTTTTTGAAAAGTAGTAAAACAATTAAACTTGTCGTATCATACAAAAGTGTTGCAAATATTTCGGCTGTCTTCATGTGAAGGAACTGAAAAACACTTTACTATTGAAAACTAAATGTGTCAAACGTTTTAAAATGGTTTATTACAGTATATACAAGAAATTAATAAGCAAAAATGCAACGAAGATTAAACAAGTTGAAAATGCAAGGCATTGTCGCAACGAACTTCGTATTATCCAAATATGGAAAGAATGGCAAAGTTATAATTAGCGCCAATAGACCGTCATTGCTAATCTTTATTATCCAAATATGTGCCACACATTGATTTTGGACATATTTGATTTTTGAAATAAACTTAATTTCCCGAGGGCATTGGGTATCTGTGGCCCGATTTTATGGGGGGATAGGATATTTCAACTCAGCTATGCCAGAGGAGTCTAAATATATGCCACACATTGATTTTGGACGTATTTGAAATTTTAATTTTTCGACGGAATATCGCGGGGGCTCGGCGTCCCCGTTGCCCGATTTTAATGCACATCAAAACTAAAGCTTTGGACACCAAGCTGAATCGATTGATGTATCACACAATGATGTCCGACCATTAGAAAGGCCTCGACGGACGCACACACGGACGCACGGACGACAAATCGATTTCATAAACGAACGAAGTTTGTTTAAATATTATAAATAAACTTATTTATAGGCTCTAAGTTGTAAATTTTAAGATTTTGGTAGCTTTGATTCAAAAATACTTCACTCTTAAAATACAAATGCTTCAATCACTGATGGAAAAAATTCACCTGTTGAATTTTGAAAATGTTTTGCTTACTTTTTAGTGACTTGTAGGAAATTATATAATTTTCACTTAACTTTTAATTAACTTTGTAAATAAAAGAAATACATTTAAAAAAATTTATTTTACACATACTATCAATACATACATTGAAAGATTAAAAAGAAAATGTAATTAAAATTGAAATATGTACATAAAACTAAAATTTATCAATTCTTCGCTATCTCACTTACCTATTGTCTATTTAATACACTTTTTTACTAATTTTTTTCAACTTTTTTTCTTAGCTTACTTTCAAATCGAAGATTAAAAAATATTACAAATAAATTTATTTAAACGTTTTGAAGTTGTAAATTTTAAGATTTTAGTAGCTTTCATTCAAAAAATTATATCACTCTTAAAATATAAATATTTCAATCACTTCAATGAAAAAAATTAACCTGTTAGATTTTAAAGATGCTTTGCTTACATTTTTTTAGTGACTTGTAGGTAATTTTCACTTCACTTTTATTTCACTTTGTAAATAAAAAATATAAACATTTAAATTTTCTTTATTTTACATACTACTAATACATACATAAAATTTAAAAAAAATGTAATTAAAATAAAATATATACATAAGTACAATTTACTTCAATAAATTTAGCAATTCTTCAATTTCTATTATTGTTTTTTTCGTTAATTTAATTTTATTTTTTAGTTTCTTTTCTTTAATTTGAACACCTCTTAACTCTTTTTTAAATTTGTTTATTTCACACACTTTTTCATTTATTTTCTTCACCAACCCATCTCGGAACGGATTTTATTTCGGCCACCTCTTTTATCTCTTTTTCTTGTTCTTCTTCTGAATCCGAATTGGTTTTGGTAGTGTCGGTTTGATCGTAATTTTGTTGCAGAATCCGCCAATTTTTACCAACTGTGGCGGGCTGGATGAAAAGATGAAGCCTGTAAAATCACAAAAATATAATTAAGCATAGAATTCGAAACATTTATAATCTTGGAAGTACATAGTTAAAATAAAATTAACTTACGTTTTTATGGGTTTGGGTGTAATAGAGCGGCGTTTTAAAATTTTCTAGATCAATTACTTTCATTTCGTTTTGGGTGACCGGCACCAATGGCGGTGTAGGCTGTTCCGAGATGACTTGTTCAGGCTGAAACAGATACATAGTAATTTTCATATATTTAGCACCAATGATAACTTTAATAAATTAGATACTTACCATAATCGATAAGGGGTTTGAATTTGTTTCCACATTTCGCGAGTTGTCAAAAATCTAAAAGTAAAAATAACCATCAAGTTATATTTAATGTTACAACATACATTCTCAAAAATTGCCATTTTTTTGCAGGTTTCCGTTGAAATTTTCATAGTTTGTAGGCTGGATATTATTCTACAAAAGAACATAAATAATCATAACAAATATTGTTATTCAAAAAAAAACATAATTAATATTTTCTAATATAAAAGTAGTTTAAAATACACTTACGTAAATAGGAATGTTTCTCTTCAACGGTTGGCGTTTTCATTAGTGATAATCGTGGCATGTTTGTGTTAATTTAACAGCAACAACTGATTTGTAAAACTTATACGACAGGTTTAAATGTAATAAAAGTGATGATTTTAGTAAAAACCCCTACTGTGTAATTCAGAAAAGTAGAAAATAGAGAGAGAAACAGGAAAGAAAATGCAACTTTGCATTTTTAACTTCAACTGTAAATGAACTTAGAAACAATCTAACATTGGATGTCACAACGTGCTTAATTAACTGACTTTGCAATTTGTTGTAATATGAAGCAGTACATCCTGTGGGAAATTGTTTCGACACATTTCTACGCAAAGTGCAATGAATCTTTTTCAATTTTGTTAAGCAAATCTGCAAGGTACAGTTTTTCTAAAAAATATTTGTTTTTTGAGGGTGCTTTACAACAGACTACAGGAATTGATACTTAACAATAAATATTACAAATCATTATTGACAAACATTAAATTTTTTATTCATCCATTACTAACGTTAACAAAAATAGTGTACTCTCATAATCATTTAAATTAGACGAAGGTCATCTTGCATTATCTGGACCACTAACTCAACCCAATGGTTGTTGAGGTGTTGTTTTTCCTTTAGAAATATTTTCGTTTATCCACGTCCATATGTCAGCATGTTTTAAATTTGTGAAAGGATTAAACTTAAAAACAATATTTTTCAAAAGTACTACTGTGACGATAACCTTAAGAATTTGACAATCAGCCACGTACGATTGGCATATCAAATCTTCAATCCAAGTTTGAATATTTGCTACATTTTTTATTAAATTTTGTACAGGATATTGTAAGTAAAACATTTTAGTAGGATTATATTCGGACACTAATTTCATTATATACAGTTTGTGTGAAGTTCTACGAGCTAAAGTATGCTCTTTTAAAATTTCATCAAGTTTAATAATATTTAAGGTTTCACAATTACGTTTTTTACAGATATTAACAATATTCTGAACATAATTTTCCAATATTCTTCTTTTGTCCAACAAACAGCATAGTTCATTTACACCAAAAAGTCCACCACAAGTAGTTACAAATGAAGTTAACCCTTCAGTGATAACAAAGTCATCTTTATTAACTAATAAATTAAAAGCTGCTTTAGCGCAGTCGGTGTTGTAAGTCATAATTGAATTTTTAAAATGCTTTTCGTAAATGTCTTGAATTTGCTCTTGGATTTCCATTTCAATTTGTAGTGACGTATCCATTGTTCTTGTTTTATTAGAAAACGAAGCACTGTCACTTGATTCCTAATTAATAAAACAAATATTATCCTAAAAAAATTCACTATTCTTCTTTATAAATCATTTACCCCACTAAAAGTTATTTATTATGTACATAACCCCACGGCTTTGTATCAGTACTATTTCCAAGCATACGTTTGTCATCATAAGGGTTAAGAACAACTTTGCTTTGTTTCATTGAATACACATCATGCTTTTTAGATTTGATAAACCTTTGAGTTTTTTCAATAATGTTTCTATTGAATAAGCAATCCTTATAATCTTCAAATGTAATCGTATTAATAGAAGACCTAGTGGACCCTTTAGATTTTTTAAATAATTTTGTATGAATTTGATCATCAATCATGTAAGCGTACATTTTAGATCTCAACCCTACAAACTCTAACATTATTTTACCATTATTCTCATCTTTCATTATACCGGAAATTTTTTTGTTTTTTAATTCAATTTGATATATATTTTGAGGATCGTAATCGGAAGTATCAAATCTATTACTATCTCTCTTAATGTATTCATATATATCATCAACTTTAAAATGGTAAATTAAGCTGTCTGTGTCGGTATAAAGTAACTTAGCATTCGGTCCAAAGGTATTCATGACATAATCATAGTGAAACTCATATAAAAAAGTTTTTGATAAGTCTAATATGGTAAATCCGACGTAAATGGGCTTATTCATATATACCTCCAATTTATTCATTTCTATAATAGTTATATCTTCATCGTCCATCCCATTTTGTCACTAACCGAATGTCTTTATGTTTTCGAACTTTTCCATGCATTTACCATATATAGCGTTAATCATTAATTTATAGAAATCTTTTTCAAAGTCGTTTTTTGATTGTTGACGTAGTTGTGTATTTAAATCAATGTACTGTTTTAGCCAAGGTGATTGTTTAAATTTGAGTACTCTATGAACTTTTCTTATAAGCATTCCCAATCTTAAATACATTTGCAGATTTCTATAATGAATTACATAGTTTTTCTTGGATATAAGGTCAATAATAACTTTTTAAGTTTAGATTTTGAATTAGGTGGAATTAAATGCTCCGGCGCTAATGGTAAATCGCTATGCAATTCATGTAAGCGTTGTGGGTAGTCTAAGTCACATTCGATAATGTATCCAACATTAAATTGTGTGGGGTATTCAAGATCTCGGAAATATCAAAGTTTTGAATAAATTCAAAATCCCCATAGGGTAGATATTGAGACATACAGGCGCCATATAAGTTATTCACATCGTAGTACATTAAATATGTACTATCCTGATTTGAATCATATCCGGTTTTTATATATTTATTATTTGCCTTTGCATAGCGATTTGAACATTGAGAAACGCCGCCTCTAATTCCTCTTTCAATAAAAAGAATAATGTCAGTGATAAGTTCTAAGGATATTTTTGTTGTTTTTAACATGGCATCAAATGTTAAACCTGGAGCAGTAAAATAATGAAGAGGGTCGAGGGAGTATGTTTTTAAACAAGTTTCCCGAAATGCTTCAAATACGTCAGCCAGAAGTAAAACGTCTGTTTTTAAATACAAATCTGAGTATGACAATAATCTTCATCGGAAATGTGTTGATCATGTAATTGACTATAAAATTTAATTTTTGATGGCAAGTTTTTTTGTTAAGCTTTTCCCACGAATCAATATAATCGTAGGGAAAAATTCCTTTTCTATTAATTAAATTGGATTCTTCAATACTAATACAGTTGGATGCAGTTATTAATTTTTGTTCAGTGTTTAAATTGTTTGAAAGCTTATCTAAGCTTTGAGACATAAAACGGAAGGAATCTATAAACCTGAGAGAAATATTTGTTCCTGAAACTCGTTTCGTAAAAGATATATATTTTTCTTTATTTATGGGCAACAATTTAATCGTTCCTTCAAAAGATGATGACAATTCTTTTACAATGAAATGTGCGTCATATCCGCTTAAGTTATGAAATACCACAGGTATGACATGATCGTCTTTGTAATTCAAATTGCAACCCTGATGAGCCACGCCCCTGTAAAGGCCCGTCTGATGTTGATGGTCGTGTACACGAATTTCATTATCTGAAATTGGTTTTTTGCAAATATGACATGTATCGGTGTTAACAAAATCATGAGTTTGGGTAACATCAAGGGTACTCATCGGTACAATTGTTTGTAATTTATCATTACAATAAAAAGCAATACTTTTCAATTCATTTATGAACCAACGAATGCAATCTTGCCCTCGATATATAGAGAACTTTGATAAACGATTATCGTACGAGCATTTAAAATAATATGCTACACTATACGGAATATGTTTTTGATATGATGAAGTTTTAGATTTTTGTAACAACTGATTCGTTTCACAGCAATCTTCTAAAATACATTCTAGGTCGGCATAAATGGAGAAAGGAACTTTCTCTTGGTAACGATAATTTTTAAAAGACAAAAATTTATCTGCTTCTTTTGGTAATTTTATTCTACAGTTATTTACTTTTATACAGTTTACCTTATGTTTTTCGAGCAAAATCTCTGAAGTAAAGTAATTCAAACAACGTTCACATATGAACATTTTATGTGAATTACGAGATAACTGCTTCGACAAAAGACCCGACATGTTTTTAATCCAAACGAAATGATATAATAGAAATTCATCATCTAATACGATATTGGTAGAATTGGAGTTTGAATTTAACGACAACATTAATAAGTTAATTACTTTAATATCTTTTTTAACGTTAGTGCTTAGTGAACAAGGCAAATTTTTTTGTTTTCTATGCAGTAAAGATTTACAGCTAATTTATTAAGATGTTCAAATTTTCGTATATCTTTTATAGTGATAGGAAATTGAATACCGTCATAATTTAACACATCACTGAAATGAGGATAGGAGGACATTCTATTAGAATTTTTGTTGACTGGGAATAAAGCCGAAACTACAGCCCAAAGGAAACAACTACTATCATTATTTTGAACATTAATTACAGCGTGCTTATTTTGAATAAAATTTGGAACGGACACGTATGTTGAGTATCCTACTTTTAAAGGGTCATATCTGTTAATATTAACTTTTAAACCTAAAATTTCTAATAAAGCCCAACCAGAATCTTTTTCAGAAAACTCTTGCAATTTTGTCATGAGTTTATCTATGACGTTGTCATGATACCATTTTTCAAATTAGTAGAACAATCAATTGGATAATTTTTAGTAGCAAAAGTTTTTAAATCTATATCTCCATTATTAGGTTTTATAAAATTAGCCGATAAAATTACGTTTACTTTAATCATAGAATCTGTTAAAGCTTTTTAATTTTAATTGAAAAACATTTAAATGATTTATTAAAAATACTAAAGGATCCTTAATGTCAACGCTTGATATCATACCACTTCTTATTCTGTTAATGAAGCACGACTCGACGTCTTCCCACTTATAGTTGCATTTTTGTGTTTGCCGTTGATAGCAGACCCGTGCCAGATTTTATTAGAAAGCTATTTCTAAGCTGTTTAATTTTGAATCTGTATTGTATGAGGCATGCTAAACTAGCTTCTAGAGATGAAGCTGATTCAAACACATTTTCTTTATAGATCTCGTTTTTAATTGCTCTGCGAACTATTCGTATAGTGCGATTGATGTAAATTAGTATATTATCAATTTCTTCCATTTTTTTTTTATTTTATCGATATAAACTCGTAATACACTTATCGAACGTTTACACAAACTTGTCACACACTCCATTTAGCTGACATTTAAAAAATAACATGATACCTAATAGATGTACTTATATATTTACAACAAAATTGTAATGTAACACGGGAAGTGAAACTGTACACTAGAAAATATGTAGGACATTGATCTAAAAAGAGGATAATGACCGTCGACCTCAATCACGTTTATTGACCTAGATTGAGGAGAATCACAGAGAATTTTATATCAGAGGTTTAATATGAGCCAAGAAAGTATTGTGCAGTAACTTGATACTTATCACTTCCGGTGATAACGTTTTTTTTAGATTACGTGTAACATTTTTAAATTGCTGACTTTTTAAAATCCCTACCAATTATTTTATAACCGAAGATTTCCAAAGTTTCAATGAAAATGAAAAAGTGGGGTTAAAATGGTAAGGGTAATCATATATATTTGATAAAAACTAAGAGGATTATTATTATTGTCTGATAACATAGTAAAGATGAACTCTTTCAAACACGAACTGCCGAGAGGTAATATAAAAATTTGAATAATGAATTAATATTAATTATTTGATATTTTTGAAAGATATGGTCCAGTGCCCGATTGATCCCTGTCATGTTATGCTGCGGCACCGATTAACAATACACACGTGGCAAGGCGCAAGAGGCGAAGAAAGAAAGTGAGAAGAACTTCAGAAGAAAATTAGAAGAATGGGAGCAGTTTGAAAAAAACAGAAGGGCTCCCATCATCCCATCTTGCAGTGGTGACCTTCCACAACCGTTTGAGGACTGGGATGATGATCCTCCATTTTCTACGGTGCCGCAGCCAAAAAAATAAAATAATTTACCAATTGTATTATAACAAATAAATAAAACAAATAAAAAAATTTTAGATTGTTTTAGTTTTTCTATTTAATTTAGCAAGTCCTATCAAGAAAATGAATTAAAACTGAATATGCTAAAATATGAGCTACAAGTAATCCTATCAGCAGTTCACCACTCTAAACAAGAAAGACGCAGTTAAAAATCTGAATATGTTAAAATATGATCTTGAATACATCATATGCATCTATTTAGTAAACAAGCTTCTAAAAGTTATCCTTGTAAAAATCGTTTTTAAGTTGGTTTAGAAAATTTTTGTATAGTGTGAAATTGTACTTAGTCAATACCTTCTAATTGTTTATGGCATATGTGCATATTTTATCAAAAAAAACATCACAATCTGATATCATATTTCATCATATTTCACTTTCGGTTTTAAGTTACATTTTTGGAGTGTCAATTTTACTTCCGGTGTCATATTCACTTTTTGAGGTGACAAATTTTACTTCTGGTGACAGATTTCATTTTCCAAGGTGTCATATTTCACTTCCTGTTCCAAATTACAATTGTGATGTGCTAAATTTTACTTCCGGTGTCAACTTTCATTTTGGGGTGTCAAATTTCATTTACGGTCTTGAATTTCATTTTTGGTATCGGGTTTCGTTGCCGGTGTCAGATTTTATTTCCGGTGTCCAATTTCAGTTCCGGTTTCAAATTTCACTTTCGGTGTCAGATTGGGTTAGATCACTTTACAACACGTTAGGTTAGGTGACTATGCACAAAGTTAGGTTAAATGACATTAAAACACCTTAGGTTAGGTGATTTTGAACAATTTTAGGTTAGCTTCTAAAACGCAGAATATGAGGTGTAATTTGACACCTCAACCCAACTTTAAGCCCCCGAAAGGTGGTAAGCGGAGTATAATAATTAAACTACATTTGCTTTAAGCGAATTTCGCCACGTTTTCTCTCTTTTGGTAAAAATACAGTGTTGTTTTACATAGCTTGTTTTATTCAATTAATTATATTTAAAACGTACATTGTATATAAACGACCTATGATTACCTTCAAAAATATAGGAAATATTTTTATTTATTTCTTCAATTCTTTTTGAAATCGATATCTATCTCGTGCTTGCTCTTCCCAATCACCTTTTCTTGCTTGTTGGTAAGCAAACTTCCACACTACCATGTTTTCACTTCACATTCATCTTTGAACTTTACAGTTTTCCCTCTCATTATGTAAAACTTTCAAATATCTTAAATTATATTTCTACACTTCTTATATTATACCCCCTTGTATCGTGATGTTAATAAAGGTATAAAAGTAGATGTGCTACGCCGAACAATCGTGGCTCAAAGCTCTTAATTTACGTAGCGCTGTTGAACGGTTGGCAGAACAGTTTAGTGCATTGGAGTTTGAAGCCGAACATGAGATAAATTACAATCGGGGATTTTATACCGAGGAAGAGTGTTACGTATTAGCCAAGAAGTATGAAAAAGGGGCAGCTCTTTGTCGGGCATACTTAGCTGACATACTAGCTGTTGAGATGTTAGTAGATTTGTTGACTGATATTGGATTAGCTCATTTTGTTGAAGATATCAAGAAGTTTATTGATGGTGACGAAGAATGCAACAATGATGATGATGATGATGATGATGATGATAACTAAATGATTATTTAATGTTCATTATATTATAATGTGAATAATTTTATAGATTTAAACATAATTTGTTATAAATAAAAGAATATCTTTGTATTTTGTATTAATTTATTGAAAACTGTAAATTACACTAACACAAAATTAATTAAAATAAATTTATTGTACCAATGACACAATATTTTTATTGGAATGTATTTTACAATTCGATCGTGAAGAATTAAACAGTATGCTGTGGTTTTATCCGGAATAATAGAATTAGTTTCAAATTCTACTCTTATGTCTACCGGTCCTCTTTTCAGATCCTCTTTTGTTTGGAACAATCAATAACCACTACAGGTGCAATTTCTTTAAATTCTTGTCTTGTGAATATCGGTTCAGTTTCTTTGTAAAGAAATGTTGATTGAAAATCTGTAAACATTTCATAAAGAAGTGCAAACTGATTTTTTTAAATTCAAATTTAAATTGTCATAAGGGTAAACGGTATCATTTAGAAACACTTTAATATTACTTAAATCACAATGATCGAAATGACTACAATTTTTGCTTAATTGATTTTTTCTATCTGTTTGAAACGCAATAATTAAACATTGAGGTTTTTCTACGGTAGTTTTAATAGCCCAAGTTTGCTTTTGAGTCTGCGGTAATAGGGGATACTCGTGTAACTCTCGACTTCGGAACGGAATATACAGTTCTCTTGCATTCTTAACGACGTCTAGTAATCTTAGCTGTTCTTTGATGGCAACCGATATGTGCGGCATTCGCCAAGCTATTTTATGTAGGTGAACCTTAACTTTTTTTGTTAAATCGTTTAGTATTAAAGCATTATTATCAGTATTACTTCGAAGTAATACTAATTCTTGTCTTGAATTTATCAACACTTTTTTAAAATCGTCGCACAATCCCAACACTAATCTAAGCGGTACAACAACATCAAAATATCCACTTGCTTCATCAATTAATGTAGAACCGTCTTTTAGAAACCAACCTCCATTTTGTAGCGCCTTGCTATGTTCATTATTATACGTAACGTATCCTTTTAGAACAGATGTAATTCCTGGATTTCTAACACGATCGACAACGTTTCCAGCTATTTCTAGACGAATTTCATCGAATAAGAAGAAAATACCCATGTTAACAAATTTGACATTGCTTGTCTCCATAACGGTTTCACCGTCTTGTACTTCTACTTTTCCTTGAAAATGTAAAGAACTGTACCAAGGAAGGGTGTATATTTCCTGTTGTTGTATAGGTATCCTTATTTCATCGTTGTTGTTGAAAGAACTTGATGCGTATGGTGGGTGGGTTCGTTTTTCAGCGTAAGCAATAGCATTGTCAAATAGAGGACTTTCGGTGACATTCAAAACTTCAAAATTCATTTTCGTAATTTAAATCCCAGAGACTTCAAGAAATTTTGATTTTCCCTTGTCAACTGTTTGGTTCTCGGTGATCGAATGATCGATTTTCTTGTCTTGGTTGTATTTATGTTCTTACCAACAGATTTGTATTTATTAAACACTATACCCATAATAGTATTTATCGGAACTTTTGTAGATGCAATCGTACTGTTATCACTTCTCCTCTAAAATTGACTATATTTCCATCTTGATCTGTTATTTTAATAATAACTTCGTCTATTTGCTTGGTGTTGATTGGTAGATAAATTACATTAGAAGGGGTTTCAATAATTTTATATCCGGGAGGAACTGACGGAAAAACTCGTGAAGAACGTGTACTTGTTCTCCGTTTCTGTATGCACCAGAAACAATATTACATTCAATACATAAAGCATTTACTTTAGATATTATAGAGGGATAATCTGATACATGCGTATTGCCCGCTTTTAGTTTTCTGTTTTTAAAACCCAACAAAGTTCCAATTGAATCTGTTCTGGTAAAATCAATATCAAAATTTGCTTTAATTTGACATCTTAGGGTGTTATTGTTTCCATCAATGTTTAAATATAGTGGAATTTATTCTTTTAGCATAATTTTCAAGTTCTCTGATTAAGTATTTATTGAGGTCATCTATTTCGTAAGCACCTTCACTTATTTTCATAAAAACTGATCACCGTTTTGCAGTGTAAAATAAAATTTGTTATTTGTGTTATCTACGTTTGCAATTGAATTAAAAGTTTCTAAATTGATCAACCCTAATACATATTCACTATCGTCTAACACAATAGGGGATAATAATTACTGGAAAGTATCGAATCTGTACCAGACAATGTAAACGTTAATGACATGATATTTGATAGGCTTCAATAAAACAACTGAATTTTAAAACTAAATATATTGTTAGTTATAGTTATACAAAAATTGTAAACATAGATGACCGCAATTTACAGTATTAAATGATTGAAGGTTTTTTGATTATAGTTTATTTCGCAAGGTATCTTGCTGTTTAAATACTGTATTAATTCCATTGGCAGTTGTAAATTTCCAAAACTATCAAAATAAAATGAGCAATTTCTAATTTTTCGGTAAGCAGTCCAATGTGTTCCTTCTCCTTCTTCGTCATCTAAATTTACTATACCACATTCGTTCATTCGAACTCCCGCGGTAGGTAATGAGTTTTTCATAAATACTCCTCGAAAATTTGATATTTTTAATAGTTTTACATACTTTTTTAGATCTATGTTAGTTAGTGCTCGTTTTGGGAGTTTTATCGGTAGCTTTTTCGAAAGTTTCGTGGTCCTAAAAAAAGACCGAATCCTTTCTTATACGGCTTCAAGTATAATCCATTGCCTGTCTTTCCTAAAGCAATAGCTTCCATGGTTTTATTATGTCGCTGATTTTCCTCTAGTTGTTTTTTGCCTTGTTTAGCATCATTAACTGCCTTTGCTATTCCAGCTGCACCACCACTTAAAGTTCCCAAAGCTCCTAGTGCAGTAAAAATTGGAATTAACGGTAAAAACCCCCCACTTTTTGGTATTGGTATTACTCGAGTTGGTTTAACTAACTTTTTTCCTTTTAAAGATTTTATTGATTTTACTGCAGTTTTAATAGCATCAGATGGATTGTTAAACTTATACCCTTTTATTGCGGATCGTGCGACATTTATTACATCCTTAAACTTCAACCCTTTTCCTTTTTTAATGTGTTCCTCTTTTACGTTTGGACGTTTTATTTTTTTAAACAACCCATACCAAGTTTTACTTTAGCTTTCATTGCTGTTGCTACACCAAGTGCTGCAGCCTTTTCTCCAAAAGAAGCGTCAGATGAATAAACTCTATCCTTTGCTCTCTCAAATAAAACCAAATCTGCTTTGTGTCTATTTTCTAAATCGTTATGTGTGTTATAAGCTATATCATGAACTCTACAAGCTTCGTCGAGCTTATTTACACCTTGATCACCTCTAGCTAATCGCTTCGATAGTTTTGTTCCGGGACCACAAAATTTATAACCCGGAATGTGGAGTTCGAATGGTAATTTATTAATAACGGAATTTACAAGACCGTCACCACGACGTTTCTTCACGACAACTTTTCTTTTCTTAAACATATTTGCTTAATGCGCTGTTATTTATAGTATTTGATAGCATAACTGTTCGATCAATACTAAATGCACCTTCCAAATCTAATTACATTTATTTGTTTTCAAGACACCAATTTTGTTTAGTATTAAACAAAATGCAAACTGTGCAACAGCCGATAACTTTAACGGTATCAAATAATGATTTACAAATTTCCAAATTTTCTAAAAGACATGGTGAATTGTTACCATCAACAATACGTTGTCTTATTGTGGGACCCTCGAACTGTGGAAAAACTAACACAATGATCAGCTTAATTGAACACGGGAACGGACTACGATTTGAAAACGTTTACGTTTATTCCAAATCTCTCTTTCAAACAAAGTATCAATATTTAGAAAATCTTTTAAAACCCATCAAAGGTATTAATTATTTTGCTTACAACGACTTAGAAAACAACATTCCTTCTCCATCGCAAGCAAAATCTAATTCTATATTCATCTTTGATGATGTAGCTTGTGACAAACAAAATTTAATGAGAGAATATTTCAGCATGGGTCGGCATAAAAATATAGACTGTTTCTACTTGTGTCAAACTTATAGCCGTATTCCAAAACAGTTGATTCGAGACAACGCAAATTTTCTAATACTATTCAAACAAGATATTAAGAATCTGCGTCATGCGTATGAAGACAATGTTAGTACAGATTTAACGTTTGATAAGTTTAAGGAGATTTGTTCATTATGTTGGGAAAACCCATACGATTTTTTAGTTATCGATAAAGAGAGATCTATTGATTCAGGACGGTATAGGAAAGGATTTGATATATTTATTCAACCTCTGGGTTCCAATTAATAGGCACGATTAACAATTCTTAAACTACTTATTCAATTACTGAAAAACAGATTTCAAACGGTTGCTTTTTATTTTTAAGCGATTGCATAGAAGCGTTTAAGTGGCAGTTTAAAAGCGATTAACCGCGCTTAAAACAGTTCACTGTTCTGTTAAACGGTTACAAGTGAACGCTTCAGCGGTTGAGTCGGTTCCTCTTAGAAACGCTTTTTGCGATTAAGTTGCCTTGTTACATTATTGTACATTTTATCCGAAACGTAATAAATTATGAATTCTGGAAGCAATCATTCAAATGAAATAGAATTAACTAAAATGTTAATTAGAAAACGAGAAGAAGTAAAACGAAAATTAGAGTTACTAAAACAAAGTGAGGACATTCAGGAGAATGCCTTTCTTCCTATTACTAAACGTCTAGAAACAATATCCGATCATTTAGAAGGTAAAACGCTTAAGCATTATTCTGATAGTGGTACACTTAGACCAATTGCAAAATTGAAGAGCGAAACTGATTCCAGTCTGAGTATTACTCCATCATTAAAAACAGAAGATAGATTGAATTCTAAAATATCAAAGATTAAGTCGCAAATAAACTCACTAAAAGATGATAAAGTATCTTTGCCGGACTATGATGATGAGTTTCCTCGTGATGCAACTTCCACACCTAATTTAAATGAAGAAGTTTATATTGCAGAACCAACTGAAAACGATGATTTAGAGAATTATAATTTGGAAGATTTAATTAATGAATCTGTTAACGAGAGTAAAAGGAATATAGAACATATTATTGATACAGAGGATTATGAAGAATACTTAAATAGCTTTGATGAATTACCCAGAAATTATATCGATGCTATGATTCGTGATACCAAAGGAGAATTTGATCACAGAACTGGAATAAGACATGACAGTTTTGAAGAAAAATATTACATAGGAAGTTCAAAAGTAGACTTTATAGGATCTGACATAAAAGTAGATGATCAATATTTTAAGGGAACTCCAGGATTATATGAACTGTTGTTTAAAAACCAACCTACAAAATATACGGACAAAGATTTATACGCGTATAAAGATATTTTAGATATCAGCAACGCATGCAGAAGTAACTTTAATCCTAACGAACAAATACTTGGAACAAAGTCAAAGAAATATAGAACTATTATAGGTCCTTTATATTTCAAACAACCAATGAGAACTTATGAGACAGCAAAAAGAACAAATGTGAAATTAGGTACAGGGATGTTAAAAGAGGTTAGCGGTGCACCTTTTGATTACGTATATTGGGATGACCCTAATGAGTTGGTTGATCGACTTAAATTATTAGTTGCATCTCAGGCTGCTGGTAATACAAGTCACAGAAACGAAATTGTATCGATAATAGAAGAACTTCAGGAAGCAGGTATAATCTACTAAAATGACATTGGATAAATTTGGACGACATATAATTAAACATCCTCAAGTATCTGTTGTTAATCAAGAAATGTTTTACAACCACATATTAACGTTTACCTCTAGTAATATTTTTAATAATAAGTACGTACTAACTCCAAGTAACACTGACTACGTATTTCCACTACAATATGGAATAATTGATAATATATTGATAAATAGAAATGATGTCTTTATTAATATAAATGATAATACTTTATCAAAAGAAGAAGCGATTAACTATGCTTTACAATTAAATGATACTATATCATTCCGATTGGATAATGGTATTGAAGAAGATGTTATTCCATCCAAGAGGGTGCGATTTGTTGACTACGACTTACCTTTGAAACAAAATGAAGAAATGTCAGTTAATTTGAATGATGGTGCTGAGCTAGATATTATTCAATGAAATATCATTAAACGCATCTAAAACATATAAAACTACTTCAACAGATAAAACCTTGTTTGTTAAAATAATTCTTAAATGTCCCATTAAATTTGAAGATAATCAGTATTTGTAATGGCTCCACGAAAGCAACTTAAAAATATAAGCCTTCTACGATTAAAGAAGACGTGGTTTCAGAATTACACAAACTAGCAAGAATTAACTTTAAAAGACGTCGGGTCATCGTAAAAGGTATTAATGAAACTCTACAAGCCGATTTCGTTGAAATGATTCCTTATTCGAAACAAAATAATAATTTTAAATACATACTTGTTGTAATTGATTGTTTTTCTAAATACGTTTGGACTGCTCCTATAAAATCAAAAGATAGTAAAGATGTAGCAAAAGCTATGAAATTAATCCTGCTGCAACTAAAATCTTCGCCAATTCATTTACAAACCGATCATGGTTTAGAATTTTATAATAAAACGTTTCAGACCTTGATGAAGAAAAATAATATAAATCATTATAGTACTTTTAGCACAAAAAGGCATCAATAGTAGAACGTGTTAATCGTACTTTAAAAATTATTGTGGAAACAGTTTAGTTTGCAAGGACACTACAAATGAGTAAATATTTTAGAAAGCATAACAAACCGATACAACAATAGCTATCACCGAACAATAAAAATGAAGCCATCCATCAACCAGTAGTCGAGGTCATTGAGCTGAAACATAGTAATTGACGTCACAGATCACTAACCCAAATCTAAGGCGTTGCACTAAATTGAGGGCAAAGGTCTTCAACCTACCGCGCCCCCGCCTCTTGCCCCTACGTCCCGAGCGGCTCCGATCGACCCCGAGCCGCCCTGACCGTTCCTGAACATGCGCGCACGCCCCCGACGGCAAACGATCGCAACCGAAGTTTAAATTCCCCACCACAAATTCAAATTTCACGCCAAAAAGTGAGCCAGGAACGGCACTACTTATCTACTTATATACTTCGTAGTATACTTAGTATTTTAATAAAAAAAATTATGCATTTAACAACATTCTACCGTAAATTGAAAAATCGCATGCAGAATGTAAGGATCTAACGCACAATAATATTTGTAGGTACTCATATAGCGCTATAATCATGTTTCTCTTAATAATAAACAAAAAAAAAGTTTGTATAAGAACAAATGGAATCTTCAAACGATGAGAATGCTACTAAAAATTATTATTTTAGCATTGATGATAATTTTGAATATAATGAAGAGAATTATTCTCTAACTAGTAATAATGTTGACTTTGAAAATGAAGATTATAGATAGTAAAATTGAGTTAGAGAACGATTTAAGATGATAAGGTTTACAACACAAAATAAGTCACTCTGCTATCAACCACTTATTGTCTATATTGAAATCAAGATTAAAGTTACCAACAGATAGCCGAACTTTAATGAAAACTTCCAGAATAGTTAATATTTAAGTACTCGTAAACGGAGAATTTTGGTACAATGTTAACAATAGCATTTACTATGTTCAATTTAAAATTAACGTACATATTTTTTCTGGCACAATTTGAACACAATATAACAATATATTATGTTAAATAGATATAATAGAACAAATTGATGTGATAATAATGAATATTTAAAGTGTATTTTACTAAAAAATCAGTAAAATAAGTTATTTTTTTGTGATATTTTGTTTATTAACCAAACGGATTTTCATGTATTAAGCGGTCTTTGTGAATGAATTGGTTAATTTGTTGCGTAGTAATTTTTTTGCGCTTTTGAACTAGAGTTCGGTTCTGATCGCAGTATATTTCTTTTTAACTTTATTATCATTATAATACAATTTTGTAAAGTAAATTTAACATTTTGAAAAAAGATTAAACTTATTTTAAAAAAAATTATAAATAAAATTATTCATTATACTGTTATTAATTAAATTACGACAATTGGGAACGAACCCGGATTTTTTTGCGTAAATCATTATAATTTTTTTTATTAAAATGCGTTTTAAATACTTACATTACCACATAAATTTATTCTCAAAAAAATGTATCTATTTTGTGCTAAAATTGTGCCAGAAAAACGATATGCGTTAATTTTGAATTTAACACAGAAAACGTCAACTTGTCCGTGGGACATCGGTATATTTTATCTTGTTTTTTTTAAATTCAATATGCTACCATAACAAAAGGGTAAATACTATTTTATTTTTTAATAAATAATAAATATTTCAAAAGGGGCCTGCATTTTTTAAAACCCGCATAACAATGTTTATCAATAAAATGAGGTTGGTTTATAATTTTTGCATACGTAATAACCAGACGTGGAATATATTATTTGTTATAGTTATTTATATCACATTCCATAATCCATACATATTTTTTTTATAGATGAAATGACGCTTAGTCTTTATAAGGAATGAAGAATAAGTCATTAGGTGCAGTAAGTACGCCAACTACTTTTTAGAAATTATTTTAACTTTATTTTACCTTTCAAACACGTCAAAATCACTTTTTGCGGCGCGTAAATATCGTCACTGTGTCAAACCCAAGAACGTTTACATCATGTAATAGAAACCTACATTTTTCCAAGTACAAGTACAAGTTACCATAAATTACAACTTTTCAGTACTTTCTAAAGTAACAATTATGTAATGTTGTACAATCGTGTTACTTGAGCTAAACAAAACAAAATTCTGCGGGTGTACGTCTCTTTTAAAACGATCATAAGCAACTTGTGCAAAAAAAAGATTATACTTCTGCAGCTCCCTTAAAAGTTAATAAACGTAAAATGACAGCTAAAAATAACCCAGGTAGAAAACGTTCTCAAAATAAATAGATAGATGTTAAAGCAAAGAATGGTTTGAATCAGGGTATTTAACATAAAAATAGATCAAGCAAAATAATTTTATCCAAAAGTATTCGACAAGTATGCAAGCTGTCTTGTAGACAAAAGTGTCAAGAACGTCTTACTAAAAATTAGAGAAAGTCTATTATCTGGGCATTTTGGGCTTTGAGTGACCATACAAGACAGTGGGACTTTATTGCAAGATGTGTGAGAACTGCTGCAAAAAAACAAGTGACTGTTGGTGCTAATATTTCGAGAAGAAAATTTTTACGGCAATATTATTTGACGATAAACAATAAGGAAAAAGTGGTGTGCAAAACAATGTTCCTGACTACATTGGTAATATCTGAAATGTATGTCACCACTACTTTAAAAAAGTTCAGCGATGGTAATGTAACTGTGACTTTTGATCAAAGAGCAAAGCATAAGAACAAAGCAAATAGAATTGATTCTAAAGTAAAGGATAGTGTCAGAGAGCACACCAAACTTTTCCTTTTAGTTTCGTTGCGCTATGTATGAAAATACTCCAAAAGATTATACTTAGAGAAAGGTCTGAGTATTCGAAAAATGTTTCAGTTATATCAAGACTGGGCCAAAGACAAGCAACTAAAAATCAAGGCAACTGAAAGAAAATATTGAGACATTTTTACTTCAGAATTTAATATTAGATTTCATAAGCCCAAGAAATACTAGTGCAAAATAAATGTCTATAAAATGGCAGACGAGTAACTGAAGTCGAAATTGCAAGCAAATTATGAAAACCTAGGATACAGCTCAAGATCTAAAAAAATCTGATAAAGAATTAAGACTTCATGACAACACAACTTTTGTAGTCTGTTTTGATCTCCAAATGATCCTCATAACTCCAATGTCAGAAGTTAGTGTGTTCTATTACAAAAGTAAATACGCTACAATTTCACTGTCTATGATATAGAAAACAATAGTGGTTTCTGCTATATGTGGAATGAACAAATATCTGGAAGTGGTTCACATAAAGTTGCCACCAATTTTTAGAGAAGGGGCATACCCAGAACAAGGGAGACAACATGCACGCAGTAATATGACGGTGCTTATCTTGATTATCGGGATGTATCGAGAATACAGAAATCACAAAGTTCATGTTTACGTCTACTTTTTGTAATTAAAAAATATGACAAAATTTCGCACACTTTAAAACAAGTTAAATGGCTGGATATGATAGAAACGACGACTTGTACATGTAATCTGCTTATACCACAAAATTTTAAATACAAAAACTCCACCTTATTTGTATAATAAAATAACTTTCCGGACTGACGTACACCATTTAAACTTACGATTTAGGCAAAACAGTAGTGTTCCAAGATGCTATACTAAATTTGGTAAACGTGGTTTTTCATATTGCATAACAAAATATAACGACATACCTTCGACTTTCAAGCATTTATCGCATGTGCAGTTTCGATTACATCTAAAATGACATCTTTTTCAACTTTAAAATTAAAATATAAATATTAAGCTCCATACCTGATTCTGGTTTTTGTCATTTTACTCATAAAGCAGACTACTATGTGTGCAGTTTACTTGTGAGGACGATTTCAACCTTAGGTTTAAGTTTAAATATCAGTTTTAGTTACCATTGTATTTTGTCTCTTTTTTCTTTTGCTCGCATTAAACAAAATTTATTTGTTTTGTTTTATAATATGTTAAATGGGTTAAGTGAAAGAGCAGTTTATACAATATTATATTTTTTTTGTATAACTTTTTGTTTTGAGAAAAATAAAGTCTATTGTTATTATTATTATTATTATTATAATAGATAACGAAAAGGAGCGACAGACCGCTATTTATACACTTGACCAGTGAGCGATTTTAATCAGGATGGCAAAAACGACAGGAAAACCGTATGTCGTAAAGGAAACGAACCAAGAAAACTTTTTTCTACCAAAAATTTAGTTGAACAACAAAATTAGAAAACTGATAATAATCACGACAAAGTAACTATCAGTAAAATGAAAGAAATAAGTTTCAGTTCTGCAACTCCGAATACAGTTACTTTTAGATATTCCTATAGAGGAGAAATCAAGACTTTAAATTTGAGAAGAGAAGCGCGAGGTCGAGCATCAATTCCTAATATTGAAGGCTTGCCTCAGCTTTATAATCAATATTTACCAGTAGAACTAAAGAAATTGGAAGGGCTACTAACACTTTCTAAAAATAGTAATATACCTTCAATGTATCACGGATTTTCCATATCTCTCTCTGCAAAAAGTAATGGTACCGTAAAGACCAAAATAAAGATTACTCCCGTACACTGCTACACGCCACAGAATTACAAGAATTAAAATGCACTATAAATAGAAAGTCAAAAAGAAAGAAAACGTCACATTTTGGCCTCAATGTCAGTCCTTACAGAGAGATATCATACATCACGGAAGAATACACGCTATTTATAAAAATTATTATTTATGTATTAGCAACAACAAACTTACTACACGCATCTTGTGTAAAATAAAGCACGCACAACGCAACGTGGGTATTATCGAATGCCCACAAACCCAGGCGATGCTCCAAATTCTTTTAATTCTAGTAGTGAGTACAAATAGCTTATAACGGGTTGTCGACATTTAATTTTATGCATTTCTTACAAGGAATAACAAAAAACACTTTTCAGAATAATATATTTACATCTCCGTAACCCGTTCAATTACGGACAGTCGGCCGATTTGATCTATAACGAATAACATACAGGTTTACTTAGTAAATTACGTTATCGGATTTAAAATTACTCTTGTTGTTTATCGGTTACCACTTTACCAGCTTTTTCTAGGGTAAATAAAGTCGCCACTACAATACTTCTAGTAGTTTGAAACTTTAAATAGTCAGTTATATGTAATGCTACACAATTTCTGCAACCAAAATATAAAATGGTTTCTATTATTTAATGTACCAGTAAGAAAATTGTAAATATTATTCTCTAAAATAAACATCAAGTTTTTTAAGTGTATAGTAATATATTCAGCAATACAGCGCTATTTGTTACTAAGCTACATTACCTTCCAGTATTTGTTACTAAAAAGAAATTATGGAAGTAACCGTCACCCATTTAACTACTTTAAGGTATTGTGTCTAAATAGTTGCCTCAGAAGTCACATAATTGTTATTTTCTCATGGGTCGCAAATATGAACACATTAAAATTACAAGCACTCCAGAAAGAAAACAAATTTTACCAAATATTTATGTCATAATAATTTTATTGCAATACTATTACTTTATATCTTATTCATGTTTCAATATCTCAACAAAAGAAAGATTGAAACGTGTACAATTAAATCAAACCAAAAATATGTTGATGTTTT
The DNA here is from genome assembly GCA_030710515.1 of Abscondita cerata. Classification (NCBI taxonomy): domain Eukaryota; kingdom Metazoa; phylum Arthropoda; class Insecta; order Coleoptera; family Lampyridae; genus Abscondita; species Abscondita cerata. The sequence continues at coordinate 306,943 of JALBCR010000539.1, read as the reverse complement.
TGGACAAAAATTTGTTAAAAATTACTTTTTTTTACAGGCGCTCTTATTTTTCATCAGTATCAGGTCTACATTTGTCAATAAAATTGTAGGCGTTAGTGTTTTTTAGTTAATTTGGGAGTCATGGTAAAAGAATATATTTAATCATATTTCTTTAATTATTGTTGTTATTTTAGGTGCCTAACACAGATAGAATGGTTTGAATAAATGACATGGTTAAGACAAAGACAAAAAAAAATGAATCGTTTACACGTAATGTACAAACATGAAATTTAAAACTTGTACACCACAATTTCTGTAAACAAAAGTTTGCACATTGTGAAGCGGGCTTAAGGGTATCATTTACAATTCTAACAGCAGGTAATCTGAGCAGGGGTTATCTTATAGAAGGACTGTAGAATGAATCATTACACTAAGCACGTTTTAGAAAATAGGTAATTTACGTTGCTTACTTAATTTTTTCTTTAAAGATTATATTTGAAGGTATCGCTAATTAAACACCATAGCTCGATTAATTATCGAATCAAAATTTTGTTTAGTAAATGTTTACAAAATGACCAATGTAGCAACCCTTAGAGCAATATGACTCAAAGGAAGTAAATTAAACAAGAAAGGATATTCTATTGTTATTGAAACTTATTCATAAAGTAAAAGCCATTTCCTTATAATGCTAATGGACAGGATTTTCTTTTAAGTATTAAGATTACAATAGAGGACTTATAAACTTTCGAAAATATCTAATTATAAATATTTACACTGCAATTGCGCTTTTTCCTTAATAATTTCTTAGCAATAACATACACGTTCTTGGTTTTTAAGTTGTCATAAATTTGATATGATATAAATTTGTGTTTCTAATATTACATCACAAACTAATCTTTATTCGCCAAAAATTGTTGCTTAAGTTGTAAAGCTTCGTACACACCTGAACAACAAACCGAGCAACAAACATAACAACGAACCGAAAGTCAAACAGAACGACAAACGATCTTTTATGATTTCCACAATCCGAACAACAAACGGAACGTTTGTGCTGTTCCCATAATTATTTTCAGTAGTTTTCAGTTCATATATATTTATTATTGAGAAGAGAAAATTGCGGAAAACAAGAAGATAGTGCCAACCAAATTTTTACGCACAAAGAAGAGTAAAAATTATAATTTACTTCGCTTTTTTTATTTTGGAAATTTCCCGCCCAAATGATGCTAATAGGGACATCATTTTTTCTTGCATTCTTAAACACTGATTAATTTAAAACATTTTTCTTCTGTCAACTCCATAATATTACCTAAAACACAACAAACCCACAAAAGGGAGGACAAAAATAAATAATTTAATTCTCCCGCATAAGTTTGTTCGCCGTTTTGTTTAGATTCGTCCAAACCTGCAAACGCATTCGCGCGCATTTTCTTTGATGTCGGAGAAAAAACCGACAAGTTGCGGGAACGCCGCAAACCGTTCGTGGAACAATCAGGACTTGCGAATCTGTTCTAAAATTCGTACGTAGCACCGTCCAAATTAATGTTCCGATTGCCGTTCGGTTCGTTGTTCTGTTTGTTCCTCGGTTTGTTGTTCAGGTGTGTACGAAGCTTTACAATAAGCATATTAATATGAACTATATCTTATGAAAGGAGAGTTATGTAACTATAATTAACGACTTAACGTTACGTTAGTAGATTCCATTTACTATTTACACATATTTTCTTGGAACATTCGATAATTAACTATCGGGATATGATGACCCTATACTTCGCAGGTTGTGCGCAACTGGATACAAGCAAATAACTTGGAGCTGTTACCCTGGCTAGCAAAAAGCCCAGATTTTAACAAATTTTATACCAGTAAACCGTAATGCACTAATTGCAGCCATTGATACCGCATGGCAAACGTTAATATTAATTATATTGATACCTTGATAGCGTCAATGAGCAGACGCCTTCAAGAATGTATCAATAATAATGGAGGTCACACCCATTATTGATTTCTTATATTTATTTATATAGTAATACCTTTATTTAAAAAAACGTTTTCATTTAATTTTAAACTATAACTTGGTATCTTAATTATAATTATGTAATAAATTCTTGTCAAAAACTAAATATATACGTTGACAATAAGAATTGCCTTAGTTTTTATTTTCACTTTTTATATTAACTACAGAAAAAATGAAACGTCATAAAATATACATTTTGTAAGGACTAAATATTATGAATAGAGAGTTTTTTAATAACTTACAATAATTAGTAGGTTAGATTTATTTAAAAATAAGTAATAATCAGTCAACCCAAATAACCATGTTTAGTTTTTGATTTAATTTAAAAGTTATTGCTTGTAGACGTTTTTAAATCAAAATTATTTCTAATTTTATTTTGTAAACATTTCCTAAACAAAATTTTGATTCGATAATTAATCGAGCTATGGTGTTTAATTAGCGATACCTTCAAATATATTCTTTAAAGAAAAAATTAAGTAAGCAACGTAAATTACCTATTTTCTAAAACGTGCTTAGTGTAATGATTCATTCTACAGTCCTTCTATAAGATAACCCCTGCTGAGACTACCTGCTGTTAGAATTGTAAATGATACCCTTAAGCCCGTTTCACAATGTGCAAACTTTTGTTTACAGAAATTGTGGTGTCCAAGTTTTAAATTTCATGAGTGTACGTAAGTTGATCGTACTTGTTTTTTTACCAATTTACTACGATAAAACGTCATTGTTCTCAAGTTAGGTAATTAAAACGCAACTGTGTATGTGCCAATACCAATAAAACTAAGTAGTAAAATTGTTGTTATTACGTAAACCTTTTTCCCCATTTAGCTAAAACTGTAGTTGCTGATATGTTGAAAAAACGTAACTATTTATAGTACTTGGGTTGGTTTCCACTTTTATTTTTTTTTTGTTTTGATGTTAAAATTTTTGCCCCGTTAGTATTTGTATTGAATGTATGCTTTCGCGGCTTGTTGTCACTAAGATTATTATCTTCCGGGTTTAGCCGTGTTCGTCGTCTTTAGAGTAACTTCTGAAGAAGCTAACAGCATGGTTAGCGAAACGTCAAGCAGAGAACATAGGAAGGAAGGACGAACACGGCTCAACCCGGAAGATAGTAATCTTAGTTTTTATATTATTAACTAAACGCCACGACCTCTTTGTGATAATTTTTTTATTTGAGCTTGCGGTAAAAAATTACAACGGGGTACGTTAACGGCTATATATATATATTTTTTGTTCTTTTCCTATTACAACAAATGTACAACTTGGATATTTGTTGAGGAAATAATTCAAGACAACAACCACAATCAAATTCAAACAAACAATAAGTTAACTCTAGTTATGTACACAATGGCTTTCTTTGCAACTAAAAAAAATGCTCTTTAGAATTTATTTTGATATTTTTGTTTCGTGGACATATAAATATAAGACGTCACTTACGGTTTAATTTAATCGGATCTATTTTAAATTGTGTTTTAAAGTTATTACAGAGAATTTGCTTTTGATGTAATTTAAATTTTCTCTATTCCCTTAAACCGTCCATTTTAACTTCATATTATTAATAATGTACTTAATTCTGTATTAAGCACTAGGGTATATTCTTTCACTTGAAATTACACTTAATACAAATTTTATACTAATTTAAATAATGGATATTGTTTTAAGTTGACAAAAGTATTCGGGTAAAAAGAAAAATTAATTAGTTTGTCGTTGGCATGAATTACGTATAAAATAGAAAATCGATCTACCATGTCCCGCTAATATAATACAATTATAAATTGCTGACCATTTATAACTACCTCAAAATTCTATTAATAAAGAAAATGTTCCTTTGGTTATAAAATTTATGGTTGCTTCATTAAAACTTCTAAAACGGGGCTATAAAGTTTAAAACCATTTCTGCCATAGACAGTACACAATGTACTTCAGTTTTCCATTTAACACTAACGACTTCATTGATATACTGTTATACGTAAGAGTTTGTTATCAACTTTAAGTTATTTCATTAAATTAACAAAGTGGTTCGTGTAATTATTAATGTTTTTTCTCGAATATTTGGACTATAAGATTGAATAATTCAGATCAGTTGTTTCTGTTCCAAAACTTTAGGGAAGAGAGTATAATAATAATCGCCAAATTAAACAACTCTTGGACAACAAATAATTTGTATTAGAAAATCTTTTAAAAATGAATTGTTTTCAATTCACGTATTTTTAATGAATAGTTCTCAACTTTTTGAGTATTAAATTTTGTTGTTAAATTGATTCTTGTTAATACTTTTTAAAATGTTTGTGGTTTATTTTTTATTTCAAATTACAGATGATGGAGATGAATAACTGGTCGTCAATATAAGAAAACTCTACGTTTGAATAATAGTTGCAGAAAGAAAATTTTTAGTGACACTTTGAAGATTCTAAGTTGTAACGTTTCATATTTTCGTAAAATAATTTTATATTGTGTGTGAATCAGAGAAAGAAATAAAATTTGTTTCCTGCTTTCTTTATTCTTCCAATTAAAAAACATATGTTATTGGTACTTGTAAATGTGATTGTGTAACAAAGATGCAAATAAATTTTATCCACTTGTTGTTTTTTTTTACTTTCCCTAACACATACGTCAGTTTGATGGTGTATTAAAACGTTAATGGTTCGAACCCTGATACGTTCAAGTTTTTTAATCAAATGTAAATCCAAAACTATATGTTAAATATGTGGTGGTGTAAAACGTTAACAGATCGAACCCTAATGTGTTAAAGTTTTTTTTAATCAAGTGTAAATTCAAAATTATATGTTAAATACGTGGTGGTGTAAAAACGTTAATGGTTCGAACCCTGATGTGTTAAAGTTTTTTTTAATCAAGTGTAAATTTAAAACTATATGTTAAATACGTGATGGTGTAAAAACGTTAATGGTTCGAACCTCAGTATGTTAAAGTTTTTTTAATCAAATGTAAATTTAAAACTACTTGTTAATGTTAAATACGTGGTTAATGTAATTAACATGTTGAACCGTTATGTTTTTAAAATCATAAGTCACCATGTCAAAATGGTGTTATCTGCTTACAAAAGAATGTGTATCAATCGTTAATGGTTCGAACCTCAGTATGTTAAAGTTTTTTTTAATCAAATGTAAATTTAAAAGTACTTGTTAAGGTCGTGGTTAATGTAATTAATAAAGAAAAATGTTGGTTTGGCAGCCATATTGAATCGCTTTAGTTAATTGTTTTTCGTGTTTGTGTTCTAGTTTATAAAGTATGAGAAAGAAAAATGTACATGTTTTTATCCTTTTTCATCTTGTTTATTAAATGATCAATCATACGTCATACAAAATGGCGCTACGTGAGTGTTATTTTTGTTTGTGAATTAGTTTATAATGAATAACAGTGATAAATATATGTTTTTATCCTTTTTCAAATTGTTTATTAAATGTTTAATCATACGTCATACAAAAATAAAGTTAAGTAATTGCTATTCCTGTTTGTGTTCTAGTTTATAAAGTATGAGAAAGAAAAATGTAAATGTTTTTATCTTTTTTCATCTTGTTTATGTAATGTTTAATCATACGTCATACAAAATGGCGCTAGGTGAGTGTTATTTTTGTTTGTGAATTAGTTTATAATGTATAAAAGTGATAAATATATGTTTTTATCCTTTTTCATCTTGTTTATTAAATGTTTTATCCTTATTCATCTTTTTAATTAACCTTATACATCTTTTTAATTAACAGGTCTTCTCATATTAGTCATCGTACCTTTTACAGCATCATACATCATTAATTCATCTTAATCAACCTTTACAGCTATATACAAACTTCAAACTCTATCTTTCAATTGTCGCCGTAGCCTAATGGTTAAAGCCTTGGCTCGGTAATGCAATGGTTGCAAGTTTGAATCTCAACCAAGTTTTTTAAATACATAAAAAAAACTTTAGGGCGCCATGTTGGAAATTCAAATCGACCGCCGAAACATCCGCCATGATGGGGCGCCATGTTCGAAATTCAAATCGACCGCCAAACCACCGCCATGATGGAAATCAACATCAACAACAACAGCCTAATGGGGTGAAAAACCGTATTTTCCATTGACGTCTTCAAAAACAAAAACAAGTAATTAAATAGAATGCCTGTGTCAACAGCCTGTTGATAACAACAGCCTAATGAGGTGAGAGGCCTAATTAGGGAACTGCCTGATGAGGTGAGAGGTAGGTGAAATGTTGTTAGCCTAATTAGGCTAATTGCCGTTCACTTTTACTAATTAGGGTCCAAAGTCCAAGCTTCTACTATTATGAAACAACAATTTTATCAACTCGTCTGCGAAGACGTTTGTACGGAGTGTTCCATTCCGGTTAATAAATGAAAAATAATAACTTATTTAAGTGTTTTTTGATTTAAATACACTTCAAATATTACTTATTATCACATAATTTTGTTCTCATTTATCTATATAATAAAAAATGTTTATATGTTGTGCTCAAATTCTGCCAGAAGGAAGGTTTGAATTTAAGAAAGAAAACATTTGTGTGGGACACACGGTATGGACTAATATTTAAATTACTATGTTTGTTAAATTAAGCATTAAACAAGAAAATCAAAGTTATAACCAATAAATTAAATAAATTAAGAAATGAAATAAAATTTTGGACACAAAATAAAGAGCTACAAGCAATAAAGAAATTAAGATAAAATTATAAGCAAAAACAACAAAATTATATTGCAAGGAGTGAATTACAAAATAACCAAACCTGATGTAAAAATACAAGAAAAAATTAGAACAATTTTTCACAAAACAGGAAATTGAATGAGACAATAAAATTTGAATAGAACAAAGAGAAAAAGTAGAGTAGCGAGCAAATACAATAATATTTTAAAAAATGTAATAGAAATTACAAAAAAATTACAATTATAGAACAACAGTAATAAAATAGTTAAAACAAAAAAGTCTTCCGGGATTGGGCAGTGTTGAAATGGTAACCGTAGTTGCCAACGTTCTGCCACTTATTGTAAAAGGCTTCATCAGGGCGAGAACTGTTTTATAATTTATTCAACCGTATCAATGGCATTTACTCCTTTGGAAAAATGTGACATGTTGGAGGAGTACCTGTTATTTAACAAAAGCGTGATGTGCCAGATCGTAGCTACTTTTTAAACCTTTATCGAAAATTAGAAAGCAACAAAACAGTTTTTATAAAGAAGAGAAAAAGGAATAATGTAATTCTAAAAGATCAGACAGAAATAAATGTATTAGCGTATTTTGAGGAACATTGTAATAATTCTATAAGGAATTTGTTCAGAGAATAGGATATTTCTTGAAGTACTATCTATAAAATTTAAAATAAAACTATAAATATTATTACTGGAATTATGTAAACCCATTTGTTGTTGATCCTCATAATCCTCAACATCGTTATAGTCTGAATGTTTGGTGTGGTATAATCGGAGCCTGAATTGTCTGACATGACACCATTACAATTTTTGTTGCAGAGAAAAGTAAAAATTAAGTGTATAAACAGAGATATGGAACAGTGGATAAACTTCAGGAAAACATTTCCAACATCTTTGGTAACATCGATGGTATGACCATACAATTTGAGTAATCTTCTTAAATAGTTGTATTATTTTGTTGATCTGTTTTTTTAGTTAAAACATGACTTCATGTAAATAAACAAATAATAAATATTTCCCAATAACTACTTTATTTTATATTTTTCATAATAGTGTGCTGAGACTTTTGTGTTCAGTTTGCGATTCCCTTTTAAATCACAAAAATATACAGGGTGTTTTGTTAAAAAAAGTGTTTCAACCATTATCTTGAGAACACGGCCTTCAATTGTTTCTCTGTTTTAAGATTTGGAATTGCTATTAAAAATTATACTAGTTTGTTCATTTGACCAACTTTGTAGCTCTAAAGTTAGCAATAACACGCACTTAAGTGTGGACACGCTGTATACAAAGCAAAAAAGAAAAAGATAAAAAACAAGAGTTAGAAGAAAAAGAAAGAATCTTGGAGAACTATGAGCAGAACTAAGAAGAATAAAAATAAGAATAAGAAGAAACTATGCAATGGGATAGCAAGTATGAGGAGGAATGTAAAAGAATTACAATGCCAAAAAGATGTGAACAAATATTGAATGAAAGGAATGCAATAGTAAAAAAACAAATAAACGAAGTATATTGAAATGGAAAAAAATGAGGATGTAATAAGAAATACCAAAACATGAACAGCAAGAAACAAAACTCAATAACTTCCTCTGCGCGGATGCTATTGTATGAATAACTAATTCACAAAAATATATAAACGTAAAAAAGTAACAGATTAAAACTATCAAGGAAATGGGTAATGACGGAAAACTGAAACTGCAAATAGCATACCGCATAACGATCTGTCCTTAGAAAAACGTAATTACAGTAAAGTGAGTTAGTTCCATGTTACACACTTCCACATATTGCTAGAAACTTTTTCCTGGTACTAAATTACTTTCTTTTTATTAGAGCGCCAGTTTCAAGACAATTCTAACTCAAAGCGCAACAGAGACAAAAGTTAGAATTTAAAACGCGAAAGTGCGCAATAAAAAGTGAAGGTTAAATTTAACGTTTTATCGAGTAATTCTGCAAATTCTTAACTTTAGATTCTCCCAAAATTTTTCGTTTAGACAAAATTAACCATAAAATATACAGGGTGATGTATTTTTAAGATATATATATATATATATATATATATATATATATATATAATCAGAGTATCCTTTTACCTTTCGGTGTACGATATAAATATTACATTTAATATAATTACATATTTAAATTTACAAATGTATTCCATTCTTTCCTATTGCATGCCATCTCCTCTGGTTCTTTCCATGTTTTTCCTTTTTCTTCTAGTATTCTTCCCACTTCTCCATTCCATGTTTTTTTTTGGTCTTTCTTTTTTTCGGTTTTTCATTATTCTTGTCTTCCATATCTACTTTACTGGTACTTGTTCGTTTATTCTTACAAGGAATTAAGGATTTGTCTTTTGATCTAATTTAATGCGGTTTGTCAAAAATATAGAATACTGTCTGCATTTTCTACAAACAGTATGTTTTTACAGGGTGGTTTAGATAAAATGTATTTTCCAAAGTTAGAATTTTAAATGGAACTTTCTGTGTTATTGTATATTTGAATTTACTTTAACAAACAAAATGATATAATACACACTATATTGGGCAATTTTGGGTTAAAAGATATTAACTTTAAGAGAGGATCATAAGCTTTACAGTTTTAGAAAACACTTTTTTTTGCTTTCAATGCTTTAAATTTCAGAAAGTATTTACAATTCCAGTAAACAACCTTTTAATGCAAATTGTATTTTTTTTCACTTTTAAATGGAACATCACCTTATATTTTATTCCATATTTATATAAACTCTTCTATGAGAGTTCTAAAGACACCAGGTTTTGTATTACTGAACCAAATAGGTAAGTACTTATTCTGAATTAATGTTCAATTTTAAAGTTACTAGCGCAAAAGAAAGACAGCGTTCCTTATGGGTCGTTTAATGTAACTTATGTTGCCAGAGTCTGGTTAATTTTATAAAATTGCCCTTTAGTGACGGGATAAGATTATTTTTTCATCACGGTAGAAATTAACGTAATTCAATTTGAAATAAGAAATAATTTAGACCAAGGTGTTTACAAGCTAGAATGCTCTTGTAAAAAATGTTATCTAGGCACAACTAATACAAAATTTGAATTTTATTGGAAAAAATATTTACCATCCGAACAAATATTTAAATGATAAAATTATATTGCAACATTTAACACTCAACATTAAACATTATCAATTAGCTTTTAAGTAATACGTATTTACAAAAGTATCAATTGTCAAATTTTAAATTTTTATTAATTTTTCTAGTATTCTACATTATTCACTGATAAGTAATGCGCAAAAATTTTCGTTTCCACCATATTCTCTTTAAATAATTGTCAATGTGTTTTTTTTTCTAGTAGCCGATATCTGAAAGACTACACACATTTTTCAAGTTGGATACAGAAACTCAGTAACAAAACAAACCCTTTTTTAAAAATTAATAATTGCGAATAGATGCTACGATTTTACATGATTTTAACAAACTAAAGTGCTTGCTACTTTGCGTTTGTAAATTAGTATGTAGGTGGGCCTTTTTAAGATGAGTGCCTTAGAATACAAGTTGGTGTCGAGATAAGCAAGTCTGTTTAGTGGGGTGCTAAGTTCAAGTCGCCTGTTTGGAACATCTTTTTTTGTTAATTTCTTCAAAATTGCGTATTCACATAAAGTCATCTTTTTAAATTAAACCGTCACATAAACACAACAAAAAAGGATTAAGAAGATTCGTTACTGAAATATGCCGATAATAATTAAATAGTAAACATTTTTTTGATCAAGTGCGAGAAAAAGGTTTTTTGTTGACGCAACCTTTTTATCTAATCGGCTTTCTGTTACGTAATTTAATATCTTTTGAGATAAATTTTGTATGACGGCTATAAAGTAAAAAAATACTAATAGATAATTTTTTTTAAATCAATATTTTATAACAGACAGGAAAATGTATTGAAAGTAGCTCCTGAAAAATTCACGTAAAAGACTATAAAGCGTTGACTAAAATTATTTTTCCTTTTTAGTTTATTTTTTTTTACTGTCACGATATTTTGATTTTCATGTAGCTATTATTATTGTCAAAACAATAAAGTAAACATTTGTATATAGCATTTAATTAGTCATAAATATATTTTTAGATAATAACTATAACTTTGATTTCAATCAATGCTCTAACAAATATTTGCAATAACGATTTGTTTGCTTATTTTGCAAAGAAATTCTATCTACGTTAAATCTAAAATTCTATACGCTTATAACATATACAGTTTCTTTTTATTGTCAGTCGAAATTTGAAATTGTATTTATTCTGATTTAAAAAGAAGTTCAATTGCCATTTATAAAATATAGCGAAAACTGCCTTTCTTTGCAAAGTCAATATTTTTTAGAACAGAATAATAATGAAATTGTCAATCAAGCTTGCATTTCGTTTTATTGATTTTTGCATTAGCTTCTTATGTACATTTTCATTTTTTTTTTTTGAGTTTATTATCTTCATTGCTTAATAATATTTATACTGAATGCTTCTAGAAAAACCCTTCATTGAAAAATTAAAAATCCATTTTATTATCTGATTACACTAACGTTTTATTCTTGGTACTAATTATTTCTATCATACAACTTTATTTGTCAAATGTTCTATATAAGTGTTGATGTATAGTATCTGAAAATGTTTAATGTACTAAAACGTGATAAAGGATTAAAAAAATATCACAAATGATTTACAAACACCAAAGACTTTAATAAAGTTGCTCAGTTTGTTTGCTTAGATAATATCTTGTGATCGATGCTCCATTTACTTTCTGATAACTTATACATTAAAATTTTGCATAAACGCTTAAATTGGATAGCAGTCAATGTTATGTTTTATAACGAGTGGTCGATTAGGGTTTTGTAAATATTGAAAACGTTTGTTATTAATGTGAGCATTGTGGATAGCACCTGTTGGGCAGGCGCATCTATACTTATACCTTCGGCCTTAAGCAAAGTTCATCGGTGAAACGTTTTGGTTCTTTCCGTGTGCCGGTGCTTCGACGAAGAAGTTGCTCGGCTAAAGTACTACTAGTGTCTGCAGTTGGCGTTGCATATCCATTGGATGCTGTAGATGTAGAAGTACTGGGTGTTGCGTATGTGTTCTCTTCTGCTACTATAGATTCACTCTTTCTTCCTCGCAATTCTGGTTTAGGCGTATACGATTCGATTGTTGATGGTATATAAATAAAATGTAAACTATCGTTGCGACTGCGAATATGATCTGCATGGCATCTTCTGTCTACTCCATCGTCCGTCATGACTTTATATGAATATCTGTTGGTACGCTCTACGACTTTTCCTGGATGCCATTGTTTTTCTAAATTTGTTTATTATCATTTTGTTGAAATTCTCGTTTAGGTCGAACGTTTTCTGTTTCATATTTCGTGTTTTTGTATTGTAAAGTTCCTTTAATATCCGATTTTATGTTGTCCAAAACTAATCGTACTCGATGTCCAAAAATCATTTCGTTTGGACTTTTGAAAGTCGTGTTATGAGATGTGTTACTATAATTAAATAAAAAATTGCGTAACCTTTGAATTTGTCTTTAGTTATCATTCTTGCTTAAATTCATCCTGACTTTAAAAGTCCATTCGTCTTAGGGTGATACAGTGATGCATTAATATGTTTAATGTTTTTCTTTGCACAATTATTGAAATGTTGAAATTCTTTAGAGGTAAATTGTCGTCCGTTGTCGGAAACTATAATTCTTGGTAAACCAAAGTTAACGAACACTTCATATAATGCGTTACATAGATTTCGTACTGTGATGTTTCTTAAAGGTTTAACGTCTTCTCATTTTGAAAGTGCATTGACTGTCACTAACCAGTATTCATTTTTAAACGATCCAGCGAAGTCGACGTGCAATCCTTCACATACATTTTCAGGTACGGACAACGAGTACACTAGTACTTTTGGTAGTTTTACGTATTCTTCAATTTCAGTATTCAGATGCGGCCACCATACGTAAAATCTTAACAATGCTTTCATGGCTACTATTCTTAAGTGTTCTTTGTGTAGTAATTTTAGTATACGTGTTTTAAGGTTGATGGTACGAGTATTCTTCCTTGCGACATTAAAATTCCATTTTCGACGGAAATTTGGTCTCTTTTGTTATAGAATGGTTGTAATTCTTTTGTAACTGTATAGCTCCATGAACCAGTATAATTTAATTGTCTTACGTTTTTTAACAGTTTGTCAACGTTTGTCTGTTTGCAAAGTAATTCTTCTGTTACGTAAAGATCTTCAAGTTTGGTGCAATAACAATCATCGTAAACTCGCTGATTTTTGGCCATTTCTTGGCCATTTTTGACTTTCTTGAAGATATAACAAAATCTATGCATTTTTATGAAAAAAGTCAACAGAGCAAAGTGGTCATCAACACTCATCATCTGGTTTAAACTAGATGGCGCTAGGTTTCTTAGAACTCAAAATATGGTTATTTTAATGTGGCAAAATAGCAATTTTTGCGTTTTTTGAAGATAGGACCGAATCTATGCATTTTTAAAAAAATAGTCAGGACAGCAAAGTTATAGTAGTCAGAAATACTCGTAATCTGGTTTAAACTAGAAGGCGTCGTAAAACTCGAAAAATTATTGAGGAAATTATTATTTCTATCACACTAAAACGTCAATATTCTGAGTCCTATTGTCGATAAACCCAAAAAGTCATAATTTTGTTGACGCTAAAACGGCCATATTTTGAGTTTCATGACCGCTAGCGTTATTTAATTTAGACCAAATTACTGGAATTTTTGACTACTATATCTTTATTCTTCCGACTATATGCATGAAAATACGCTGGTTTTGTCCTATTGTGAAAAAAAAGACGTACAGGGTCCGGCACATCGAACGTGCATTAAAAGTATAAGGAGAACTAATTCGATTCATTTTCTAAAAATAGTGCTGCGCCTGTTTTCGACGTCACTGAACTCAGACAAAATATTTTCGTTTATACAGTACTTCCGGTTCTACCGGAAGTAGCTGTCAACTTTCGTATTTCAAATGGAACAAGCTATTTTTTATTTTATTTTCAGATTCTGCGTAAAATTTAAGGTGTAGTTTAATTACTACACCATAACCAAAAATAACTATTTTTTTAGTTATATCAATTGCTAAAAAAAAATTAAAATCATGCTGAATTGTTATCGTTCAAATCTCAAGATGATATCAATATTTTAGTTCCTAATTTGTTGTGGCAATTGTCGATATGTTACAGTAACTCACATATGAATGGAAACTCGAAATGCATGTACAGGGTGATAAAAATTTTCGTGCCAATATGAACAACTTTCGACGTCAAAAACTTCTCCCATTTCAGTCACATGGAATAAGACGGCTCCTACTCCTTTCTCACTTGCACCAAAAGCGACATACAATGGCTTATTATCATCGTATGGAATTAGAGAGTTTGCGTATAGAATTCCTTCTTTAACCAGTTTAAAAGTCGCGTTTTTATTCTGTGTCCAACTCCATCTTGTGTTTTTTCGAGTCAGTCTATGTAGATCGACACATGTGCTATGAAGATTTGGAATAAATCATTCATAAAAATTAACTAATCCAAGGAATGCCTTCAGTTCGGTGATGTTAGTTGGTGTTTTTGTGCGTTCTTAATAGCTTCTATTTTGTTACGCGTTGGTTTGATTCCATTTTTACTAAATTCGTGTCCTAAGTATTCAATTGTAGGTCTCATAAAAGTACACTTTTTTAATTGAACTCGGATCTTGTTGTTAACGTTTAAATACTTCATTGAGTGTTTCCAAATGTTCTTCGTCTGTTAGTCCCGTGACAGCAATGTCCTCAAAATAAACTACCACGTTCTTCATACCATTAAGAAGATTGTCCATGTATCTACAAAATGTTGGCGGTGCTCTCGTAATACCAAAAGGTAAGCGATTGTATTGGAAGTATCCCTTGTGCGTTGAAATTACTAAATACTTGCGTGATGCTATAGTTTATTTGCTGGAAAATGTAACATAAGAGATTAAGTCGTAAAACAAAATCCACTTAGAAGGCGACCGATAGTGTATTCAATATGCACCTGAAATGCAAAGTAAAAACCAGTTCTATACGGGCGAAAGAAGGTTAAAGAAAAAAATTGTAGTAACTGTAACCTACCAACCAACATCGTTTATCCCCGATCACATGAAAACAACTTACATTAATTAAAACAAATTTACATAAAAAAAACTGTTTTTGAATACTTGACATTAATCGCTTTTAATACGAAAAACACGTCAGTCTATGTTTTTCGCCATTGTGTCCAGCAGGTGATTTCGGCGTTATGTCCAGTTTCGGCGTTATGTCCAATAATTTATTTCGACGTTATGTCCAAGTTTAGGCGTTGTTCGACGTTATGTCCATTCGGCGAAGTGCCCGGATCTCTTTTTACAATACAGAAGAATGTTAAAACAAAAATAAATTTAAAATTACAGCCATTTAGCATGAAAATTGAGGTTTGGTAATTATTGACCAGTCAGTACGTAATATTTTGGCTTGCTACATTTAACGTACCTAATCCAGGATGCACTGGCATGAAGTATTTGACACTGAATGTCAGAGTGATACTTGCAGTAATAAAACAGTTTGAGAAAAGAACAATAAAATATTTACAAGGTGGATATGTCGAAGCTTTAGAAGATCGAATTAAAATTTAATTGTGTTTGTTTCTATATAAACATGTCACGTTTGTTTACTAAATATTCTTTGTATTGATTTTCCTATTTCTAAAATAAATAATTTGTATGCATTCATTACGTATTTAATCAAAAACATTAACATATTAACACATTTTTAACAGATATAAGAGGGATCCATTCATTATTGAAATTTATAACTGCAAACATAATTCATATTTTTGACAAACCTCGTATACGGCTTAAAAAAATTAATATGTGATGATTGCATTAAGTTTTGTAACATGAGAACTTTTTATCGAGAATAATTTTTTTTCAAAAAAAATCAATAATAAAGAAGTTTTCCACATGGTTCCAACTGCATAAACATAATGTATAAAAAATACTGGATTTAAAAAAAACATAACCTTTGTCATTAATTTCGAAGCACTCTACACAAACAATACAATGTGCGCCAACCACAAAGTTTTTTTGTTCTGCTAAGTTATAAGGGTACATTAATGACTCACCCAATATAATATTTATGAATTTGTTTATCATTCCTTACAAAGTTGTATGCAACTATTACAGTTTTGAGCCATGGTCTTTATTATTAATCTATCTACATAGAAAGTTTTGTCAATAATACTTTTAATAAATTCAAATGATTTGGAATAGGAATCTCAAGAACACAATTACATTTGAATACAATACAAATTGAAATGGAACACTAATCAACGTCACATTCATTGCGTTATTTAAATTAATAATTTCGTTGCCCATTGTTATGTATTGCAAAAACCAAGCACATTTTTATTCATGAAAATTTTTACTTAAAATTTTGATGTTTAAACCATTTGAAATCAAATGTTATCAACTCAAACATTTTTCTACGTTTTAGATTAATTTTTCATTTATCATGTATAATGTAATTTTATTTTAAAGTTTTAAATTAATTTTACTTCAAAGTTCAATTTTCATATTCAAATCAAATTCTTCAAATTAAAATGTCAAGTCGTTTATTGTAACCAACACATTAATTTAACTTACTTTCTCTACAATAAATATTTAATTCCCTCATTTTCATATTCAATAAATGAGTTTGAGTAATAGTAAATTATATACAGGGTGTTTCTGAAAGGTATTTACATGGCATTACCAGAGGGTCTCTGGCTCCAAATAGATCGTTTGACACTAATTTACCTATAACCAAAAGTGCACCATAAAGGCGCCAGAAGGCGCCAAACTTTCCAAAAAAATATTGCATATTGGGATTCACTCGAGAATGGTTCGACGGATTTTGTTCCGCTTTGGTATGCTGGTTGTCTGCTTTCGAAGACATTTTTCTGTGTAATGTGGACAAATTTCTGATGCCAGGAAAAGTCGCTTTCATACGGGCACTATCAAATAAATAAGAATCTTTAACAACCGTCAACGATACAAAACCAAAATAATTATGACAAATAAAATGAACCATTTGCAAACTTTTTTTTTATTATTAAATTGCGCTAATGTTAATAGTTCGATCAGAAAAAAATTAAAATCATATTCATGCAAGGCGCATCTATCCGCTTAGAAATTCAAGTAGACTACTAGTAGGCTATGCAATCATGTCAATGTGATTTGGGAACCTTCCTTCGTAAACCCTCACGTTCTCCCGGCAAGTGCCACTACAAATGCTCAACACTAACAGCATATCAATCTATTCGACAAATGTGTAGCCCATCTTTCAAGTAGTTAATCGCAAAATAGAAACATAATCTTAGATTCGGTTTTTAGGAAAATCCGGAAATAAAAGTCACAAATGATAGATTTGATCGCATAGCTTACTAGCAGTCTACTTGAATTTCTAAACGTATGGATGCGCCTTGCAGGGATATGATTTTAATTTTTTTCTGATCGAACTAATAACATTAGCGCAATTTAACAAGAGAGAAGAAAGTTTTCAAATTGTTTGTTTTATTTGTCAGAATTATTTTGGTTTTGTATCGTTGACGGTTGTTATTTGACAGTGCCCATATAAAAGCGACTTTTCCTGGCATTAGAAATTTGTCCACATTACACAGAAAAACGTCTTCCGAAGCAGACAATCAGCATACGAAAGCGGAAGCGGAGCTTCTTGAAAGTGACCACCTTGTATATACAGGGTGTCCCAAACAAAGTGGCCTATTAGACGTTTATGGAGAACTAATCGTATTTAAATTTTGAAACTTTGTGATAATATATTATTCATACTGATCTTTAATTATAAATAGTTTTGCTTATATTGCACTTTCGGTTATGCTGAAAGTCGACATCAACTTCTTTATGTTAAATAAACTGGTATATTTTTTAAGATATTTTTGTATTTAGCTCCTAATTTAAAACAACTTTGATTATGGTTTGTAATATCTACTTCGCATAGTTTTGGAAATATCGTTAAATTTAAAAAAAATATATGTTTGTAAGATATTTTTTAAAAAATCATATTTTTGAACTTAAGATAAAAAAATTATATTTGGTTTCCTTATAACAGAAGCTTAGTTTTATTCATTATTGTGATCAAAATATGTTCAGTGTATTCAGGATGTCCACCATTGATTCTCAAAGTATCCAACTTCAAATAGCAACAAGTCAATTTTTTTACATAGAACATACTAAATATTATTTAACAAATTGATTCAAAAATTTTTTTGTGATTGATTGATATGAGCATTACCTGTACTTATCTCATACGGTTTACAAGTTATTACTTATTTTTATAAAATTAATATTTAATTTGGTAATATCTAGCTAACTATGGAAAAAAACAATGCATTATTGGTAACATGTATTATTGTAATATTGTAAAATAATAAAACAGATCTTCCTCTTCAAACATATTTGACTTGTTGGTACCAAATGGACGGAGCTCTGGCTCATAGCACCCATGCTGTAACTCAAGAACTAACCAATATGTATGAGAAGGTGGATGGGTAGTTACGGTCTTTTACGTTGGCCTCCAAGATTACCAGTTCTGATTCCTTGCGATTTTTACTTTTGGGGTAAATTAAAAGGTATTGTTTACGCAACTCCCGTAAGTAGTTGTGAAGAACTGGTAGGTCGAATAAATTCGGCAGTTAGAAGAATTAATAGAAGTGAAATTTGAAGAGCTACTACACAAGAAGTGCTACGAAGACTTCATCTTTGTTGAACGTCATTTTGAATAATTTAATAACTAAGTTTTTGTAGATATTAACTAATTAAAAATTAATTTTATTATTTGTTTATTTATTTATTCGTATGGTATTTGTAACCTACATTGCTCCTACCGTTAAACATTTTTAACTTTTGTCTTGCACCGCTACCTAGATTTTGACTTACTACAAATAAATATCTTTTTAGCAATGCATACTTATATTTTTTCCATAGTTAGCTAGATATTACCACATTTAACATAATTTTTATAAAAATACGTAATAACTTCTAAACTGTATGAAATGAGTATAGGTAATGCTTATATCAATCGATCACAAAAGAATTTTTAAATCAACCTGTTAAATAATATTTAGTATGTTCCATTTAAAAAAATTGACTTGTTGCTATTTGAAGTTGGCTTATTTTGAGAAACAATGGTAGACGTCCTAAATACACTGAACATATTTTGATCCCAGTAATGAATATAACTAAGAGTCTGATATAAGGAAACCAAATATAATTTTTTTATCTTAATAAAGTTAAAAAATATGAATTTTTCAAAAATATCCTACAAACCAATATTTTTTTTAAAATTTAACGTTATTTCAAAAACTATGCGAAGTAGATATTACAAACCTTAATAAAAATTGTTTTAAATTATAAGCTAAATACAAAAATATATCATACTATTTAACATAAAGAAGTTGATCTTGACTTCCGGCACAACCGAAAATGCAATATTTGCGAAACTATTTTACAATTAAAGATCAGTATGAATAATATATTATCACAAATTTTTAAAATTTAAATACGATTAGTTTGGCATAAACGTTTAATAGGCCACTTTGTTTGGGACACCCTGTATACAGCGTAAATCACCACCAATGGGACGGAGATTTATAGCAAATCAATAAAAGTTTTACAAGTTTTATCATTTTAATAGTTTGTAGATTGATAAACTTTACATTTTAAAATTATTTCGAAATATACAGTATGTCCAAAAAAAGGGTGGCGCATTAAATTTATGTTTTTCCTTGTAGAACACTCTATATGTTATTGTGTTTTTTGATTGCCCGTAAAAAATTAGGTGTACTTTTATAAAGGTTTCTTATACCTAAATACAGAGCGTTCTAAGTTACGTCGACTTTTCTTAAAATATGAAATATGAAAAAAATTTAATACCTTCTAATCCAACAAATAATAACAAATTTACTCTTACGTCTAAATAGTTAGATAATAGATTAATGTATTCCATCATCAAATATTAAACATCTCTTTACAGGGTGTTCAGAATTTACAGGTTAAAATTGGATTATTCACTATGTATTCACTATGTATATACTATGTAAAAATCTAATTTTTCGTAAATAGTTACTAAAAGTGAACAATTTTAACACTTACTTTGATTATGAAAGTGTTACATCTGTCACGGAAAACCCTAATACAACTACTACATGTTTTTTGTAATAATTTAGGGATCAGTCAAACAAGTATGAAAAGAATGGTTAAGAAAAACCATTATCATCTGTATCACATTTGACTACATCACCATTTGACAGAAAACGATTATGATGACCGTGATGACTTTAGACAATTACTAGTAGACCGTAATATTATAAAATGACATGAACCAGTTAGATTACATATGCATTTTTTGTTTTAAAATCTCTCGCTACTATTAATTTAAAGAAAATTCTAAATTGAGCAAAAACTGTAACACTTAGGCATAGGACACCCTTATACCATTCAAAAGGAGGGTTTTTTCTTAACGTTACGAATTAATAAAATGCAAAGTGTTTCATTTAAAATAAGGCTGATATTACATACTGAATGACCTAATAATTAACCTGTAATTTCTGAACACTTTGTAAAGAGATGTTTAATATTTAATTATGGAATACATTAATCTAATATCTAACTATTTAGACGTAAGAGTAAATTTGTTATGATTTGTTGGATTAGAAGATATTGCATTTTTTTAATACTCCATATTTTAAGAAAAACAACGTAACTCAGAACGCTCTGTATTTAGGTATAGGGAACTTTTATAAAAGTATACCTTATTTTTTACCGGCAATCAAAAAACGCAATAAAATACAGAGTGTTCTATAAATATATGTGTTTAGTTGTAAGTTGTCATTTAATGGGAGTTGATGTAAATTATAACGTGTAATTTTAATTGTGTTTATTGTTTTTAACATCAGTTAAATAACCGTTAAAAATTGATTTAGCTTTTCAATTTATTCAAAACCCATACAAAAATATTCAATTTGTATTGCATTAATTCAAATTTGCATTGTAAATAAGATAAAATAAACAATTTACCGAAGTATTTACCAACCTTTTCACCTAATTTCATAAATAACCATGTTAGTTATGTTTGAATTTGAATTTGTCATAGAAAAATATTTATTTAAAAAAATATTTTTGTAACGCTTAATATTACTTCAAAGTAAATATTTTTTAATAAAACCGTATTGTAATTTAAAATCAATAATGGAAAAAAAGCAACTGTTAGCTTTCACCCTTTCTACACATTATTCAGGTTAATCTATTTCGAACAAACAATTGCGCCATTTTTTCCATTACCTCTGTCGTAATTACGTAATAAGGTGAGGGGTTTAAATATTCAAGACGTTTCCACTTAAGCTTTCTAGAAAATCGAAAATACCCAATGAAATTTTTTAGGCCAAGTTATTTATATTGTATTAGACATTTTGAATCAATTTTCTTACAATAATTTATTTAAATGCTGAAACATATTTCCTGTAAACTTTAACTTAAAATTACTAAAATAGACCTTATGATTTAAATTGCGTTCGACTTACCTTGCTAAAGTTTGTTAGATAACAACAGACATTATATAATTTTGGTCTCTCATTATAACTTTATGGCGTATCTAGCAAAGCGTATTGTCATGCTAATGAAATTTACGTTGATTTTGCTTAAATAAATCTACTGTTCAAAGATGAGATATGCGCAGAACTATTATTTATTTGAGTTAATTGAAATTGATCTGATCGTATAATAGTATATTACAAAACTATAGTACCATATGATACAATAATATCCGGTCCAGTGGAAATTAGCAGAAAATATTAGAAATAAATTAATACCAAAAAAGTTGGCAGCGGCTTATAAAGAGTAGGTACTGTACTAATTTGATAGAATTGTGTAAGAAAATAATGATAATAGAATTATAGAACATACTAACAATTATTAAAAAAATTTTATTTCGAACAAGTTATTCAGTTATAAACATTCCACAGAACATCGATATCAAAATTAACTCAATAAATGGATTTATTAAAAAGGTCACCCGTAGGATATGAGCCTAAATAATCGAAAAGTTTAGAATTTAATAAAGTACCTGAATAATAGTGTTACATTTAAATAGCATATTAAAAAAAACATAATTTATATTTTATTTATTAAATCGATCTAACATTCATTTCTAAAATTATATTTTTTGCTTTTATGAAGAGCTCTAATGGACTCATGGCTTGAAATAAACACCATACACTAAATATTAATGAAAATGACCACATTCTATTCACATTTTTTTTTATTATTCATTAGTATTCTATCTTGCCAATGACGAGTCGCATAAATATACGAAAGGAAAACGGAAACCTGCGCATCCGAATGTTTCTATAACCAGAGAATTTTGTACATTCATGAAATTTAAAACTTGGCGATTTCTGTAAACAAAAGTTTGCAAATTGTGAAGCGGGCTTAAGGGTATCATTTACAATTCTAACAGCAGGTAGTCTCAGCAGAGGTTATCTTATAGAAGGACTGTAGAATAAATCATTACACTAAGCACGTTTTAGAAAATAGGTAATTTACGTTGCTTACTTAATTTTTTCTTTAAAGAATATATTTGAAGGTATCGCTAATTAAACACCATAGCTCGATTAATTATCGAATCAAAATTTTGTTTAGGAAATGTTTACAAAATAAAATTAGAAATAATTTTGATTTAAAAAACGTCTACAAGCAATAACTTTTAAATTAAATCAAAAACTAAACATGGGTTGACTGATTATTACTTATTTTTAAATAAATCTAACTTACTAATTATTGTAAGTTATTAAAAAAAATCATTAAACTCTCTATTCATAATATTTAGTCCTTACAAAATGTATATTTTATGACGTTTCAATTTTTCTGTAGTTAATATAAAAGTGAAAATAAAAACTAAGGCAATTCTTATTGTCAACGTATATATTTAGTTTTTTGACAAGAATTTATTACATAATTATAATTAAGATACCAAGTTATAGTTTAAAATTAAATGAAAACGTGTTTTTTTTAAATAAAGGTATTACTATATAAATAAATATAAGAAATCAATAATGGGTGTGACCTCCATTATTATTGATACATTCTTGGAGGCGTCTGCTCATTGACGCTATCAAGGTATCAATATAATTAATATTAATCGTTTCCCATGCGGTATCAATGGCTGCAATTAGTGCATTACGGTTTACTGGTATAAAATTTGGCCCTTGTTGTCTTCGGATAACAGCAAGTATTCGAGCCCAAACATTTTCGATAATGTTAAAATCTGGGCTTTTTGCTGGCCAGGGTAACAGCTCCAAGTTATTTGCTTGTATCCAGTTGCGCACAACCTGCGAAGTATAGGGTCATCATATCCCGATAGTTAATTATCGAATGTTCCAAGAAAATATGTGTAAATAGTAAATGGAATCTACTAACGTAACGTTAAGTCGTTAATTATAGTTACATAACTCTCCTTTCATAAGATATAGTTCATATTAATATGCTTATTGTAAAGCTTCGTACACACCTGAACAACAAACCGAGGAACAAACAGAACAACGAACCGAATGGCAATCGGAACATTAATTTGGACGGTGCTACGTACGAATTTTAGAACAGATTCGCAAGTCCTGATTGTTCCACGAACGGTTTGCGGCGTTCCCGCAACTTGTCGGTTTTTTCTCCGACATCAAAGAAAATGCGCGCGAATGCGTTTGCAGGTTTGGACGAATCTAAACAAAACGGCGAACAAACTTATGCGGGAGAATTAAATTATTTATTTTTGTCCTCCCTTTTGTGGGTTTGTTGTGTTTTAGGTAATATTATGGAGTTGACAGAAGAAAAATGTTTTAAATTAATCAGTGTTTAAGAATGCAAGAAAAAATGATGTCCCTATTAGCATCATTTGGGCGGAAAATTTCCAAAATAAAAAAATTATAAGTTTTTACTCTTCTTTGTGCGTAAAAATTTGGTTGGCACTATCTTCTTGTTTTCCGCAATTTTCTTCTCAATAATAAATATATATGAACTGAAAAGTACTGAAAATAATTATGGGAACAGCACAAACGTTCCGTTTGTTGTTCGGATTGTGGAAATCATAAAAGATCGTTTGTCGTTCTGTTTGACTTTCGGTTCGTTGTTATGTTTGTTGCTCGGTTTGTTGTTCAGGTGTGTACGAAGCTTTACAACTTAAGCAACAATTTTTGGCGAATAAAGATTAGTTTGTGATGTAATATTAGAAACACAAATTTATATCATATCAAATTTATGACAACTTAAAAACCAAGAACGTGTATGTTATTGCTAAGAAATTATTAAGGAAAAGCGCAATTGCAGTGTAAATATTTATAATTAGATATTTTCGAAAGTTTATAAGTCCTCTATTGTAATCTTAATACTTAAAAGAAAATCCTGTCCATTAGCATTATAAGGAAATGGCTTTTACTTTATGAATAAGTTTCAATAACAATAGAATATCCTTGCTTGTTTAATTTACTTCCTTTGAGTCATATTGCTCTAAGGGTTGTTACATTGGTCATTAGAAGTATGTAATAAATAAACAATTACCTACTGTTTGAGAAGGGGTAGTGTGAACCAATAAATAAAGTAAGAAATGTAAATTCCATTTTAGTTTAAAGTTTCAAGTGTTGTGAAAATGCCACCTCATCTCGGTGCTGATTTGAAAGCGCGGATTGTTTCGGAATTAGCGGCGGGCCGTAGCGTGCGTGAAATTTCACGTATGTTAGATATACCAAAAAGCACCGTAGAGCATTACCGAGAAAAAGCCATCGGAAGTGGTAGACCTAAAGTATCTACACGTGCTCAAAATCTCGAGTTGTTTCATTACGTAACAGAACAACCATTTGCTACATACTCCAGGGCTATAGCAGATACACATTTTCCCGGATGCCGTATAACTGCACAAAAAGATTAAAGGAGATGGGAATAAAGAAGTATAATGCTGCTGCGAAAGAAGTTCTCAGTGACGAAAATATGAGACGTCGTCTGGAATTTGCAAGGCGATAAGTGAACGAACCTTTGGAATTTTGGAATCGAGTGATTTTTAGCGACGAAAAAACGTTCAATAAACCACTAAAAGTTTTTAAAAAATAATCACATATGTCCTAAAAACGAAGTGGTTATTTTTCTGTGAATGTGTGGGTTGGGTTAGCGCGCGGGGTCCAGGAGTTTGTTGGGCTATCGATGGACGTCTTGATTCTGCTGCGTATTTAGATATTTTGGAAACTATTATGAAACCTTCAGTCGAAGTGTTTTATCCAGACGAAGATTATATTTTCCAACAAGTAAGTATTCTTATTTCACTATACTTTCTCCAAAAATAGTTCGGGATCTGTTGAATTAACATTTTCATAATGTATTTTTGTTGTTAAAGGACAACGCCCCTATTCATACTTCGCGGGTTGTGCGCAATTGGATACGAGAAAATAACTTGGAGCTGTTACCCTGGCCAGCAAAAGCCCAGATTTTAACATTATCGAAAATGTTTGGGCTCGAATACTTGCTGTTATCCGAAGACAACAAGGGCCAAATTTTATACCAGTAAACCGTAATGCACTAATTGCAGCCATTGATACCGCATGGGAAACGATTAATATTAATTATATTGATACCTTGATAGCGTCAATGAGCAGACGCCTCCAAGAATGTATCAATAATAATGGAGGTCACACCCATTATTGATTTCTTATATTTATTTATATAGTAATACCTTTATTTAAAAAAAGCTCCTCATTTAATTTTAAACTATAACTTGGTATCTTAATTATAATTATGTAATAAATTCTTGTCAAAAACTAAATATATACGTTGACAATAAGAATTGCCTTAGTTTTTATTTTCATTTTTATATTAACTACAGAAAAAATGAAACGTCATAAAATATACATTTTGTAAGGACTAAATATTATGAATAGAGAGTTTAATGATTTTTTTTAATAACTTACAATAATTAGTAGGTTAGATTTATTTAAAAATAAGTAATAATCAGTCAACCCAAATAACCATGTTTAGTTTTTGATTTAATTTAAAAGTTATTGCTTGTAGACGTTTTTTAAATCAAAATTATTTCTAATTTTATTTTGTAAACATTTCCTAAACAAAATTTTGATTCGATAATTAATCGAGCTATGGTGTTTAATTAGCGATACCTTCAAATATATTCTTTAAAGAAAAAAATTAAGTAAGCAACGTAAATTACCTATTTTCTAAAACGTGCTTAGTGTAATGATTCATTCTACAGTTCTTCTATAAGATAACCCCTAGTGAGACTACCTGCTGTTAGAATTGTAAATGATACCCTTAAGCCCGCTTCACAATGTGCAAACTTTTGTTTACAGAAATTGTGGTGTCCAAGTTTTAAATTTCATGAATGTACATACTGTAAAAGCAAAAAATATATATACAAACACACAAGACAAGTTTCAGAGTTACACTCAACATTGATGGTGCCCATCATGTACCGCATAGTCAGCTTGCCATTTATTTGTTATTTAGATTTAGTTGTAATTGTAAATGTAAAAAAATACCCTTACAACTTAAACAGAGTTTCTTGAAAAGTGTATTTGAGACTTTTCAAAAATTTATTAAAAAACCTAATAACTTTTAATTAAGAGAAACAAAATAAACACAAACCGCAAATACGAACTTAATTTAAAACAAACGTTTACCGCAGAACTCCACATCGCCCCGATACTAATAAACGTGAAACGACGAATGGAAAGTATGGATATGTTGTAGAAAAACATGAAAAAATGTGTAAAATAAATATTTTTGTAAGTATTCTAAGATTTCGACAATCTATCTAGGTTAATGGCACTTTCGGCTTGATAGATTATGCCCAAAATCTAATCATATCTGCACAAAAATGTGTAAAATGAATATTATTCAAATTACTTTAAAAATTTAAAAATCTGTGTAGGTTAACGGTTGTTTTAGCTACACAGATTATGCACAAAATCTAATCAGATCTACGGAATTATAAATAAGAACGATGTACAAAGTTTCATAAAAATCGGATGAGTAGTATTCTTGATATCTTGTTTACATACGGACGGACGACCAGCAGGCCGGCCATTGAGCATAAGATTTTTTGGATTGACTACGATGTTGATACCTTTTGTGGAGGTAAGGATAAAAAAAACACTCTTCAAGTATTCAATACGCTAACGTTTCGCTTACAATGCGTGAGCTCCTTCAGAGCGTTTGTTTGTCAATGGAAAAATACTGTGTGTCATCTAATTACTTATTTATATACTTAACGTTTTTAATTATTAACCTCTATATGGTAATTTTAATTATATAGTGTTGTGTGTTTTTAATCAGTAGTGACTCCACTCTATAAATTCAAGCTGCTCTGAAGAAGCTCACGCATTGTGAGCGAAACGTTAGCGTATTGAATACTTGAAGAGTGTTTTTTATCCTTACCTCTACGAAAGGTATCAACATCGCCGTCAATTTAATATCCGTATTAGAGGAATTTTGTATTTTGAAATCCTAATAAGATTTTTTTTGCTCCATATAACGTACTAACTCTAATTCGTGGGAACAAATGAAAAAAAAGGAATGTTAAAATTTTTGGTTTCCTGTTACTTCTTTGGAAATTGCTGATTTCGGTTCGAATGGCTTTTATTGTTCTTGGCGTTCTTTTTAGAAGGGTTTTTCGTTCTTGAAATGATTGGGTTAATTTCTTTTTTTGTGGATCTACTTTTTTTTCTGTGTTTAATTGCTTTCAGTTTTTCTTTTGTTAAATTTTTTACTTTCAACTCTTTTGCCATTTATTATTAGCTTATCTTTCTTTATTATCGCTCTGGGTTCTTGTTTTCTTGCATCAATCATATATGATTTGTAATTGTATTTATTTTCTGTTGTTATCTAGATATTCAAATATTCATATTTTTATTGTTGCCAAATTCTTTGTTTCTCGTGGTTTTCGTTTTTTCAGAGTTGAGTGTATCCCCTTTTTTGTTGATTTGTTTACGTTTCTCTTACGTTATCCAATTCTATTAATAATGTAGATTTTATTTTTTATATTTTTCTTTTTATTACCTGGGTTTTTAAAATTAATTATGTTTCTCTTTGATCCTTTATAAAAAACAGGTCGTCACCGCATACTCTTGCAAAACTATGACTTTCGTCCTTAGTGAGAAAAAATCTCATAACGTTAACTTTCGTCACTATAGTTTATTTGCTAAAAAATGTAACATAAGAGATTAAGTCGTAAAATAAAATCCACCTAGAAGGCGACCGATAGTTGTATTCAATATGCACCTGAAATGCAAAGTAAAAACCAGTTCTATACGGACGAAAGTTGGTTAAAACAAACTTTATGGAAATTTGACAACAATAGAACAATAAGTTTCAACTACTTAAGGGTCATCGGTTCTCAATATTTTTTAGTATTTTATTTGTTACAAACAAAATTTAATTTATTAAAAGTCATAATGCATGCATCAATATATAGATAAATTTTACCGTAAGTAAAGGGTAATACAAAAAATACACAATAAAATTTCAAAGCATACTTTTAATATGTAATTAGGAACAAATATAATAAATTATTGCTCACAAATAATGAAGGAAATCCATTACAATCCATTTAGTGGAATAATGAAATGAAAGTTTCTCCAAATATATATTGCAATATAATCACTGCGCCAGCTTATTTTCGTATGAAACCCGTGCACAATGAATGCTACTGAAGCTAAACGTAAAATTTTGTTGAATGTGTACAATTATTTTGAAAAAGAGAAGAATCATGGTGCGCCACTTACTTCAGTAATGGCTGTTCAGCAAAGAACGGCGGATGCGGTACAAGTAAGCAGACAAACAGTAGCGAGGACATGTTCTATGCGAGAAACTGCAAGTGATTTAAAGATAATTACATATCGCCGGCCTAAAAAATGTTCGACGAACCTACCAGAGACCACAAAGAAAACTATCCGAGACTTGATTTATGATATGTATGCAAAGAAAGACCATATAACTCTGAACACATTGTTAGCCGTATTAAAATTGAAATATGTTTGCGATATTGGCAGATCAAGCTTATACCTTGTACTGAAGGAAATGAGTTTTAAATTTAAGCAGACCGATAACAGACGAGATTTATGCGAGCAATCCCATGTGGTTTCCATGCGTAATGTATTTTTGAGGAAGTACTTAAAAATCTACAGTCCAAAATTCCACACGAGTTCGTCTTTTTAGACGAAACATGGATTTTTAGTAGAGGTGCAAGTAAACGTAGTTGGCAAGATGACAGTGTTAAAAGTTTAAAGCAACCTACTAAAGGTTCCGATGGTAAACGTTATATTATTGTCCATGCTGGTGGCCGAAATGGTTTTATAGAAGGGGGCAGTTTAATATTTTCTAGTACCAAGAAATCCGCAGATTACCACGATAATATAAATTCGGTATTGTTTGAGAAGTTGTTTGAGGAATGCATCCTACAAAATCATAACAGCCGTCAATCATTGCTCTTGACAACGCATCCTACCACACACGCAAAAGTGAAAAGCGTCCGACAGCTTCTTCAACCAAAGACGATATTAGAGCGTGGTTAAAAAGTAAAAACATACAATTTGATACTATGATGTTCAAGGCTGAGTTGTTACAATTAGTGCACGAAAACCATTGAGGTTTCGTAAATGAATATGTTGTCGATGAAATGGCATTAAAGTACGGCCACAAAGTTCTGCGTTTGCCGCCATATCATTGCCATTTCCATCCCATTGAATTGGTGTGGGGAATTGCGAAGAAGTTTTACGACGACCATATAGGCGCTACTTCAGGAAAAGAAGAAGACGTGCTTAAAACTTGGAACGACGCATTAACTAAAATAACTCCAGACGTGTGGAATTGCTGTGTAACTCACACAGAAGAAATAATCAAGACACCTACAAGCGTGAACAAATTATAGACGATGTGCGACCTTTGATTTTTACTGTAAATACGGATAGTGACTTAGAAGACGATCACTTTACTTTTTGTGATAGTGACAACGATCTCTAAATAGTATCCAAGTGTAGCAATAATTAATTATATTTGTTCCTAATTACATATTAAAAGTATGCTTTGAAATCTTATTGTGTATTTTTTGTGTTATTCTTTACTTACGTTAAAATTTATCTATTTATTGATGTATGCATTATGACTTTTAATAAATCAAATTTTGTTTGTAACAAATAAAATACTAAAAAATATTGAGAACCGCTGACCCTTTCGCCCGTATAGAACTGGTTTTTACTTTGCATTTCAGGTGCATATTGAATACAACTATCGGTCGCCTTCTAAGTGGATTTTATTTTACGACTTAATCTCTTATGTTACATTTTTCAGCAAATAAACTATAGCAGTATATCTATTGACCGTAGGCTCTAGACGAAGAACCAATTTCAAGATTTAAAAAACAATTTGCACTTAGTTTTTAACGACAAGATCAAAACCGTATTAATAATGAGAAATGCGTTATGGTGCGAGACCAGCACATAAAACAGTTATTTACCTATTTACGAATTCGGAAAGATAAATTTCCCGCGTAAGCATGGATAAATTTGCCGCACGACTCGAAAAAGTTAGTTAGGTATATTATTTTTTGTAACGAGTAGCTGTAGTAATAATTCATAAATAAATAAATTCACAGCTGCTTAGTTTTTTGTGTTTACAAGAAATTTGAGTTGGTAGCACTGTCCCGCCGATCCCTAAACAATTTGGTTTGCGTTGTCAACTAATACCAACCTAACAAAAATGTCCCTATTTCCTCGAAAACTGAAAAACACCGCGGTGCGGGAAATGAAACTTCCCGTGCATTGACAATAACCGGGAAATCAGTAATCTTAGGCTAGGAGTACAAAATAGTTATTTACATTAGCGTGTGTGCTCTTTCGAAGTTGGACTGTGTCCAAATGGTAAAAAGTTTAGTTACTTTGCTTCTGTTTTCAATGTGCAATTAAAAACGAAGTAGGTAAGTAAATACGTAGGTTATTACAAAAAATATTCGAATTAACTTTTTATTTTAGTTAGTGCAATCAAGAATTGTTTATACTCTACTTGTAGAAGCAATAGATTTGAACGTGTTAATTGTTCTTGTATCCTCAAAGTTTTCCATTTCACAAGAATTGAAGGGTTACACAGTTTTCATACAGAACAGATATGCATGAGAAAAGCCGATAACACCTGGGGTACTATTCTTGACATCATGAGATATAAAGTCTTGTGATATATCAGTACAAATTCGAGCAATTTGTTTTTATTCTAGCGATAGGGAGTCGTTAGATGAATTGGTAGCATGACTCAAGAATATAAGACCTCTGCTGATATTGATAACTAGTTAACCACTAGTCGCAGGCAACTTACAGTAATTTCTAATATGCTTCCCTGTTACCTGTTTACTCGACTTAGATCGAAGTTTGATTATAATGATATCCTAGCATTTTCTCTATAAAGTTTAAGATTTCTTCAGCAGTAGGCTATACTACATGAATATGTGTTAAATAACAAATAATTTAAACACTTTGTAATTAAAGTGTATTAATTGTTGATGTCACAACA
Organism: Abscondita cerata; assembly: GCA_030710515.1. Lineage (NCBI taxonomy): Eukaryota > Metazoa > Arthropoda > Insecta > Coleoptera > Lampyridae > Abscondita > Abscondita cerata. The sequence continues at coordinate 275,700 of JALBCR010000539.1, read as the reverse complement.
ACTATCTGTATTAATTACCTTTATATATTATATAATTGTACATCTCACCTTTTCCTTATTATACATATACTCATAAACAGTTATTTTTTATTGTAGAATTTTAATTAACAAGAAATAAGTGGTCTGTGGAAACAAATGTTATACAAACGGACATCTTAATTACATAGTATGACAATTATTAATAATAGCGTTTTTTTTTTAAATAGAGTGATTTAAACAATAAAATGTCCGATTCAGAGTTGGAGAGTGAATTAAATGTAACTCCAGAGGAAATACGATTTATAGCAGCTAATTTAAATTCAGATTTATTACCTGAAAAATCCAAAGAACAGTACTTAAATCAATTCAATAGTTTTAAACGGTGGTGTGAAACAAAGTCAATTAAAACATATTCTGAGTGTTTTGCTGTGCTATTTTAAAGAATTTGTCGATAAAGAAAAAAAATCTCTTTGGGCAATATACTCAATGATTAAAACTTGCTTAAATTACGAAAATTTAGATATTTCTAACTACACTAAATTGATAACATATTTAAAAGTAAAAACTAAAAATCACAAACCGAAAAAAGTAAAATTTTAGAGGATGACCAAGTAACAACTTTTTTAAACACTGCCTGCGATGATGATTTTCTTCTTATGAAAGTAAGTAAATATTTATATTATGATTGGTAAATATGTTAATCAACTATCATTAATTACAGACAGCTTTGATAATAGGTATTAGTGGTGCCTGCCGAAGAAATGAGTTATACACTCTAAAAACTGAAAATGTTAAAATTAAAGATGATATCTCATTTAACTAAAAATAATATATACAGAACATTTGCAATTACAAAACCAAATTGGGTAGAAATTGTCAAAAATTATATTAAGATACGTTTAAATTTAACTGGAAACCTGAAAAACCTTTTTATGAAATACCAAAAAGTCGATGTGTTAATTCACCAGTAGGTCTCAACACAATTGGTGGAATTCCTTCCAAAATTACTGCTTTTCTAAAACTTGAATGTGCTGCAGATTACACAGGGTACTGCTTCCGCAGAACTTCAGCCACGTTGTTAGCGAATCGAGGAAAGAGAAAAGTTGAAGTTGCAAAAATTATCGGCGATGAAGGCCCTTCCACATCAATAAGATTGTGTTCAGAAACCATTAACATTTTCTGCACAGGATTCCTGTATGATTAATGTAGATTTACAAAACAATACTCTACAATCAAATAACTTAATGCCAGGACTATTCTCTAATCTGGAAAACTGCAACATTACCGTTAATATTTTCAACAATTGCAATGTTGATAAATAATTTCTGGTACCAACAATTTCTTTGTTCGTAGTAATCGTTGTAACCCAAATTTCTATTAAATAAATTGTTGTGTTTAAGTTCTATGTTCAACTGCATTATTACGGGTATTATAATATTACGTTATGTCGATGATGCAAGCAGAGCTGCCAACCTCCGAATTATGAATCAGTTGTTTTATTATTCTTAAATACTTGTTTTTCTAAACGTACACAAACAATATCTATGAAAAAATATCGGTAAATTTGATTTTTATAAACAATTTACAATATGAGTAACATGTTTTAATTTTTAAGCCACAACTAAACGTAAAATTTTACGCTGCACGTTACCGCATCGGTTCAGTAAATCGAACCTACTTTGACTGACACTGACAAGTAATACTGCATTTATAGTAGGCGAGGCCAAAAAAATATTTTATCTACGACCACTAATGTAAATTGCTCAATGCACAAGGTCTACTATTACTGTAACCCGTCTCTTACGCGCTGTAAACAAATCGTACGTGTTCTGTAAGTAAGAACATTACCATGAGAACCAATGCTTTTTTTTAAAATAGTGACAGTGACAGATTAGTTACAAAGTTATCCCATGTTATTTATTCTTGTTTTATATGTCAAGCACAGTTAGGAATTTTACCAGGGTAACTGAATAACTGTAGAATTAAAACTTAAAGTTTTATATATTTTTTAAGTATTTAAAATGTCCCGATAGTAGGGCACGTCTGTACCCTTACTAATTGAAAGAAAGGATCGAAACAAAACTCTCAGGTCCTGTTAGGGCAACGTTTCGCTACCATAGTGGAAGCTTCATCAGGCTAGATCAGGAATAGATGAGTAATGTTGTCAAAATGGGAAAAACACACTGATGATATGAAAATGAACACATAAATTAAAAAAATACTCATCACTAACATTAATATAATGTATTGAAAGGTAAATAGAGAAGGCATTAGAAAATTAACCTTGACATACAACAATTACAACTTCAAACATATTTTTTAAGAAAATTGCTAGGATTGCCTAACACAAGACAGTATACAGGTCATTGTTTCAAACATTACGGCCCACCATTCTTACAAGTACTGGTAGTGATCTGTTACCTTTCAAAAAGCATGGTGAGTGGCAGCAGTCTGGTGGCATGGAAGACTATGTGAAAAGTTCTATATTGTTCTATGCAGGGCCAAATAAACACTTTGAAAAAAATTGTTTTAACAGTAATCAGAAACAGTAGTGCCAATAGTAACGCTTTGAAAGTTTAATTGTCTAAACTGTAAATAAAAGGTATCCGTTAACTTAAATTGCCGATTGTACAATTATATGCGGTTGTGTTTACAAATGAGATCATTCAATTTAAACAAATAGTTAATACTCATCGATACTCATTATTGACGATCGATAATTTGTACTTTATTTTTTCCTAATAAAACATTTTGTTTTTATTAATTTAACCAAAATGGTATTTAAGTATGTAATAGGTGATAAGTTTTAAGTTATGATTTGCAGTTTACTTTTTAGTTATTTAAAAAATTTCATTAAAGCTTATTAAGAAGTGTCTCAAACAGTTACGTACAAAGGCATTTGAGCTTAATTATTGTGTATGAGTAATTATGTAAATTAAAATTGTATTATTTAATTAAACAATAAATTTCTATTCTATTCTATAAAAACAGAGGTCGGATCGTTGGGGACTTTTGACACAATGTATATAATAGCATTATCTTGTCGTACACAAAAATCTAGCTGTATCGGAATTTTTCCAAGGTTACTGTAATATATTCTGATCTTTCTTCTTCCATTATCTTCTCATAATTCCTATTATACCTTAAATTTCTAATTTTTTTCTCTTTTCTTGTTTTTTATATCCTTGTCTCTTTGTATTATGTCCATCCCAAATCCCTTCCCTTTGTCTTAGTCTTTCTACTTTATTTGTTGCATATCTATTTCTCAAATAATAATTCCTCCTATTCTTTTGCCCATATTTTACTTTTTCCTCTCTAATCTTCTTCCAGCATTATTGTAGTATTTTACAGTGTTTCCTTTCTTCCTTACGTTGTTTAAACTTTATTGCTCTTTTTTCCGCCTCTATTCTTACTTTCTCGCCCTTTACTTATTCCATCGTTATATATCCTGGTGTGTCTTTATCTATCCCAAGCACCCATTTCCAGTATCTTTCCTGCACCCTCTCCATTTTCTTTTGTTTCTTCCATTCCTATATTTCCGGTCCGTACAACGTTACACTTTTTATCAGTTTCTCCCACATTAGATTCCTTTTTCTATATCCATTCTAAACGTTTTTTCACCCATGCTCCATACCCGACCCAATAGTTTCATCGTTTTCTGCACCCTGTTTTTCACTTGTCGTTTTTCCTTGTTGTTTTTTCTAAACACATATCCTAGGTATGTAAATTCCCTCACACTTTCTATTTTATCCTCCCCCATCACTACATCACTTTTCTTCCTTTGCCATTCCCCTTCCTGAATTTCATCATTTTTGCTTTTCCTGTATTTAACTTTAAGTCCTTTTCTTCTAAATGTCTTTTTAAAATCTTCATCATTTCCTTCATTCCGTTCTCTTCTGTTACCATCAACACTAAGTCATTCGCGTATGCTAGTGTTCACACTTTTGTCCTCCCAACCACTACGACGCCCGCTTGGTTTTTCTTCATCATCTCCTCAAGATCGCTTATATATAATAAGAATAAGACAGGGCTTAAAGGGCATTTTTGTTTTAGTCCTCTTGTCCAGAATTCCTTACTATTGTCTTCCTTTTCCCTTACTTTGCATACTGTTTTACATATATATCCTCAATTCTCCTCACTATACACTCCCTTATCTCTATTTTCCTTAAAAATTCCAACATGTTTTTCCTGTTAATATTGTCGAACGCTTCCTTTAAATCTACAAACATTGTGTATAATATAAGTAAAATGTATGTCTAACGACATCTCGTGTAACATGGACACGTATGAATAGTGTCAAACTAAGAAATGGCAACAGTTAACTGTACCGACTGTGAGTGTTAAAGTGCATATCGTTATCAAAGCGATAACTTTAAATGCTTGAAATACACGTGTGTCGATAAAGCATTGGTCTTGGCACTTTATTTTTTCTTAATAGAACATTTTGTTTTTATTAATTTAACCAAAATGGTATTTAAGTATGTAATAAGTGATACGTTTTAAGTTATGATTTTGCAGTGTACTATTTAGTTATTTTAAAAATTTTATTAAAGTTTATTAAGAAGTGCTCAAACAGTTATGTACAAAGGCACTTGAGCTTAATTATTGTGTATGAGTAATTATGTAAACTAAAATTGTATTATTTCATCAAACAATAAATTTCTATTTTATTGTCAAATATAACAAATATAAATTTAGCAAAGGTCGGATCGTTGGGGATTTTTGACACAATGTATATCATTGCAATATCTTGTCGTACACAAAAATCCAGCCGTATCGGAATTTGTCCGAGGTTCCCTTATATTTTTGTCTAATTCGTCTGGGCTATGTCAATTTATGTTTAAACTTTATTTAAAGAGCCTATTCTTATTGCCACTTTTTACTGTTGTCAGGACCGGCCTTTTATCAACACCAGCTGTAAGTTTTTTAACGGGAATTTCTAAACTGTAAAACATTCTTTCTTTAGAACCGTTTGTATTGCCAACTCCAAAGGCTGGATGAATGCAAATTAATACAATATTGTTATAAAATATACATTTATATCACAGTAAACACGTTGCCATCAGCCCAGGTACTGACGAAACGAGAAACATAGCCGTAGATGTGGGTATTATACCAAGATACAAAAATAATGATATATAATACGTAAGAAGTAAAATTTGTAATGTGATCTACTATACAAATAAAATAAATAACATATAAATAATATATGACATAAATATAAAATAAAATAGTAATGCAGATATTGTCAGTACATTTATTACAATTACAATTAATTTGCGGGGGCCCATTTTTTGGCTTTTAAGATTGAAACAATAAAAGAAACCACATAATAATTCATATCAAGGTAGATTTTACTATTATAATATATTTACCTACTAAAATATGATTGTCCAAACGTATCAGGTACCTACGCCACTGCAATAGTATACTGAGTATAGATGAGAAAGACCAGTCAAAAACGTTAACCAAATTTTAGACATCGTAACAACAATAATTAGCAAATTAAGCAATTGAAATTTTCACTGAACTTAATTAGACGCGACGAAACAGAAAGAAGTAATTCCAGATGCAAAAGTAGTAAGCTTAAGATATAATAAATAAAAAGAACAAAAGATATATAAAATAGAAAACAAAAGGGAATATAATTGTAAGAATCAATGCAGCAGAAAAGTCAAAAATTATTAGTTCTAGTATCGCGTATCACGAGCATTGAAGAGGAAATTGTTCAATAGTACTTACGGTGTTCGTAAGAAGAAAGAAAAATTAATTAAAAAAGGAATAAATTGTCGAGAAGCCTTTTGAAGCAAATAAAGAGGTATGGTGTTTGAAAACAATTAAAAATACACAAGTTGTTGTAGTCTAATGGGTTGTGAATGTATGCACTGTTAAAATAATCAATTAAGAAATTCAAGATAGGCAAAAATGTTGTTCTTCATTGTGTTTGGTTAAACCCTAAGCCATAAAGATCACAAATGTGTTTTCAAGTGGTCTTTAACCCCGTCACTATTTTGTTATACCGTTAGGTAACGTATTTCCTTAGCGCTTAAGTTTAGTATAATGGCTGTAGCCGTGTTGTTAAGAAGTGCCAGTCATTTTAGCTGAATAAACCATAGTACCTACAAATACAGTCCACTATATTGATTAATAAATTAATTACCCTAACATTTGGTCATTCGACCCGATATTAACGAATTGGTGACAAAGGAAGCGAAGCCATCGATGACTCAATAAGCATCAAAAAGTGAGTTCCTTTGTTTATTTTCCTTATTCCAAATAGCTACGTTCTATTTGCATGAATGAAATAAAATTTAAGTTGCGAAAATAAAACGGTTTTTTCATATCCTTATATTCATATTTTGCAAAATACAATGGCCGATTTAGTACAATTAACTAGACAACGCAGTGCCATCAAACATAAGCTGACAAGTTTCAGTAATATTTAGAGGTTACTACCGACAATTTAGTTGATCAACAAAGAATAGCTGAATTGCAATTTAAAGTAACTACAATTTCAAAATTATTAGATGATTTTGAATCAATTCAAATTCAGATAGAGTACCTAACTACTGACGATAAAATAACAGAACAGTATAATGAACGCGATGATTTTACAAATAAATTCACGCAGAGTTTGGTAGCAGCGTTGATTGAAATATTGGTAAAGATAGTCAACCTTACGGGATTATGCGACCCCAAAATTTGTTCTAAACATCAGAGGTCGGTAGTATCGCTTTGTGCTAAGAAAATACGTCAATTGTATTGTAGAATTTACAGAACAGTATTGCCGATAAATGTGAAATAGAAAACTGTAATTTTGCTGATAGTTTATGCTAAGGCACGACATTGTTGCCAATGCATCATGCCGTTGATTGAAATATTGGTGCATTGAGTCAATGTTGACAAACAAACAAAAACATGCGTTCTACAATATACAAGAATTTATTGATTTTTGTCGACGTACTAATTAAATGTGTGTCCTTTGTTATATATTTTTTTCTATTGTCTGTTAATTGTTCAATGTAATAATATTTATTTGTATCTTTCTTACGTAAGGTTATAACAATGGTTATACCATCATGACAAACACATATATGTACAAAGATTGTATACATACACATGTGAATAAAGTTTATTATTATGAAAAAACCTGCAGATTTAAAAGTATTAATTTCGTAAAGAAATCGTTGAAAAACGTTCTCCCAAAAAAAACAATTTCTTTAAATACTTTTCAAAATTCCATACTCATATATTTATTACATTAACATCGTTTATCCGTTGAAAATGTTTTAAAATCCATTAGGCTTACGCAAGTAAATCTCTAAATTTTGGTCATTGAAATTAAAATTTTTTAACATAGAAACGCTATCCCTTTTTATGTTGGAACGAATGTTGAATTTTCTTATATTACAATCTAACGTACTCAACTGTTTGCATCTAAACAATATTATAACAAGCCTACTCATTTACTAAAGGTGTTGCTAAAAGTATGCAATTGTAGAATTTCTGACTAAGCCGATAAGGAATGTGACTCATAAACGATAATCCGGAAGACTCCTCGTAATACATTTGTTTCAATATCAACTTTAGGTGTACTTATATTTTAAGATATGATTTTTAAAACATTTCGGTAGTTATTATTTACATGTAAGATCGGATTGCTGGTTTAAAAACTTATCCATTAAAATAGTAAGTAATACTATTGCGTGTCATCGCTGTGTATATCACGGTTGCAATAATTCGAGAAAAAATTGCCCGACGATCAGCTTTTATCGGTTTCCTACTAATTGTCTAAATAGATGCAAAAATTGGGTGATGAATTGTGGTAATTCAAAGCTAGTACTACTAGATGATCTTAATTTATTACGAAATAAATTAATCTGTGAGAAGCATTTTGAATCTAGTAGTTTTCGAGATCCTTCCGCTGCGAAGAAGAAACTTAATATTACTGCAGTTCCTAGGAAGTTTGTTTCGGGTAAGTAATAATTTTTGTTCAGCAATGACAATTTGCTAATACTTATTGGTAGCGGTCTGGTAGGTACCCAGTGGTGAGAAGTATCTTAACGTTCTCAAAACTCAATTTTTTACATAACACTTTTAACCACTTTCATGTCTTCAATCTTCTCACCACTACTGGTATCGCAAAGTACAAATTACAAAATCAATTTCAAGAAATACTTTCATTTTTTATTAAAAATTGTGCCAATACATAAATAAAGTTCTTTTTAAAAAGCCCAAATTTCAAGAAATACAATTATTTGCTTTGATTGCAGATGAACCTAAACAGGATACATCGAAGTCTTTGCGATTAGAAAGAAATCCTACTCAGAAATCACCAGAAGTTCTGACAGTTTATAAATCTGATAATGTGCGAACTTATGAAAATATATTTTCTAGCGGAAAGTATTTGCAACGTAATTACAACTATTTTCTGTCAGCCAATAAGAAAAAAATTGAGAACAACGCCGATTCAGTTAGTGATACCTCCTTTGTGAATGTTCTTCAAAGTGCAACAATCAGTGCAAGTATAAGTTCTGATAAACCTATACAGTCAACCGTTTCTTTTAAAATTAAAAAGTTTAAAAATAAATTGAATAGTCAAAAGTGTGAAATATTTAGATTGAAGCGCAAACTTCAAAACAGCACAATTTCGGGTCTTTTAAAAAACAAAAACCGGCTTTGAAGACATTTATTAATATGCAATGTTTTCATCGAACACGAACTCCATGGAAGGATTCAGAAAAACAACTGGCATTATCATTGTATTATAAATCGCCTACCGCTTACAAATTTATGTTGAACCATTTAGGATTTGTTTTGCCAGCAATTTCAACAATCAAGTCGTGGTTGAAAATTGTTAATTTAAGATCGGGGACAAATAATGTTCTTATACAAAAATTAAAAAAAAGTTGAAGGAATGACAGACAAAGAAAAGCAGTGCGTGGTAATGTGTGACGAAATTACTTTAAAACGAAATTTAAATTATAACCAATATTGGGACTACGTCGAAGGATATCAAGATTTAGGGGAATTAGGACGTAAACCGTTTTTAAGTAACCATGGATTGGTTTTTTATTTGAGAGGAATATTGTATAATTGGAAAATTCCATTTTGTTATTTTCTCAGTAGTGGTTCAGTTAAAAGCGAAATATTATGTACTCTTATAAAGCAAGTGATGCATAAGTTGTTTCAAATTGATTGAAACCTCGAGCGTTAGTTTGCGACCAAGGATCTAATAACAGAAGTGCTCTATCTTGTCTAGGCGCCACAAAAGAAAATCCAACAATTCAAATCGACAATAACAAAATATATGTAGCGTATGATCCTCCTCATTTACTAAAAAGCTTAAGGAACAATGTCATGAACAGCAAACTGGAAATAGTCGTCAACAATAAAAATATTCAGTGGACCGATTTTGTCAACACTAGTAGAAGGGGGGCACCTCAACCTTGAGATAATGAGGAAAAACTGAACGGCAGCTAGCCTAATTAGGCTAACAACCTCTCACCTACCTCTCACCTACCTCTCACCTACCTCTCACCTACCTCTCACCTCATCAGGCAGTTCCCTAATTAGGCCTCTCACCTCATTAGGCTGTTGTTGTCAACAGGCTGTTGACGCAGGCATTCTATTTAATTACTTGTTTTTGTTTTTGAAGACGTCAATGGAAAATACGGCCTCTCACCTCATTAGGCTGTTGTTGTTGAAGTTGATTTCCATCATGGCGGATGTTTCGGCGGTCGATTTGAATTTCCAACATGGCGTCCCATCATGGCGTCCTAAAGTTTTTTTATGTATTTAAAAAACTTGGTTGAGATTCGAACTTGCAACCATTGCATTACCGAGCCAAGGCTTTAACCACTAGGCTACGGCGACAATTGAAAGATGGAGTTTGAAGTTTGTATATAGCTGTAAAGGTTGATTAAGATGAATTAATGATGGTGTAAAATGTAGGATAAGACCTGTTGATTAAAAAGTTAAATAAGGATAAAACATTTAATAAACAAGATGAAAAAGGATAAAAAACATATATTTATCACTCTCATTCATTATAAACTAATTCACAAACAAAAATAACACTCACGTAGCGCCATTTTGTATGACGTATGATTTAATAAACAAGATGAAAAAGGATGAAAAACATATATTTATCACTCTCATTCATTATAAACTAATTCACAAACAAAAATAACACTCACGTAGCGCCATTTTGTATGATTAAACATTTAATAAACAAGATGAAAAAGGATAAAAAACATATATTTATCACTCTCATTCATTATAAACTAATTCACAAACAAAAATAGCAATTACGTACAGCCATTTTGTATGACGTATGATTTAATAAACAAGATGAAAAAGGATAAAAACATGTACATTTTTCTTTCTCATACTTTTATAAACTAGAAAACAAACACGAAAAACAATTACCTAAAGCGATTCAATATGGCTGTCAAACCAACATTTTTTTATTAATTACATTAACCAGGGCTTTAACAAGTACTTTTAAATTTATGGCTGATTAAAAAAAATTTTAACATACTGAGGTTCGAACCATTAACGATTGATACACAAACTTTTGTAAACAGATGACACCATTTTGACATGGTGACTTATGATTTTAAAAACATACCTGTTCAACATGTTAATTACATTAACCACGTATTTAACAACTAGTTTTTAACTTTACATTTGATTAAAAAAACTTTAACATACTGAGGTTCGAACCATTAACGTTTAAACCAGCACTACGTATTTAACAAGTAGTTTTTAACTTTACATTTGATTAAAAAAAACTTTAACACTTCAGGGTTCGAACCATTAACGTTTGATACACCACCACGTGTTTAACAACTACTTTTAAATTTACAGCTGATTAAAAAAACTTTAACATACTGAGGTTCGAACCATTAACGTTTAAACCAGCACTACGTATCTAACAAGTTGTTTTTAAAAAAACTTTAACATACCGAGGTTCGAACCATTAACGTTTGATACACCACTACGTATTTAACAACTAGTTTTGAATTTACATTTGATTAAAAAAAACTTTAACATACTGAGGTTCGAACCATTAACGTTTAAACCAGCACTACGTATCTAACAAGTAGTTTTTAAAAAAAAAACTTTAACATACCGAGGTTTGAACCATTAACGTTTGATACACCACTACGTATTTAACAACTAGTTTTAAAAGCCATGGTTGATGTAATTAACATGTTGAACAGGTATGTTTTTAAAATCATACGTCATAGAAAATGGTGTCATCTGTTTACAAAAGTTTGTGTATCAATCGTTAATGGTTCGTGCCTCAGCATGTTAAATTTTTTAATCAGCTGTAAATTTAAAAGTAGTTGTTAAAGCCGTGGTTAATGTAATTAATAAAGAAAAATGTTGGTTTGACAGCCATATTGAATCGCTTTAGGTAATTGTTTTTTCGTGTTTGTTTTCTAGTTTATAAAAGTATGAGAGTAAAATAATTGTTTATTTGTGAATAATTACAATAAATTTTTATAAATCTAACAAATTTGTTTTCGTAAAACATAAATTATACATCAGAATTACTAAATAATCGTTTCTAATTCTAAATTTTTATGAAAGAAAAAATAAAATCAAATAATTAATTAAGTGTAGAGAATAAGATGAACTACTTATACCGTAAATATTAACTCAAATCTGTGTTTAAAAAATATGTTCAACGAAATTTATCGCATTAACTAGACATAGAAATTTATTTGGTGTACAAAAGTCTGTTTTAAATAAGGTCTTAAAAAATTAATCAATTAGTCTTAACAAGATAAAAAACTTTATTTTAAAAGTGGTTAATGTTGATGTGTGTAATTCACTGATCAATAATTTATTAGGGCTTCAAATTTTTATAGAAAAGACGTTTAAACCTACTCAAGTAGTTACATTCAAATTTTTCTAATGCGTATAAAAAGATTAACATTTTTTCAAATTTCTTAATAGTTTCAAAAAGAAGATGCTTCAGTGTTGAAGAAATTAATACAAAAATGAAATTTAATTCAATAAAAATTGAACTAACACATACGTTTGTTTGTTTTCTTATTAAGTGTCATTTTCATTTAAGTTCTGGTTTTTTAAAATAAAATAAATTACTTATTACCTAACACTTTAGATTCCACCAACTTCTTAATAGATTTAAATATATGCAAATTGTATAATTAAAAACGTAATGATGAAGTTAAACATTGTCCAGTTGTTAAAGAATCTGTGATCAGTTGTTTCATAAAATTACTAGTTTCATTTAAAAATTAAATTAAATACGTTTGAATACGATTCATTATTGTAACTATTTTTCTAGCAAACGAATAAACGATTTATGAGTATATTTAACTAAATAAATCTTTTTAATCTAAATTAAATTATTAGAAAAAGCATCTCATTCGTTAAAGATTTTTTATGATTGTCTGGTTTATTTGATTCTCTAGAACTATGAATCAGGTTTTTATTTAAACGTTATAACAGATGTGATTATGAATATTTTTAAAATAAAGTTTTTTTTACTATTTCCACATTCAAAATACATGTTTGCTTATAACATCTTAATGACTAAGCGTTAAACACTACAATTATCATAAACAAGTCAAGACAAGCGGTTATTTTTTCTAGGAGATTACTCAGAAAAATATTGTAAAGCATTAATTAAGAAATATGAAAAAGGAACATTTTCCTCATTAGGGAAGTTATTTAACACCATTTTTAAAAATACGTCCTTTCACCTCATTAGGAATTAAAAATTTTAAAAGGTGTGGGTTAGAAAAGAGAGGCTAATTATATATATTTGACATAAGTTAGCAAGATTATTATTCATATCTACCAAGCTAGCAAGATTATTATTCATATCTACCATCAGACAGTAAAACATGAACGGGTACAAAAACGAGATACCAAAAGGTAATTGAAAAATTTAACTAACTGGTTAGTATTAATTCTGTTATCTTAAATTACAGATATGGTGCAGTGCAGGGTAGATCCTTGTCACGTAATGCTGCGGCATCGATTGTCATTGCATATGTGGAAGTGTTATCCTGTAGAGGCCGAGAGAGATCGAAATGAAAAAATGCAAGAAAAACTAAAACAATGGGAGCAATATGAAAAAGTTAAATCGGCTCCCATTCCTTCTATCGCCTTCTACCGTGGTGACCTTTCACAGGTTTTTGAATGTTGGGATGATGACGATAATCCATCATGTACCGCAGCCGGGGAAAGGGGTTCGTCGTTAAAATAGAAAAAATGAATTATTTTATAAAAATTTTAAAATGTATAAACAAAAATAAAAAATTACACTTTATTTTAATTTTCTATTTAACAGAATCATTCAAGGTTCAGATTATGTGAGTTAACATCTTTTACTTTATTCAATATAAACTCTTGCATTGTGAATAAAGTTTGAAGACTATGATGTTTAATGTATAATTCAAAAATTTCAATGTGATAAATTGCATTTGTCAAACGTGTACATCTCGAGATACTTAGCATCATTGTTATGTGTTCGCCTACATGTTACAAAAGAATCTTATGCGTTATCGTTGTAATGTTTCTTTTTGATTTTTGTTAGAACCACTACAGTAATAATAAAATGTTTTTTTTTGTAAACGTTACCTACTTGCAATGGAGTGAACCGTTCTAGAAATAAAATGCAAAGTTTATTTTGAACAGTAAAATAAAATTTTAAAAATAAAATAGTTGTCATGTATACTCAATGTATTACCAAACATCCGGTATGATGGAAATATTTGAAATCAAAAATAGGTAATTAATAATTTTGTAAACTATTAAGATGTGAAATTGATTTTTGTGTAATCATTGTGTATAAGTTTGTACAAAAATTAAAATTGTTTAAACTAATAAGACTGTTTTTGCATAAATACACTTGAATAGTTTTTACCTAAGATCTTTTTCGATAACAGGTATATAATCATTGGTTGATTTCTTCAACACTGCAGCATCTTCGTTTTGACGGATAAAAAACTAAAAATTTGAAACAACGTATTGGAAAAATTTAAACGTAACTACTTGAGTAGGTTCAAACGTCGTTTCTAATTAAAAAAAAACCAACTCTTTATCGATACTATATTTTTGTTAAATCATTACGGTCTTTCTGTCAGTTAAAACATAATTAATGTATGATATGCTCGTACGTATGCGGATTTTGTAAAATCAGGAAATGAAGAAGTTGGTGTACATTTTCCTAAGACGTTTTAAATAATTGAAATTTGTAATACAAACAGTTTAAGTATCAGATATGGAATGTTTTTTATTTATTACTCATTATTTATCACATTTTGAGTAAAAATAGTCTGAATTTAGTTTTAAATATTTAAAGAATCTGTGATCAGTTGTTTCATAAAATTACTAGTTTTATTTAAAAACATTTTATTCAAATTTGTTATACAGACTCAGTGAAGTTCGAATTTCTTCCAAGATTTTAAAACAAAAAGAATTAAAATTGTAATTTGATGTGATTGTATATTCACTGTATTAGTTTTTTTCACTACATCTTAATTGATTTTAATTACCTACTTGCAATGGAGTGAACCGTTCTAGAAATAAAATGTAAAGTTTATTTTGAACATTAAATAAAATTTAAAAATTAAATAGTTGTCATGTATACTCAATGTATTACCAAACATCCGGTATGATGGAAATATTTGAAATAAAAAATAGGTAATTAAAATGGGATGTCTATGTTACCAGCTATAAATATTTCATCTTTCTAAAATAAATACGTTATAGATTTTTTCTATATAATTTTTTCATCTATATCGTTTAGTTTATTGATTTATCCCAGTATGTATATGAGATAAAACCTGAAACATCCGCTTTGACTAACATGGGTACAAAATATTTAGTTAATATCATGTTCTAAATATTTAATTGCATAGATATACTAATATTTTATTTGGCGTGATTAGTGGTTTATTAGAAAAAAGCTAAGATTATAAACGATATTAAGTAATTAAGTAAATTAAGTCATACTTAAGTAGGATACATGTTAAAATATCTTTGTGAATACGGTAGATAATGTAAAAAATCGTTTAGCGAAGTACTTCTATAATAAAATTAGTGCAACATTTGTTTTTTTCAACTTTCAAAAATAGAGTTTTGCATATCAAACGAATTTTTGTACAATAAAGTTTTTAATTGATTATCTTGTCAAACAGTGAATTAACATATTAGGTATTTTGAATGATTACATTTTTGGTTTTTTTAACAATCGCCTTAATTGAGTGACGGAAAAGTTGTTTTTAACTTTCACACAATAGAGATATTCCGTAAACAAATCCATTAGTGGGTTTGTATACCTATATAAACAGCTTGAAATATTGTTTTAAATGTAGATCTTTCCATATCATTAAAATTGGTATGTCTATCGAAAATCGAAACAGGTGAGTATTATTATTAATTTTAATCTTTTAAAAATGAATTGTTTTCAATTCACGTATTTTTAATGAATAGTTCTCAACTTTTTGAGTATTAAATTTTGTTGTTAAATTGATTCTTGTTAATACTTTTTTTGAAATGTTTGTGGTTTTTATTTTTTATTTCAAATTACAGATGTTGGAGACGGTTAACTGGTCGTCAGTATAAAAAACTCTACGTTTGCAGAAAGAAAATTTTTGGTGACATCGTAAAATGGTTCTCAAACTGGTAAACGAATGCTAGATGAGGTGTGCCATTCATAGATGGAACTCTGAAGTTGTAATGTTTCATATTTTTGTAAAATAATTTTATATTGTGTGTGAAACAGAGAGAGAAATAAAATTTGTTTCCTGCTTTTTTTATTCTTCCAATTAAAAATATATGTTATTGGTACTTGTAAATGTGTTGTGTAACAGAGATGCAAATAAAATTTTATCCTCCTTGTTGTTTTTTTATTTTCCTTAACACATACGTCACCTTGATGGTGTATCAAACGTTAATGGTTCGAACCTCGGTATGTTAAAGTTTTTTTTTAAAAACTACTTGTTAAATACGTAGTGTTGGTTTAAACGTTAATGGTTCGAACCTCAGTATGTTAAAGTTTTTTTAATCAAATGTAAATTCAAAACTAGTTGTTAAATACGTAGTGGTGTATCAAACGTTAATGGTTCGAACCTCGGTATGTTAAAGTTTTTTTAAAAACTACTTGTTAAATACGTAGTGTTGGTTTAAACGTTAATGGTTCGAACCTCAGTATGTTAAAGTTTTTTTAATCAAATGTAAATTCAAAACTAGTTGTTAAATACGTAGTGGTGTATCAAACGTTAATGGTTCGAACCTCGGTATGTTAAAGTTTTTTTTTTTTAAAAACAACTTGTTAGATACGTAGTGCTGGTTTAAACGTTAATGGTTCGAACCTCAGTATGTTAAAGTTTTTTTAATCAGCTGTAAATTTAAAAGTAGTTGTTAAACACGTAGTGGTGTATCAAACGTTAATGGTTCGAACCCTGAAGTGTTAAAGTTTTTTTTAATCAAATGTAAAGTTAAAAACTACTTGTTAAATACGTAGTGCTGGTTTAAACGTTAATGGTTCGAACCTCAGTATGTTAAAGTTTTTTTTAATCAAATGTAAAGTTAAAAACTAGTTGTTAAATACGTGGTTAATGTAATTAACATGTTGAACAGGTATGTTTTTAAAATCATAAGTCACCATGTCAAAATGGTGTCATCTGTTTACAAAAGTTTGTGTATCAATCGTTAATGGTTCGAACCTCAGTATGTTAAAATTTTTTTTAATCAGCCATAAATTTAAAAGTACTTGTTAAAGCCCTGGTTAATGTAATTAATAAAAAAAATGTTGGTTTGACAGCCATATTGAATCGCTTTAGGTAATTGTTTTTCGTGTTTGTTTTCTAGTTTATAAAAGTATGAGAAAGAAAAATGTACATGTTTTTATCCTTTTTCATCTTGTTTATTAAATCATACGTCATACAAAATGGCTGTACGTAATTGCTATTTTTGTTTGTGAATTAGTTTATAATGAATGAGAGTGATAAATATATGTTTTTTATCCTTTTTCATCTTGTTTATTAAATGTTTAATCATACAAAATGGCGCTACGTGAGTGTTATTTTTGTTTGTGAATTAGTTTATAATGAATGAGAGTGATAAATATATGTTTTTCATCCTTTTTCATCTTGTTTATTAAATCATACGTCATACAAAATGGCGCTACGTGAGTGTTATTTTTGTTTGTGAATTAGTTTATAATGAATGAGAGTGATAAATATATGTTTTTATCCTTTTTCATCTTGTTTATTAAATGTTTTATCCTTATTCAACTTTTTAATCAACAGGTCTTATCCTACATTTTACACCATCATTAATTCATCTTAATCAACCTTTACAGCTATATACAAACTTCAAACTCCATCTTTCAATTGTCGCCGTAGCCTAGTGGTTAAAGCCTTGGCTCGGTAATGCAATGGTTGCAAGTTCGAATCTCAACCAAGTTTTTTAAATACATAAAAAAACTTTAGGACGCCATGTGCCATTTGGAAATTCAAATCGACCGCCGAAACATCCGCCATGATGGAAATCAACTTCAACAACAACAGCCTAATGAGGTGAGAGGCCGTATTTTCCATTGACGTCTTCAAAAACAAAAACAAGTAATTAAATAGAATGCCTGCGTCAACAGCCTGTTGACAACAACAGCCTAATGAGGTGAGAGGCCTAATTAGGGAACTGCCTGATGAGGTGAGAGGTAGGTGAGAGGTAGGTGAGAGGTAGGTGAGAGGTAGGTGAGAGGTTGTTAGCCTAATTAGGCTAGCTGCCGTTCAGTTTTTCCTCATTATCTCAAGGTTGAGGTGCTCCCCTTCTACTAACACTTTTTATATTGATCAATGTAGCAGTGTAGCAAGATCCATGTTAAAATTATGGACAAACATATTAACCCATCAAATTTTCAAAAGATGCGTGTTAAATACGCCGCTCAGGTATTTAGCAATTCTGTATCTGCAGCAATTAGCAGTGCTGTGATGACGGGTTAATTAACAAGTAATACGGTGTTAGATACTGCATTTTTTTTTAAAACAATTAACAACATTTTTGACTGTTTAAATAGTTTTTCAGTAAATGATCCGAATCCCTACAAGCGTGGTCTTTCAGTTTTTAAAGACGTGCCATGCGAAACGTTGAAACGTTCTGTACAACACTTCAATTCCATCAAGTTTTATGAGAACGGTGTAGAAAGAAAAAGTATATACTGTATCGCAGGTTTCCAATGGACTATAAATTCAATTTTAAGTCTGTGGGAGGACTTAAAGGGAGAAGGAACTTTGTACTTTTTAACGTCACGAATAAATCAAGATCCTCTAGAAAATGCTTTTTCAATGATTCGTGCTAGAGGAGGTTATAATGCCCAACCGTCTGCCCGCGAATTTAGGCTTGCATTACAACATAACATGCACATTTGCTTGCAAATACCAATAGAACAAGGGAATTGTGAAAAAGATAACGACGAGATACTATATGGTATAGATGAACAATTTAACACTAACTATGAGGAAGAGGATAACAAAATTGGGACAAATGAAAGTGTAGAAAATAATGAAACAAAGAGATCGTCTAGAACCTGTCTGGAGAACAAAATCAATGAAGACAATGTCGTAATTAATAGTTCTTTAGAATCTTGTTCAGTGTCGTATGTTGCGGGTTATTTAAGTCACTACATATATAAAAAGTGCATTGTAATACGTGTAAGGAAATGCTAACAGTTAACGACTCAAGTGTTTTCAATGTAAACGAATCATTAATTCTATATAAAGATTACAGCAAATCTGATGGAATTAAATACTTACAAAGACCATCACCCGAATTCTCAAAATTTGTGTTTTTTTTATTGAAACTTTTTACTGAAGAATTTCATCTTTTTAAAACAGATTATGGTTTATTGGAAAAATTAAACTCCGTATAAAAAATGTCTCAACAGCAGTGTGAATTCATGGTTCAGAGAATGCGACACTCATAAACTGTTAATTATCGATCAGTTGGTTAAAATAAAACTATATCGAACCTTAAAGTGGGAGGCTAATAAACATATTTCTAATAGCTATAATTACAGTGATGTCACAAAACCACACCTTAAAATAAGAATATTATCTGCATAAATAAGTGTAAATGTTTGGATATGTTTTATGTATAGCATTGTATTAGGTACGTTATTATTTATGTGTAAATTGTTTGTAAATTATTACTATTATTTTAGATCAGTTAGAATTGTAATTTTTGAAACAATGTTTATAATTAATGAGCTATTTTTACTTTAATTAAACTATTTTAATTCGAAACCATGATATTTTGATACAGTTTCAAAGAGTAAAATCCTAACTTTTTATCTCTACTAACAGATAACAAAGTGTCACTTTTCGTAAATTATTTTTTTCCTCGGGAAAAAGTGAGTACTATTTTTAACACCAAATTTCCCTCAATAATTTTCTAATTCTATTGTAATATGATTTTTCAATATTAAATCGTCATTTATTTCGTCACAGAAAAGAATAGTGTATTATACACGTATTATCCGCACCGCGTCGGGAGACAACACACCTCAAGCTAAAATCTAGTACTTTTATTTTTAGAAGTAATAGGAATAGGTTTTATTACCAAGTGAATTTAAATTTGAAGGTCTAGTGGAACCCACTTTCCCTAAAAAACACGGTAACTTGTTGCCTTTTGAATTGAAAAATTTGAAAACCAATTTTTATTTAAAATCCTTTTCAACTGAACACGTAAAAACAAGTGGATACAAAAACCAAAAATTTTGCGTTTCTGAACTCTAATGGTATTTCTCCCAGTATGTTCCACTTTATTCCTAACGAAGTTAATAAATGACAAACAAATGTCAACATTATTATTTGCAAGTTAAAAATAAAGTGCAAGCATAATTTGTAAAATAATTGTTTCTTATTTATCTAACACCGACCAAACCAAACTGTTTTAACAAATAACGCTTCGCATGTATTTTAGTAAATTATTAAAAAAAACATTGTCATTAAAATCCAAGATATGTATCATCAATGGTATTATTCATAAATGAAAAATTCGTCACTTTTAATTACTAGTTAATACGTTTACTAAATATTTGAAAACGTTGCAACATTGTATTGACAAAAGTAAATTTTACGGATTGTATGTTGCGCCATTTTTACAACGGTGGAATAAATTGAACTATTCTATTTCAAGAATCGTACACATTATAACTTAGCGCTTCAGTACAGGTGAAAAAAGTAAACAAAAACGCAACCCAACATGCATATGTGAATTGCATCCGTGATACAAGCAAATACAAGCGGTTGACTATCTTTACCAATATTTCAATCAACGGTAGCAGCAAATCGTTATATTCAGGACAATTTACCCAGAAATAACGAACAGGTACCAGCTAACAGTTCGTTGAACGGTCAGAATGGTTACAATCGGTTACAAGGGGTAAAACTGCCAACGATCAGTTTGCCAAAGTTTAACGGCGATTTAAATGAATGATTAAATTTTCGATATATGTATAAGTCGTTAATTCACAACAATGACGATTTAAGCGATATACAAAAATACCATTATTTA
The DNA here is from genome assembly GCA_030710515.1 of Abscondita cerata. NCBI lineage: Eukaryota > Metazoa > Arthropoda > Insecta > Coleoptera > Lampyridae > Abscondita > Abscondita cerata. The sequence continues at coordinate 255,150 of JALBCR010000539.1, read as the reverse complement.
CGGTTCTCTTTGGAAGGTGATGCCCTTCGGATTATAGAATCTATAGAATTGTCGGAAGAAAATTACGCTAATGCATATCAAAGCCTCTGTTCGCGTTATAATAACAATAGACTTTTAGTAAACAATCAAATTAAAACTTTATTTATTTTATCGGTTTTAACTAAAGAGTCAGCTCTAGGTTTACGTAATTTAGGTGACAATGCGTTTAAAACTATTCGTTCCTTAGAGTCATTAAAACAACCCCCAGAAAATTGTGGGATTCTATCATTTATATTATCACATCTCGTTTTGATCATATTACTGCGCGTGCATGGGAAGAAGAAAAATCATGTAAAGGATTTCCTACTCTAGACGAATTAAAGAAATATTAAAAATAAGGCCGATCTACTCGAAACGCTAGAAACTAATAACCAAAGCAAAATTAAGTTTAGTAAAGATACCGTTTTCGAAAAAAACTACTACAGGAACATTAGGGATTCATTGGACACCAGCAAATGATTGTTTAACTTACAGGCTTAACATCATCCCTTAAAGAAAAACAAACATTACTAAACGAAGGTTGTTATCTAAAATAGCAAAAATATTTGACCTATTGGGTCTTATAAGTCCATGTGTTATCTTATCCAAAATTATAATTCAAAGGTTATGGACATTGAATTTAGGGTGGGACGACGAGGTACCAGTAGAAATATACAAAACATGGCACGAATTTTGCGTAAATGTAATCATCTACAACAATTACAGATTCCAAGACATGTAATTCTTGCAATTCCTACTATTACGGAATTGAACGGTTTCTGCGACGCTTCGCAATCCGCGTATAGAGCCTGTGTATATGCACGGAGCATCAATCTAAAAGGAAACGTACAAGTGAGACTTCTCTGTGCAAAGACAAGAGTCGCCCCCTTAAAAACTATAACAATTCCAAGATTGGAATTGTGCAGAGCTTTGATGTTGGCTAGATTAATAAAAAAACGTTGTGGATACTTTAAATTTACAGACACGTTGATATTTATGGTGTGATTCAACAATAGTGTTGTGGTGGTTGAAAACTGAGCCAAACAGGTTACAAACGTTTGTGGGAAATTGAGTGTTTGAAATTCAAAATTTGACAGAGAACGATTCATGGAATCACGTCAAAACCGGAGACAACCCAGCTGATTTAGCATTTAGCTGGGAGAAATACCACTAGAGTTCAGAAACGCAAAATTATTGGTTTTTGTATCTACTTGTTTTACGTGTTCAGTTGAAAAGGATTTTAAATAAAAATTGGTTTTCAAATTTTTCAATTCAAAAGGCAACAAGTTACCGTGTTTTTTAGGGAAAGTGGGTTCCACTAGACCTTCAAATTTAAATTCACTTGGTAATAAAACCTATTCCTATTACTTCTAAAAATAAAAGTACTAGATTTTAGCTTGAGGTGTGTTGTCTCCCGACGCGGTGCGGATAATACGTGTATAATACACTATTCTTTTCTGTGACGAAATAAATGACGATTTAATATTGAAAAATCATATTACAATAGAATTAGAAAATTATTGAGGGAAATTTGGTGTTAAAAAATAGTACTCACTTTTTTCCCGAGGGAAAAAAATAATTTACGAAAAGTGACACTTTGTTATCTGTTAGTAGAGATAAAAAGTTAGGATTTTACTCTTTGAAACTGTATCAAAATATCATGGTTTCGAATTAAAATAGTTTAATTAAAGTAAAAATAGCTCATTAATTATAAACATTGTTTCAAAAATTACAATTCCAACTGATCTAAAATAATAGTAATAATTTACAAACAATTTACACATAAATAATAACGTAACTAATACAATGCTATACATAAAACATATCCAAACATTTACACTTATTTATGCAGATAATATTCTTATTTTACGGTGTGGTTTTGTGACATCACTGTAATTATAGCTATTAGAAATATGTTTATTAGCCTCCCACTTTAAGGTTTGATATAGTTTTATTTTAACCAACTGATCGATAATTAACAGTTTATGAGTGTCGCATTCTCTGAACCATGAATTCACACTGCTGTTGAGACATTTTTTTATACGGAATTTAATTTTTTCCAATAAACCATAATCTGTTTTAAAAAGATGAAATTCTTCAGTAAAAGTTTCAATAAAAAAACACAAATTTTGAGAATTCGGGTGATGGTCTGTGTAAGTATTTAATTCCATCAGATTTGCTGTAATTTTTATATAGAATTAATAATTCGTTCACATTGAAAACACTTGAGTCGTTAACTGTTAGCATTTCCTTACACGTATTACAATGTACTTTTTTATATATGTAGTGACTTAAATAACCCGCAACATACGACACTGAACAAGATTCTAAAGAACGAGGAGTCTTCCGGATTATCGTTTATGAGTCACATTCCTTACCGGCTTAGTCAGAAATTCTACAATTGCATACTTTTAGCAACACCTTTAGTAAATGAGTAGGCTTGTTATAATATTGTTTAGATGCAAACAGTTGAGTACGTTAGATTGTAATATAAGAAAATTCAACATTCGTTCCAACATAAAAAGGGATAGCGTTTCTATGTTAAAAAATTTTAATTTCAATGACCAAAATTTAGAAATTTACTTGCGTAAGCCTAATAGATTTTAAAACATTTTCAACGGATAAACGATGTTAATGTAATAAATATATGGGTATGGAATTTTCAAAAGTATTTAAAGAAATTGTTTTTTTTGGGAGAACGTTTTTCAACGATTTCTTTACGAAATTAATACTTTTAAATCTGCAGGTTTTTTTCATAATAATAAACTTTATTCACATGTGTATGTATACAATCTTTGTACATATATGTGTTTGTCATGATGGTATAACCATTGTTATAACCTTACGTAAGAAAGATACAAATAAATATTATTACATTGAACAATTAACAGACAATAGAAAAAAAATATATAACAAAGGACACACATTTAATTAGTACGTCGACAAAAATCAATAAATTCTTGTATATTGTAGAACGCATGTTTTTGTTTGTTTGTCAACATTGACTCAATGCACCAATATTTCAATCAACGGCATGATGCATTGGCAACAATGTCGTGCCTTAGCATAAACTATCAGCAAAATTACAGTTTTCTATTTCACATTTATCGGCAATACTGTTCTGTAAATTCTACAATACAATTGACGTATTTTCTTAGCACAAAGCGATACTACCGACCTCTGATGTTTAGAACAAATTTCGGGGTCGCATAATCCCGTAAGGTTGACTATCTTTACCAATATTTCAATCAACGGTTAAACCCTGTGTTTTCAATGGGTCTTTAACCCCCGTCAATATTTTGTTATACCGTTAGGTAACGTATTTCCTTAGCGCTTAAGTTTAGTATAATGGCTGTAGCCGTGTTGTTAAGAAGTGCCAGTAATTTTAGCTGAATAAACCATAGTACCTACAAATACAGTCCACTATTAATAAATTAATTACCCTAACAGTGTTCTTCATGCAATTCTTCGTTTTTGAGTGACTAGTCAAAAATTCTAATCTGATAATGGAGTGGATTAAAAAACAACAAAGATTACTAGTAGCTTATCTGTTTTTTCTCATCAATTTTCATCAACCCAGATCCTTTCGTAATGTAAAAAGTTTAAGAAAAATACCGATTGACACGATACGTCTTGAATTTTTTTCAATCACCTACTTTCGATGCTCAGTCTTAACGTTTTATTATTTTATACAAAAACGTTTAATATTATAAAGCAAAGTTTCTTGTTAAATTTTCAAATACAGTTATTTGTGTAGGTATTTATATTATATTTAAAAATCAGTAATTATTGTAAATGTTTAATAATAAGATATATATTATGTTTATAGTATATAACTGTGTAGTAATAAAATTGATAAATAATTGTTTACACTTGATGTCGACATTATCCGACTAAAATGTAGTTTAAACATATTCCAGATACAACAGATTTTACCACAAATAATGTATTATGATTACATTCCTTTTATATACACAAAGCAAATATTTGAAAACCAAATATAAAATATTTTTAAAAATATAAAAATGAATATAGACTTATAGAGAAATGTCTTTTGTTGAAAAACATAAAGTATAACATCAATTAAAGTGCCGTTTTAAAAAATCTATTGACCGTCAAAAAATATTTTAAAAAAATTGTTTAAAGGGAAAGGGATAATTAATTAATACATTCATTTAACTAGCGTCGAGTTAATTAAAAGATAAAAATTTGTGTAAATATTTAAATTAAATTTTTTTGAGTTATCATTGTAGAGTTTATTATGAATTATGATATTTCTTGTTGATTGTGTACATTTTGGGGTTTCACAACAGTAGCTGTCACTATTTATACCCTTGTCACGTTCATTCGTTGTTAAAACACTAATTCATATCACATAAATCAGACTCGTTTCAAGAACGTCAAAACAACACCATAGAGATGTATCAAGAGCATTTTGAACAAATGTTTGTCACAAACGTAATAAAATGGAAACAAAAGCCCCGAAGCGAAACTTCATCAAGCACACTTATAGTTGATTACTGCATTCTGAAAAGCTTTCGATTGTAACTTGCAAAAAAATATCTGTCACACTAAAAGCATCGATACTGATTATGTAAGTTCAAAGTTTATATATTGTTTGTGCTTACAGTAATTTGTAATATAAGAAAATTTAATTTGATTCAGTTAGTAAATATAAGCCACAATATGTATTATGAAAAAGTTAAATAAAGCTGCACGAACAGACCATGTTGAAGTAGAAGTTTTCAAGAATATCCGTTACTGACGTCATCAGAGAATATTACTAAAAAATAAAAATAACAAAATCGTCAATAGTTATTCAATAAATGGTAATGAACAATATTGGAAGAACATTACTCCGTTATTTTATGAAAGAAGATAATAATTAAACGTACATGACAAATATAAAATAAGATTAAATTTACAAAATATTTCGTTGTTTTGTTGTTTGACTACTTTAAAGTGGTATATTGCATCGTCAAGACAAAACTATAAATTGTTTTTTTTCTAATCAAATTAAATAGTTGATTTTTGTGAAACATTCTTTAACGACATGTATTACCCTCTTTCGTGATAAAAACTAAATAAAGTTTAAAATTTATTAAGTACTTATATGCTGTATTGTAACTAAATTTCGCTTTCCTTATTTTAGAATTTTCAATTATAGATGCAGACAAATTAATTACAAATAATACACCGCATTTACACAGAAGGCCAATTGAATGTGTGCCAAATTACATTTTAGAGTAACAATAATAAACCTTACGTTTTATATAAAAGAAAACAAATAATTTCATTTAGTTAAAAATTGATGAGTGTTTTTTTTAATTAACGACGTGACGTTTAGCTTAATCTTTGATAGAAATCTACCATATTAAATGGGCACTTTACAGATGTTTGTTGTTTTCTAACTTTTTGAAGGGCATTCCTTCAACATTTTTAAACAACTTTTCTTCCAAGAATAATTTCAACAAATATCTTGAATAATATATTAATTATTTAAAAAAAATTTTTCTAAGAAAAGAAAAACACTATCTTAACAATAAAATAAAAATAATTAACAATAAAAAATAAAACGAAAGTATTAGAAACAACAACAGAATACTACAGAATTCTGTATCAAACAAAATCAAGAAATAATAAAAATGTTAAAAGATCAACAACCTCAAAATGTATTGAATCCGATGAATTATAACTCAATATAATACAAAAAAAAGTTAAATATGCTATATAAAATTAAAGAGTAGAATAACTCACTAGTAAGATATAATTGATCTTAAAATTCTAAAGCTCGTGGAAAATAATTAATTCTTATATTACTAGAAAGTTTTAGTTATAATATGTATCTGCTACAATATTACAAAACTGAAGAAATAGAAGCCTATAAACATAATGTCTCCCTTCCATAAAAGTTTTACCAAAGTCGTTTTCAACCGAATATAATACATCAAACTGCAAACTGTAAAAACTAATAACTCAGTAATTGAGCAAGTTTGGTTAACAATAAAAATTAAAAATTTATTACTAGGTATAGGTGTTGTGTATAAACCGCCAAATCAAAATTATAAAGAATTTTGTGATGAATTTGAGCAAGTTTGTACTCAGTTGTCTCTCTCTTGTTACTACTTGATCTGTCTTGGAGATATAAATATTAACTTATTACAACGGAAATCAGTAGAAACTAAGTGTTATACAGATACGTTAAATTCACTAGAACTTACTCAAGTTATTGATAAGCCAACTCGATTTGGATATTCGCTGATAGATCATATTATAGTTTCGGATATTTTTTGTGTTTTCGATGTCGGTGTTGGTGGTCAACTTTTTGCTGATCACGAACTAATTTGTTGTCAATTATTATTCGAGTGTGCAAAAAACAATACACTTCAAACAATTTGTTCATTCAAATATTTTAACATTGATACGTTCACAAATGACGTAAAAAATTGCCTGGCAGAAAATATTTTATATTGATGATATTAATTGTAAAATAAACTATTTATATTATAACATATTAGTAACAATAAACAAACATGCTCCTCTAATAACTATTAAAAAAGGCGGTAAAGTATATACTCCGTGGTTGTCTGATAACAGAAAACTTTTAATGAAATTTTGAGACAAGGTTTATAATAAATTTAAAAAAGAGAAAACATCTGGAAGTTGGGATTACTACAAAACCTTAAGAAATTTGACAAACAAAACAGTAAAATTAGAGATAAGAGTATACTTTGAGCAGACACTTACCCAAAACAGAACCAGAGAATTGTGGAAAGAATTAAAAAAAATGAAAATTTTAAAATATAGCAACAGACTAGAATTACCATTCGAACTTCAGAATGTAAAAGAAATTAACAATTACTTCATTAATAGTATTCCTGATATATCAAGTAATGCAGATACAACTAAGTATTATAATGCAGGGTGTAAACTAAACCAAAATTTTCAGTTCTCTACTATACAGAAAGATGTAATCATAAAGATCTTAAATGAAATTACTACTAAAACTAGTGGTTGGGATGAGCTTAATCTACGTATTATAAAACTTTTTTGTCCTACGTAATTACCTTACTTGACACATGTTATTAATTCTTGTTTGTATTTAAATGTTTTTTTCTGATTCATGGAAATAGCGGTAATTTCACCTGTTGCTAAAATATCTTATCCTAAACATTATAAAGACTTGAGACCGATCAGCATCCTACCAATTTTATCAAAATTACTAGAAAAAATAATTCATTTACAGTTACATAATCATTTAAATATAAACAAAATATTATCTGAAAACCAGTTAGGTTTCCGAAGAGGATATAGTTGTGCTACGGCGTTATTAAAAGTTATTGACAATTTGATGAGTGCCGTTGATCAAAATAAGCTTTCAATCTTGATTTTATTAGATTATAGCAAAGCATTCGAAACTGTCAATCATAATCTGCTGTTACATATTTTGGCATACATTGGACTTTTAAATGATGCTGTTGATATGATACAAAGTTATTTAACAAACAGAATGCAATGTGTAAAAAATAATGAAGTATCGTCTACATACAAAATATTAGACAAAGGTGTACCCCAAGGTTCTATACTTGGTGCACTATTGTCAGTACATTCCTATTGTAGATCAGTCTAAAAATCTTGGTAGAATCATAGATAATAGTTTCAAATATAAATCATTAATTAATCGTTACATTCAAAGATTCTATATAAACTTGAAATTATTATATCTTCATAGACAATACATTCCTGAAAAATTAAAAACACACCTATGCGACACTCTAATCTTAAGTCATTTCAATTACTGTTCACAAGTTTATGGACCGTGCATAACAAATGAAACTAGCTCAAAAATACAACGAGTTCAAAACTCATGCATTTGTTTTATTTTTGTTATTAAGAAATGGGATCGTGTTTTTTATAAACTAACAGAATTGTCTTGGTTGAATATGGAGAACAGAAGACTGCTGAGGTCAGCTTGTTTATATCATAAAATAATTAATGAAAAATGTCCCCCATATTTATATGACAAAATAACTTTTAGAACTGACATTCATATATTAAATTTACGTTTTAAAGATTGTATTTCTCCAATATCATCGTACAACTAAATATGAGGGGTCATTTTCTTACAGCGTTTATTAGATATACTACTCTATTCCAGACAGTTTTAAGTTATTTACTCCGATATCTTTTAAATACAAATACCGTAATTTTTTGTATAACAGTAGCTAATACTGACTTACATATAAAAAATAAAAAAAGAAACTTATTTATTAAAAAAAGAAGAAGAAACTAGAAATTATTTTATATTTCATAATTATATTATCTTTAATTAGTTTTATATTCTATATGATTAAAAGAGAAAGGAAAAAAAATATTAAGAAATTACAAATTATTTTAAAGTAATTATATTGTTGTAATTGGTTATATTATATATATACATTGATGAAACAAATCATGTTACAATTGCTTTTTTTGTTAATGGTTTTGGGGGAAGATCAGGTAGCTAATTAGAAGCATCTGAACCAAATCCATTTGATTTCCAAATTGTATGAAAATAAATAAATTGTTATTATTATTATCATTACTATTCATACTAGCAACTTTCAAACTCTGAAGTTATTAATAAAAAACAACAAGTACTACAAACCTAGAAGAACCGTGATACATAACAAGATTAGGAAAAAACTTGCAGAGTATTCATAAAAAATCAGAATCATTTATAAAATTAGATGACAACCAGCATAAATTTATAGGAGTGAGACAAAGCAATAGTATATCTTCAAGTAAAACAATTACATTTGCCCTTAAGAATATTTTTCGAAAATTAAAATTAAAAAAAATATGAATAAGTAAAGATTAAAGATAGACAAAGTTAGATCATCAATGATATGTTTATTAAAAACATCAACTCCTAACCTGTTACATTTCAATTACGTTTCTATACTTGACTATTTATATTTCGTTTATTTGTATTAAATACGACCCTGTATTTTTGAAATGCATGCGGTCTTCGCTATTGGGTTTTCGCTTTCGTGACCGTGTTAACTTTCTTGTTGATAAGGCATTGCGTTGTTAGATTTGACCACAAAACGTTGTATAAACTGGGTTGTGCATTTTCGATATCGAAATCAAGTTTTTGTTGGTCTGTATTAATTTTATGGATTTAATTGGGTTATTTGGAATTATTTCCATAATTATCGACATCTGTCGGAGTATATATGCAACGCAATCCTTTATCGCTGGGTAAGATTTTTGTTTTCTATTTGAACGTATTAATTGTAAAATTTTACTCTCGTTTCTTGTAGACTTTTATAAATCATATTCTTGGGAATACTACTACTTATATGGTCCAATTATCTTTTGAAGATAAAGAAAATAAAACACCGAGCACTTTCGGTAAGAACCATTTCCCTTTGAGGGTATGATTATTAATAGCATTCATAGTTGTTTTAATTTGGGGCCCAAGATTTTTGAGTCTATTATTGCGAGGCTCTGAGTTTCAAAAAACGTTCGGGAGTCAAGATTGGTTCTGTCTAGGTTTTTATTATTATTTAGTTTTTAGAATTAGATACATACGGCGCATTTACGATAAAATTCTATATTGGTCTGGTTATTGTAACTGACACGAATCGATTCGAATCGAAATTATATCTTTTATTTGTGCACGGTTTAATATTTATTATTTACATTTTTATTTTACGAAGTCGTATCGATAATTCGTTTTGTGCTTCCATATTATTAGGTTATTAAACTATATTCATTTTGTTTAAATGATTTTGCATACTAGTACCCGGGTTGTTACGTCGTCTCTCCTCAACTCATCATCTCCCAGTAAAAAAGTACGTAACAAAATATAATTTTTTCCACTTTTCAACTTCAGAAAAAGCCGTACTTAAGAAGTCTTGCAACCATATAGGACTTCGAGGTTTAAGTCTTTTGGCGGGAGGGTTCTGAATGTCATTCCAAATTGGTAAGTTTTTGTTGAATTGGCATTTATTCCATACTTGTTTTAAGGCAACTTTTTGTCGAATGTTTAATGGAGTAATATTACAAAGAACAGGAAGCCAATCGAGAGGAGTAGATTTAATGGTTGCACTAAGATACCCATAGTGCAATTCAACTGGGTCTCAATTTTTTGTGTATGATAAATATTCAACCAGACAGCAGCACAATATTCTGTTGTAGAATAAAGTAATGCCAATAAATAAAAATTCCATATTAAACTAAGAGAACACAGAAATTTAAGCAAGACTCTAAGCACTAAGAATCCTTAGCAAACATTCTTTAATAATAAACCAGAAATATGATCTAAAATCTATAATAGGAAAACCCTAACATGCAATAAAAGAAATCTAAAAGCTATTTATGGATTAAGTTACGTAAACCAAACTACAAACAAAATTACCTGTTACAAATTTTCCCTCAAGGTGACAAAAGCTTAGAATAAAAAATTATAAATTTTTATTAGTCTTTGTTGCTGTAATTGTTTGAAAAAGAAGAAACAAAAAGGACCAAAAGTTCGAGATTCACATTGGATGGAATTTGACATTGCAAGTTCTTACACCAACATTTTTTCAAGGCGTTTCTCACAGCTTTACTTTTATAATTTTTATTTTTGAGAATGCATATTATATCCGTTACAATTCCAATATCTGGTTCTTCATCAGGTTCTTATTTGACAACGCTTTCCTTCGTTATTATTCAATTTTGTGGTCATAAATTATCAATTCTATAAGTTTCTAATTAGGACCTCTGTTATTTATCGTTTACTCTGAGAGTGTGGAACAAGTGAAAACATAACCTTCTTTGTTTAGAATTGATGCTTCCACGGCGGATTTATTGATCAAACAGCAACATGTTTCTGTCGGCCGTGTCAAAATGGTAATCATAGTTGTCAACGTTTTGTCCACTATCACAAGGATCTTTATCGGGACCAGAAACTTAAAAAAACCAACTCAAAGTTTAATATGGGCCTTGAAAACTACAACATAATTTATTGCTATGTTTTTTAATTAATTTTGTGAGTTATGTAGGATAAAAAAGATATAACTTACATACTTCCAAGGATCCAGGATGTGAAACACGTCTTCTTTGGGTAGATTGTTATGTAAAAAAATTATGAGCTTGCATAAACATGTTCGCAAGTCTTTACAAGAATGGACCTACCCGCTACTAAAAAATGTTAGTAAAAATATTAAAATATGAAAGAGAGAGAAGAAAAACAATCACTTTAGCTTCTGAAGCTTTGGATACATAAAGTAAACAGAAATGGACCGTATAGATTTCGTCGGAAAATATTAAAACTACAGGTACACTCAAGATATAAAAAAAATGGGACAAGACGGTTTCTTTAAAATAAAGTTTTTTTATTGGACTTACTAGTATCGCTGCTATTTAACTGCTGGTGATGGCTTTATCTGTAAAATTGTTACAATTTCTATGTTTTGTTTTAAATGATAACGCTTTGCAAGTGGTATTAAACTAGATTGAAGAAAATAACTTGCAACTATTACCCTGGTCTGCAAAAAGAAATAGAAAACGTTTGCGCTCGAATGCTTGATACCATCCGCAGATAACAAGCACCAAATTTTATACCTGCGAACCGGGAACAACTTATTACTATTATAAAAATTTAAATGTATTTAAAAACAGTCTATTTTTATTTTAATTTTTACTCATAATTATTTTGAATTTTGAATTGTCTTCTTACATTGCATTTCTTGAACTATAATTTAACAATAAAATATATAGGTAAGCCAATAATAAAACTAACCGTTTGCACCAATATACGTTTTAAGAAGCATTCAAATAACATTGTTAAAAATGGGCAACTAATTTATTAAATTAATAATAATAAGTCCAAACCCATAAAAGGAAAAACTTTACCTGCTAGAATGTAATCGACATTTGTTTATAACAGAAATTTGTAGTTGCCCTTAGAAAATTTAAATAAAAAAATTATTTTTGATGATTGTAGAGTTGAGTAATTTGTTGTTAGAAAATTAATAGAAAAAATTTGAAACAGTAGACGTAGTTTAATTGTACTTCAACGTTTTTTTTTTCAGAATAGTATTAAGTTGATGCGTAACTTATTCATTTATGTTATCCCTGCTGGGAGGTATTTACCAAACACCTGCTGTTAAATAGCAGCAATACTCGTAAGCCCGCTTTACAATATAAAACTTTATTGTAAAAAAAAATTTGTCCTTTTATAATAATAATAATAATAATAAACTTTATTCATCTAAAAAACTTATTGTAATAAGTATAAGATAAGTCAACAACATTACATAAATTCGAGAACAGATTAAACATTAAAAGTACATTCTATGAATTTGGACAAACTGTAAAAGGCATTATCTATCGAAAATACTGTAAGACTATTTTTGAATACATTACGTGACATACTTCTATACTTTTCGGGAATTTTATTAAATATTTTGACGCTTATTATATTCAGAGATATTTGCGATAATGATAAATTTACCTTCTCAGGTAATAATAAATGAAAGTTGCGTGTGGAATGATCATGTTTAGCTCTATTGTTTAAAGCGTATTTATTATCAAAAGCATGTAAAGCCAATTGAAGGATTAAAAGACACGGTAATGACAATATACGAAGATTTCTAAATATATGTCTACATGACTCGAATCTACTTTTCTTTAACAAACTCCTCACTATCCGTTTCTGTACAATAAACACAGAATCTAAATAAGAAGAAGTGCCCCATATTAAAATACCATACAGTAGATTGAACGTCTGCGTAATATATTTTTAGCAACATATTTATGTCAAGGTAATGTGTAAGGACCCTAATTTTATAACAGGTGGCATTTAGTTTGACAATTAAGTTATTGCAGTGTTCTTTAAAATCCAAAGTAGCAGTTAGTATGACTCCAAGAAAAGACACGTTATCAGTACAATGTATGGCACTCTGACCTATGCGTAACTGAGGCTTTGAATAAATTTGATTTTGTTTGGTGTGGAAAACTAAGGCACTTGTTTTTCAGGATTCAGATACATACAATTCGATGAAAACCACCAATGTAGTTTTTGAAAAGCGGTGTTACATGATTGTTCAGCGGAAATAAGTGAATCTGAAGAACATAATAAAGAAGTATCGTCAGCGTACATTACAATAGTAGATTCAGATAAGAATTGCGTTATATCATTTACATATAAAGAAAATAAGGTTGGACCTGAAATTGAGCCTTGAGGCACACCCACTACTACAGGAAGACTGTTCGATCTAAAAATTTCAGTACCCAAATTATTATATTGCGTCAATTCTACAAAGCACGACCTATTACTTAGATATGACAACAACAAGTTAGCTGCATTACCACGAATTCCATAACTGTAGAGCTTATCTAAAAGTTTGGCATGTTGGACACAGTCGAAAGCCCTACTTAAATCACAGAATACACCTATAGCATAAAATTTATTATCGAGGTTATTTATTACTTCATTGTAAAAACTTATGAGAGCAGTTGATGTTGATTTATTTGATCTGAAACCATGCTGGGATTTGGTAAAAATTCTATATTTCGTAAGAAAACTAGTGAGTCTATCAAGAATAGCGTATTCAAAAACTTTTGCAAAAGAATTTATTAATGAAATAGGTCTATAGCTTTCTAATTCTAATTTATTCCCTTTCTTATAGACAGGTCTTATTGCCGAAGATTTCAGAAGTGTAGGAAAAACTCCTTCTTTAAATGATAGATTAATTAAATAAGTTAATGCAGGAGCTAGTGCTTCTCTGAACTCACGAATTACGTTGCAGTTAATACCATCTGGGCCGTGACTATTTTTATTTTTAAGTTTAAGCATTAGTTTACTCAATTCGGTAGGGGAAAATTCACCGAGATACATACTGTTTGGAATTAAATAACTAATTGGTATATCTGGAAAGCTTTTATCTATACTAGGCATTATAGTTTTTGGTACTTTATCAAACAAATCTGAGAATTTGTTTGCTATTTTGACAGGGTTTGTAATTGTTTCATTGTGATCTGATTTTATTTTTATTTTTGAAGCGCAATGTGATTTATTTGATAGGTTGTTAATAATATTCCATGATGTTTTTTGAGGATTATCGGAGTTAAAAATAATCTTGTTGAGATAGTTTTTTTTACTGTTTTCACATAAGCGAATATGTAATTTTTTTTAATTTTATACGTGAGTTCAAGGCCGGGGAATTTATTTTTAAGAATATATAAATCATGAAGATCTTTACTAGACTTTTTAACATCACTTGATATCCAGTTTTTTTCAGTTGCATTCACATTTAGAACAAAGTTCTTAAAAGGAAAACAATTATTGTAATGAACCAAAAAGCCTCGTGAAAAGCATTAAATTTTTCATCTAGTGTTTCCGCTTTATACATACTTTCCCAAGTTTCGTGAGTTAGCTTATTATGAAAATTACTTTTGTTGAAATTGTTAAAAAGTCTTTTGGTATATTTTATTAGATTTTGATTTGTATGATTACTATCCCTTAAATAATATATTAGCATAGAGTGATCGGACAATGACAGATTTTTACATCTACTTGAGTATTGTTTAAAATCGTAAAGAAAATATTATCAATTTGCGTTCCTCCCGATTGTCTAGTTAGTTGATCTGTTAAACATGGGTACAGTCTGTATGAGGCAAGAACGGATAAAAGGTCTCTGCATTCTTGAGAATTCTTTAGAAAATTGACATTAAAATCGCCGACAAGTAGTATGTCACATTTAATATTAAAATATTTATCTAATATCTCAGTAATTTTTGATAGAAATTCCTTAAAATTTCCCGAAGGAGATCTATAGACGCAAAAAACATAAACAGATTTATTATCTTTTGTCCACGATAATCCGCAAATTTCAATGACCTGTTCTACGCAATACATAGATAAATCTAAACGAGAAGTTTTAAATTAATTTTTTGCCCATATACCACAACCACCACCTTTGAGTACATTTCTACAATAATAACTGGTTAACTTGTATCCTTGAAAAGAAATATATTTAATTTCATTTTCCGAACACCAAGTTTCTGACAGACGAATAAAGTTTGTGTTGAAGGATAACAGTTCAGCTTCTAAAGCGTGTACTTATTTTTGATGCTTTGTGTATTCAGGCATATAAGTAAAGGCACAATTATGTCGCAACTGTTATTTTCATACGCGGACGAAAAAAATTATATCGTCTAACGATAACACCACTAGGCCAAGTGTTAGGGTCATCTAATTGCTCTAACAATTCAAAATCACCTCCTATTTTAAAATCACTAGTTGTTTCGCTTTTGTTTTCAATTTTTTCAACAATAAATGAGCGTAAGGGAAATCTTTTTGTTAGATAATTGGAAATGTCGGTATTGGTACAATTGAGTCTAGCACGACCAACATAAAACCACGCTTTACGGGTACCTGCACTGAAGCTGTCGTCATCCCACTTAGCATTTCCTCGAATCATTTTCTTCGTCTTATTCTGTCCAGCATTGGATGGAGCATTTAAATCCTGTTTTCTATTATTAAGGATTTCTCCTGCAGTACGTTGTGATTTGATTTTCATGTTAGTGTTAGAAATAGTTTCCTTGTTATTAGGTGTTAAGTACGTCGGTGTTGCATTACTTAAATTTGCTCTATTTCTCGTTACTTGCGCATATGAATTATTTTCTGGCTTATCGATATATTCTCGAGGTTGCAAACTATCGATAACATTTGTTGTAGACACTGATTGACCATTGTTTATGGGAAATTTGATGTTTTGGTTGCCTGCATTATTTAAACCAGAGAAATTAGCATTTGATGTATTTAGATTTAAACGACTCTTTAATTTATTGTTTTCAATTTGTAAAGTATTAATTTTATCTATCAATAGACTTTTATTTAGTTGCAACTCAGCAATTAGATCTTTGAGGCTTGTAATTAAATCATTACTGTACTCACATTCGTGTTTATTAACAATATCTGACGCATTTCCCAATGGAGAGATAGGCAGTTTAAGGTTGGAAACAGTAAGCGGCACATTACAACATGATTTAATCCGATTAACACAACTTTTATGGTACATATCTGATTTTACATAGCGTACAGGTAATCCCTGTTTTAGCTATAGCACCACAAATACATTCACGTACACTTTTATTATCTGCGTTTTTCTTAGTTAAATCGGAGCTATCCGAATCAATTCATCGTCGCCCGCCATGACATTTTACTGACATTTTACTTATTTCTTGAGTGTACTTCTAATTATCAAATGTAAACGTGTGTTGCGACGCCATTGTAAAAATAAGACTTTGATGGTATAAATTATACATTACACTGATTCACGTTAAATTATTAACCGATTTCTATTATAATCCAATACAGAATTTGTCTATCTTGATGATAATTATTTTGAAAAAGTATAATTTGTTGCGTAAACGTCTTAAAAAATGTTGTAAAAGAAGACAGACTAAATTATGTCTTCAAAAGTTTCTGAAAAATTTGGAAAATTTATTAAAAGCTATGAGTTTTCCTAACTAAAATATACTACACTACCAAATGAAAACTTTCACATATTTCTTGTATAAATCTTGATATTACGTCGTACCCATCTTCAAAGCAAACAATGTCATTTATTTAAGTTTTAAAGAATAGAAAACAAAGCCGTAAAGTAACAAAAACGTTTCAAGTACAAAATTATTGTTCTCAGCAAACATGATGAATTTATGTAACTAATTAAACTAGAAAATATTAAAAACTCTTTAAACGACACACGTATGCTCGAATATACAAGGTTTATTGCATTAGAAAAAAAATTCAAAAATAGTTTCACAAGAATTACGAGTGCACTCATTCATCTGTGAACATTTTATATTGTGTGCTTCCGTTTTATTACAAAATAAATTAGGTAGGTTACATAAAAAGAATTTGCAATAGTAAACTGGGTCATACTTGTTTGAGTGATAAAAGTAGTTGCAGTTCGGAAATTAACTTGAATAGTTTCTTTTTATTTACGAGTATGTAAAGGAACTTAGAAACGAAACAGAAACAGGGATTTTGTTTTCAGTTTTAAGACACATTTATTTTTTAAGTTTCAAAGAAATCTATTCAATTGAGTGTTTCCGCAGATAAAAAGTGTGATTTTCATAATTTATGAACCGTTACTTTTTCAATTTCCTAAGTTTAATCTTACTCGAAAATTATAGAGCTTAAAAGTTACCGTGACATCAAATTATTTCTGCATCTAAAGGTAGTAAATTCTCAGTAAAACTGAAGTGAAACGTGCTTTACAAACATTAATAAAATTCTTTCAATTTTGATAAAGGTAATCGCTGTGTGCTAACATATCAAGTCAAGTTTATTTTAAATTTAACCAATTGAACCTAAGTTACCCATGAATTAAGTTAATATCAGAGATAAATCGAATTTTAATATAAACTAATCATTTTGAATTTTCTATTTGTCTGTTAACAGTAAATTTAGATGTAATCGTCTGTTTTCCGGAATCCCTATCGTTGTTCCAGCTTCCGTTCTATCATGAACGTTTCAACTTGGTAAAACTAGGTCAGATTATCGCCACTAAGAACACCCGTAGTACATTAAAAAGCAACTCCCTTTATACATTTCTTTTAATTTTTAGTTGGCTCTAGTGTTCGTGCCAAATCTCTACCTTCTCTAAAAAAATATAATATTGATGGATTGCTCACAATTAATCTTCTCTTCTGAAAGCGGATGTTTTTTTTAATTAATCACCGCAGTTTCTCAATCTTTAGTTAAAATGTACGGTCAGTAAATTAGTTAAGCGTAATGTTTTAAGACATTTTTTTAAAAATTAGTTACCTTTCTTGGGAGAAATGGAATTAAAGTAAATTAAAGCACAAAATATTATAACGAAAATTGCAATTACAAAACGCTTACTTACATAATAATTAAGTGTAACATTAAAAGCTTAAAATTAATTAAAAGTTAATTAAAAATAAGCTAAAATCGTTTGAAATTAGTCTGCAAATTAAAATTAATATGTACTACAAGTAATAATACCAGGATAATGCTGTAAAGTAAGTACTTGTAAACATCAAGAATAAAAAAAATAATAATCAAAATTGCATAATGAGAAGCCTAACGTTTTGCACGTTTTGGAGCGCATTGAGGAACTGTTCGTTGTTACAATCTACAAAATCATTTTTAAGTACAGGCGTTTTTGAAATGTTGATCTTGAGTAAAAACAATATTTATTTAACCAACAGAAAAACACCAAAAACTGCACCAAAAACTTGACTCGGACACGTGTTTCAACAGCTAAGCTGTTATCATCAGCGATACCGATACTAAAAATAAATACAACGGGAAGCTAATATATACTATTTGCTTATCACGCATCGTTAACTTAATTGATTCTTAGATAAGCTTAAATAATTCCGAAAATCCTAATGGGCCGTTATCATCATAATTCATAAGCAAATTTCTGTTTTTAAAAATTTCTAAACTTTCATAAGAATCAAGATCGTTTTTATTATCTACCCTCTTAATTAATTCAATGTCGCCTACTCTATGGCCATTTTCAAGCATATGCATGGCAACACTGGACCTATCTGTGCGATGATATTTGACATGAGCTACGTGCTCTTTAAAACGAGTTTTAATAGGTCTCTTGGTTTGCCCTATATATACTTGGTTACAGTCTTTACAATTAATTTTATATATTCCCGATTTATCACACATTTCTATTGGGTCTTTCGGATTGCCTAAAAGATTTTGCAAGTTGTTACTACTAGAAGTCACTGTTTGATAATTAAATTTTGAAAATATTTTTGAAGACCTTTTGTGTATGTGGGATAATTTGGTAATTTGACATATTTCTTATCTATTTTGCTATTACTAGTTCCTAACGTTGTAATGTTTCTAATGTTTAACTTATGTTTATGTTTTCTAATTATGTTTGTGACAATTGATTCTTGAAAACCATTGTATGATGCAATCTGCTTAATATTTCGCAGTTCTTTATCAAAGTTTTGTTTTGACAATGGGAAATGTAATAATCGGTGAATCAAAAGTTGAAAGATGCAAGTTTATGTTGCATACTATGGTTGGAATCATTTGTTATAAACCTCATAGTGTTAGTGTCTTTACGATAAATATCTATATCTAGTTTGTTGCCATTTCTTGTCACTAAAGTGTCTAAGAAAGGTAACTTAAGGTTTGTTTCTGTTTCATAGGTAAACTTGATCGTCTCAAATTTTGAATTTAAAATTTCTACAAATTGCTGAGGGCTGTAAACTTTAGTGTCGATGACTGCAAAAACGTCATCTACATATCTACACCAAATTCTAGGAAAATATTCTAAATTATTTTTTTAAATCAGTTTCAAATTTACCCATGAACAGGTTAGCCATAAACGGAGATAAGCTGTTACCCATTGTTGTACCATAATTTTGTTGATAAATATTATTGTCAATTTTTTAACAATGACGAATTAACTTTGTTGAATAAAGGCTTGAAATATAACCTCAAATTTAACAAAGCGCCCATAGATAAGATTATTGTAGGAATTGAAAGTTCGATCAAACTTTTAGACGATAATTCTAAAAATTCATTAGGAATGCCTGTAAAATTCAAATTTCAGATAATATTCAGCAGTTACCAAAATTTAAATTTAACGCGAGAGAAATAAACATTGTTAAAAATCTTAAAGAGAAAAATTGTTGTTATCTCAAAGCAGATAAAGGCAATAAAGTAGTTATTTTGGACAAAGAGGATTATTTTGAGTCAGTTCAGATGATGCTTAATGAAGGCCCCTATTCATTAATATCTAAAAATCCTCTTCCCAAAATGATTGCTGATACCAGTAGAGTCTTATTAGAATGTGAAAATATTATACCAAAACAACTTAGGTTTAGACTAACGGTATCTAACCCGGTTCTTCCTAGAATGTATTGTTTACCTAAGATACATAAACCCGGAAAAGCAATGCGTCCCATTGTTTCAGGTATTAATGCTCCTACTTATCTGATATCTAAATGGTTGTCAAATAAATTCAACAGTTTTGAATATCAACAATCAAATTTCAGTGTTCAAAATTCATACAATTTTATTGAAAAAATTAAAACATTGAGCTGACTGAGAACGAAGTTTTAGTTTCATTCGATGTCTGTTCATTGTTTCCAAGCGTTCCGATAGATATCACTTTAGATTATTTGAAAGATATGTTACACCAAAACCATTTAGACAATTCAGAAGTAGATAATTTTATTAAATTAGCAAGATTATGTATGAGTCAAACCTACTTTCAAATTAACAATAATATTTATCAACAAAATTATGGTACAACAATGGGTAACAGCTTATCTCCGTTTATGGCTAACCTGTTCATGGGTAAATTTGAAACTGATTTAAAAAATAATTTAGAATATTTTCCTAGAATTTGGTGTAGATATGTAGATGACGTTTTTGCAGTCATCGACACTAAAGTTTACAGCCCTCAGCAATTTGTAGAAATTTTAAATTCAAAATTTGAGACGATCAAGTTTACCTATGAAACAGAAACAAACCTTAAGTTACCTTTCTTAGACACTTTAGTGACAAGAAATGGCAACAAACTAGATATAGATATTTATCGTAAAGACACTAACACTATGAGGTTTATAACAAATGATTCCAACCATAGTATGCAACATAAACTTGCATCTTTCAACTTTTGATTCACCGATTATTACATTTCCATTGTCAAAACAAAACTTTGATAAAGAACTGCGAAATATTAAGCAGATTGCATCATACAATGGTTTTCAAGAATCAATTGTCACAAACATAATTAGAAAACATAAACATAAGTTAAACATTAGAAACATTACAACGTTAGGAACTAGTAATAGCAAAATAGATAAAAATATGTCAAATTACCAAATTATCCCACATACACAAAAGGTCTTCAAAAATATTTTCAAAATTTAATTATCAAACAGTGACTTCTAGTAATAACAACTTGCAAAATCTTTTAGGCAATCCGAAAGACCCAATAGAAATGTGTGATAAATCGGGAATATATAAAATTAATTGTAAAGACTGTAACCAAGTATATATAGGGCAAACCAAGAGACCTATTAAAACTCGTTTTAAAGAGCACGTAGCTCATGTCAAATATCATGGCACAGATAGGTCCAGTGTTGCCATGCATATGCTTGAAAATGGCCATAGAGTAGGCGACATTGAATTAATTAAGAGGGTAGATAATAAAAACGAACTTGATTCTTATGAAAGTTTAGAAATTTTAAAAACAGAAATTTGCTTATGAATTATGATGATAACGGCCCATTAAGATTTTCGGAATTATTTAAGCTTATCTAAGAATCAATTAAGTTAACGATGCGTGATAAGAAGATAGTATATATAAGCTTCCCGTTGTTTTTATTTTTAGTATCGGTATCGCTGATGATAACAGCTTAGCTGTTGAAACACGTGTCCGAGTCAAGTTTTTGGTGCAGTTTTTAGTGTTTTTCTGTTCGTTAAATAGACACTGCAGTTGGTGTTCCTTTCTATTGAATATTTATTTAAATTTAAATTTATAATTTAAAAAATAAAGAATGAAATTGGATGCTTAAAATAATCATTGTTACATATTGGAGGATATTATTTGGGTATAAAACATAATAGTAGGGAATATATTTGACAGCACGTATTTGTACAATAGTGAACTTACACTCGAGTTCTCTCACTCCTGAAGGGTCCTAAAAGGACGAAACAGCTGTCGAGTGATTCTCAGTGTTTGTTTGCTATTGTACAACTTGTTGCGAATTTACAGTAGGCGATTTGAGATTTTTATTTTTGCTAACGCTTATGTTGGCTATAATTATCGAAGGATTGACTGTAACTTCTTTTACATACCTGTCAACAAAGTTGCTTAATGCCAACCATTGCGTACGTAATTGCTAACACGAGTCGACACTAGATGTCCAAAACTTATAGTTTATAATAGTTATTCATAATACAAGTGTATGATGTAAACTTTTAAGCGTAAATTGCAAACATTAAAACACTAGCGGTAGGCGAGGATTTTAATCTCAACGTATATTAAAATACAAATAAAGATAGTTAAGGTATCATCGTGTCACCATAACAGTATAGAAGTAAGAGACTTAGTTTCATCACAAATTTTAGTCAGCGATTGGCTTAATTCTGCTATTGGAAGTTTGAGTATTTGAAAGATTAAGCAGGATTAAACAAAATCTTTTCACACTCATCTATGATACAATATTTTATCTAACACAGTTCTAAAAGGTGCAATTCAAAACAGATGCCTATTACAAAGAAGTATAAACAAGCTATTTCATTGCTCATTACCACGGGGGAGCAACCTTGAGCTGTGCCAGAATCGAGTAACGAAACTAAGAAACCAATGCGTTTGTGTCAGAATCGGCCCTATATACCTATTTTTTAACGACTACATAATGCCTGAAAGAATAATGTTAAATAGCCTTACGAATAGATTTGTATATGAAAGATTCAAGAATGCAACAAATTGGTTTAAGATTTTTCGGCTTATTTGTGAGCTAGTGTTGTCTAGATTTTGGTCTAAGGGCCGTCGTTAATTCGAATTTCTTCCGAAAGTTTTGCTAATGCGAGAGGTCAACTTCTTCTGAAGTTTTTTAATCTCTGCTGTTGGATGTAGAGTGATAAAGTCTGCTTCGCAAGTTGTATTTGTATTGGTTTAAATAGGGAAGGGCTAGCATCGCGCCCGTCAAATCCAGTTTCCCTTAAGGCGCCGTTTAGGTCTTTTTGACAATTACATTCTAGATTTGGTTAAACCTCATGGTTTCTTTCTGAGAACCCTGAACAATTATTAAAAAAATTAAAATCGAATACATAATTTTCTGAAGTAGATTGCAAACAATTATTTTGGCATATTTATTTAAACATTCAATCAAGAAAATTGATTGGATTTCAAATCGGTTGAGAAATGCTACACATTTTAGCACCTGACGACTATTTATGTGAACGATACCTTAATTTTTATTAAACATCTAGAAAAAAAAATTAAAAAAGGAAAAAGCAATTTTTAGAAAACGATTTAAACAATTGTAAAGCATTGTCAAAAAAATTGTATTTGTTTATTGACTAAAAAATTATATGAAATTAGGAAGTACCCACCTTTAAAATAATACGTATAATATACACGTAAATTTTTAGGAATATTATGTTATTACAAACAATTTGTAGCAAACTACTCGAAAAAACTATGTGTTGAAGAAAAACCGAAATTGAAATGGGATGAAAACAAGAGAAAGTTATTAAAAGATAAACCTTAACTCTACTTAAAATTATTTTATCTAAATTTTAAAATCAAATTCAGATTGAGAACTAATGTTATTATAGCAAGAGTTCTTCTGACTTTTTTTCTGATAACGAAAGGAAATACATGAGTGACAGAAAAAGAATTGTAATATATTGAAATGAAAACAAATATTTAGTCAAAGTTATATTTGGATTATATTACAACAAGCAAATTTGAATGATAAAAATCCTAAATAAATCGAGTACCAACCAATGAGAATGCTTGATAGTATAATAAGCTTATTATTTATACAGTCTGATTCCTGTAAAAATATAATAAGTTAAATCGGTAATACAAATGTCCATCAACTTTGAAACAAAAATTTAAAACTGAAGATAGCTTTAACTCTTTCACACTTC
The DNA here is from genome assembly GCA_030710515.1 of Abscondita cerata. Classification (NCBI taxonomy): domain Eukaryota; kingdom Metazoa; phylum Arthropoda; class Insecta; order Coleoptera; family Lampyridae; genus Abscondita; species Abscondita cerata. Next base: position 231,473 of record JALBCR010000539.1, on the reverse strand, counting down.
ATAATGTTACGGGTTTTATTTGCATGTTCAACACTAAATATTCTTTCGTGTTTCTTTCGAGCGCCGACAGATGGCGGTTTTATTAACTTTTTCATTGGTTCAACGTCACGCCATAATTTGTGGTAGGAAACCGGATACTCTACCCATTTTCTATTTCTACCTCTCGTCGTGTTCGATCAAATAATATCTAGTTCATAGTACTTGAAACATGCAGGTAGTTGTAATTCTTCACTAGACTGATTCACTTTATGATTGCTAAATCTTAAGAAAGATTTTTGTTTCTTCCCGGTTAAACATCACGAATTTCTGGCAATAAACAAATCACTAGTTTTTAATTGGAGTTTACTATTGCCGTGCTTTGCCGAAAAAAAATAAAAGCAATTTCGTGTCAAGACAATTTGGGCTCGAAGGTCAAGATTCACCCTACAGGAATTATTCATAATTTGAAATAAAAATAATTAATTAATTAAGACCTCCTTTCGTGTACAATCACTTGTTTTCCTTCAACCTACGACGCCTAACGACGAGCAAGGCTAGCCGAGTGTACATAAAGGAATCGTAATAATTTAACGCTTTGCTTCTAATTAATAGTTATTTAACAAACTAGTGTATTAACAAGGGCGATTAACAATCGAGATATTGTAACGCGTAAACAAAGCGAGCACGTTAATGTTTGAGATTGTTAATCGTCGTTTAATTCAAGAGTTAGTTACACAACTTTTCCGTACTTTGTAATTTTAATCAAATTATTATTTAATAATTTTAGGAAAGATATGTTATTGTGAACGCACCTTTAGAAAGTACCATTTGTGAACTCACCACAATTTTTTAATTGTATAACATAACCTAACTTCATTGTTTTTACTTTTTTGTGAGTTTTGTATTTGATTATTCTTTGCTTTTTCGTCTTTTGTATGGCTATTTGACAACAGTATTTTAATTAAGGTCACTAAGTTGATGGAAAATTGTAGCGTCAAAATACAATAGTTTTCATCACAGCGAAACAAAATGTATAAATCTTTTTTGTAAGAACGGATTGTTGCTTATTCAAAATAGTGATGCATCTACAAAGACCGAATCAGAAATGGTTGATAATGTTTGATAAATGATACAAGAAGCCCAAGTACATCTCTACGTTGCCTGTAAACAAGTTGAACTTTTGATAATGAGTTGTCACATCATACCAAACAAAGATATTCATTTATATCGCTATTGTGTATTCCAGCTTAAGATTTTTAACGATGAAGCTTGATTTCACCTTAATGTTGTTTCACACAACATGCTCGTGTAGAGTTTATAAAAAAAAACATTTTCTCAAAGTGGTTCCACTACACCTCCAAAAGATATTCTTAAGAGTCGGAATGTTTATCGGGCCATTCCTTTTTTATACTTTTTATTTTCTCTTGCAACCCTGCTTGAAGAATTTGACTTTTGAACAATGAGTAAACAATATTGAAGAACTGTGTGAGACAATAGTTTGTAAAATAGATGAGCTAAACATCGTTAAATGTTATTAAGTGTTATCATCGGAATGTTGCATATAGTACAAAAATGTCTCAGAGTTTGTGTGAACAAATTGAAGATTTATTACAACTATAAATTAATGTCGATTCGTTATTATTAAAATTTACTTTGCTACAAATTATGACAGCTTTTTATTTACATTTTCATATTATAATTGATTGACAGACAAAATGGCACGGTCAACGAAAAAATAATTTGCTACTTAACCCTTTAGGTTTTATTTCTTTGTAACAATAAAAACTATTACCATAGCTTATTTTCATATGTATAAGCAGAAAATAGTTATTTACGATATGAGTGCGGGAACACAATGTTCCCGCGTGAACGCGAGAAAATTGTTCACGCATGAATATTGTACAATATATTTTGAAACGAACATAAAACAATAATTCTCAAATAAATTTCTAACTTTAATTGAAGTTTTATTTTAAAAAAAGTGATACAAGGAACCGTAGGTAAACAATTGCAATTTTGACAGTTGTTTATTGTGTTACAATTATTTTACAATTAAAAATATTAATTATGTCTTCTGATTCGGAAATTGAATTTACACCACCAGAAATAAGAGAAACGGCCAAAAAGGCGATCGAAAACTTATTGCCGGGTAAGTCAAAAAACGGTATGAATTAGTGTATTCAAAGTTTCTGGACTGGTGCAAATTACATAAAATTAGTAAATACACTGAAAATTGTTTACTGGGATATTTTCAAAGGTTTTCCAGTAAAAAGTCTCTTTGGTCGCATTATTCTATGTTAAAGTCCTGTTTGATAATACACAATAACGTTGACATTTCAAAATTTACAAAACTTGTGGCCTTTTAAAGAAGGAAACGTACAATTTAAAACGAAAAAATCCAAAGTTTTAAACGATAACGAAATTGATAAGTTCATTGTTGAGGCTCCAGACAATTCATTTCTATTAATGAAGGTGTGTAATAAGCAACATATTTCATAAATACATATAAACTAAGTATCTAATTCATTTTATAGGTAGTAGTAATAATGGGTATTTCCGGTGCATGTCGTCGTGAAGAGTTGTGCAAAATGTCAATTAATGATATCGAGTTCAAATCTGAAGTTATTCTCGTCAATGTACCAGAAACAAAACAAATGTTTCTCGACGTTTTGCAGTAACTAAACCCGAATGGATAAACTTGCTGCTAAAATATAGAAATGTAAGACCAGAGGCAAACAAACGTTTTTTTTTGCACTTACAGAAACGGCAAATGTAGGGCTTAATACAATTGGTAGAATTCCTAGCCAAGTAGCCGAATTCCTTCAGTTAGAGAATCCAAAAGACTACACTGGCCACTGTTTTCGAAGAAGTGCAGCAACTTTGTTGGCTGATAAAGGTGGAGATCTGCTAACACTTAAAAAATTTGGAGGATGGAAATCTTCAAGCGTGGCTGAAAGTTACGTTGATGACTCCATTTAAAGTAAAATTAGTATTGCCGATCGTTTAATGGAGCCAGCACCGGAACCACCTCATATAATTCATACTGTAAATGTGGCACAGTCGTTATCTGATTCTCACCCTCCAGGAACTTCTGGAATAATAATTTCAAATTGCACCAACTGTACGATAAATATATATAACAGTAACACTGTTTAAGTTGTTTGTTTAAGATATTGTATACATTAATTTAATTCTAAATGTCGCTTACTTTATTTAAAGTCAAATAAAATATGTTTAATCTGTTTTGAAACGGAACAGACAGTCTCCTTCTCTGGCTCGATTTTGTTATTGAGGTTATATTTGCTCTGCGACTATTGGACATGGTCTACACAAAATCCACACAATTATGTCGAAACCACTTTACAGGTGCACCGATAACAATTTCCAAACGTCAAATTATCAGACCAATTTTCTTTCACGAGATGAACTATAATAAGGAATACTACATTTGACATTTACGTTAAGTTGGTTGCAAAATTGTGCGATCGTACAATAAAACGAAATTTGTTGTTGATGTTATCCTTTCAGTTACTTAATAAGAAACATATAAAACGATACGCTATGTTAGCTAATACAATAAACGAATGAATTATAGACATCTTATTATGAAATAATCGCGGTAACTTGAAACTTTTCTACTTTGAAAGGGTTGGCACCAATGTGTGTTTCCCGGTCGACTAAACCGGGAAACACGCGTTCCTGGTTGACTACACAGTGCGTCAGACGTTGTTTTCGAGGTAGTGAGTTCAAAATAGTATATAACAATACAATCATTAATTATAAAACATTAATCAATGATACAAGTGAAGAAAGTAAGTCGTACAGTGCTTTGTACGATTCTAGAACTCCGAGTATACAACAGCATGCAATTGAGTGAGTTTCTTCATGACTTGTATGGTATTTTGTTTAGTCCGAATATTAAAATGCTGTTGTTTTCCGCTTCATTGAATATTACAAATTTGAATAGCTCTAAAATACAAAATCACGATTTCTATGTACACTGATAACGATATTTAAACCGTTTGAGTTTCCATTTTGCATTTAAATTGTGCAATATCATAACTTTTCTATGATGTTGTAAAGGAGGAGGAGGTAAATAACAAACCTGTATCATCTGAATAATTAAAGACATATCATCATTATCACCAGAATTATATTACTACTTATACGGTTTTATTTAAATAAAATCACGCGGAAGAATTAGGTAGACGTCTTTATTTTAATTCAATATTAATTTTTCGTGTTGTTGCGGACCTTATGTAGAAGGAAAATTGAAGTAGTTTTGTGTAATACACCATGTATTTCATTTCGCTAACGTTTCGATATCATCTAAAATAATTGGATTTAATCAAAAAACGATCATTCACCAGTATCATTTTTTTGTTTAAATTCATTTCTTTTACATGCCTGGATAAAGATTGGATATATCAAATCGAAACGTCGGCGAAATCTACTTTAAATTTCTTTCTACAAAAGCCCATAACAACACGGAAAAGTTGATATTGAATTAATGAAATTTAAAGAGATATAAAATAGAAAAAAAATCTATAAAACTCAATAGTTGCTAGCAATTTTAGTTTGGTTTCACATCAACATTTCTTTACGAAAGATTGAATTGGTTTTTATTAACTTTGCCAGTAAATAATAAAAGCATCAGCTGAATTAATGTTTAAATTATTTCCCCATTCACTTGTTTGTAACGTCAATCATAACAACAAAACTCAAATAATTGTCAAATTGTGGCAATTGTCAAAAGTAGTAAAAATTAGGGATAAAGGATTTAAGGGTTGTCAATGTCAAAACATTGAGACACAATTGTATGTAATAGATAATGAAAAATTACCCGCAAATACAGTATCCGCCAAAATAAACAGTACCAAAATAAAAATAAATATGAACGAAAATAATGCTCTACCAAAAAACTTTTTCTTCCGTTGTTAGAACTATTTTTAAATCAAATTTAACTGCAGCGTACTATTAATATATCAACTAATGACAATTAATTCAAATATGACAAATCTATATTACATAAACAACTCCACAGCACTTTCTGTTTCGGTACTGTTTATTTTGGCGGATACCGTACATATCCATTTGACGATATTTTTTTTTATTTAAAGTTTACGCTATATTTGCGTTTGTGATTAGTCTCATCTGTTTGAATTTTGATTTTGCACTTCATATTTGTTTTTAATTGTGCAATATAAAATACACAAGTCATGAAATTCTAGATTTATTTTTTATTTATAACCAGTCTGCTCGTATCACTCTTCGGACCTGCCTTTAACAAAAGATATCCGCACTTGCCTGCAATGAGGGAACAAAAGTTCAGAAGGATTAAAAATAATTTTATAAATTTTGGAAAAGTAAATGCGTCACAAAATTTACCAAAAACCAATTGTCTCCAATGAAACTGCAAAAATCAATTTTTGAAACTTTAATGTTTTCCCTGAAAGTTGTGTTCCTTCGGCAAAAAGACACTTTGGTAACATGAAAATCCATTTGCAATCAGACCAAACAATTATCAGCAAAAGTTTAGTTTTAATGTGTTTGTAATGTTAATGAACCACGGGGTGTATTATTTTATTTATGATGAGAATTTTAACAGTGAGAGTTACTTAAGTATTTTAAGAATTCAGGTACAATTTTTTTCCAACTTCACCACGTTGGAAACGTGCCAGTATTAATTAGATAGTGCCCCAGTCTTTGAAGACCGATGGATTAGACGAAAATCAAAAGTGATCGGAACTCGGAACTCTGGAACCAGAGAAGAACTACGGGGTCGCGTTATTGCAGCATTTAATAAGTTAGATCCAGTAGAGAAATTATTTAAGGTCTTGAAACACGTTTCATAAAATGTAAAGAAGACAATGGTGCCCATTTAAAAAAATTAATATAGCCAATGGATTTAAATTAGTCAACAGGAGATCAAATACAAATTCGTATAAGCGGCCTGGTGGTTCTATGATCCGAGCAGAGTAGAAAACATCGCATTTACAATTTTCGACTTTCAATTGTATTTCCTAAACAAGATTTTGAGAGTTTTTTCGTAAAAATTTTTTTTTCTCAACAATCAAAATTGATACGCCAATTATTTTAAGCATACATACTTTATGACACATCAGAATATAAAAAAAATCAGATTTTTATTTAAAATAAAGATATTAAGACACACTTCCAGTATTTTCAAAAGTGATGTTACTTTTACAGTTATTGATATACTTCTAACCGGCGGTTACCCTAAATATCAGGAACATTAGCATGTGAAAGCAAGCGTGCCGATTACCACGCATAAATCGGTTATGCGTAGAATTAGTGTAGATTTATTATTTATACGATTCTTAGTTATTTTATTTATTTATTCGTATGGTACATTATACAAATATTGTATTGTGATGTAAGTGTTATGTATGGTGCCCCAGAAGATCAGTATAAACCTGTATAGTGTGGTGACAAAACCGTGTGCAATAGTGGATTGGTTCGTCTTGGCAAAGCATTTACTTCAAGGTTTAGGAAAACCACTAAAACCTAAACATGCCAACCCTTACCCACCCTAGTGTTCACATGTAATACTATTAATTAAGTGTGTAAACATTATAGAAAGTAAATTAAAACATAAAATACAACAGCACAGCCATTGCATGACGACATATAATGGACCGGTTCAAGCGCCAGTCACGACAATGACGAAAAAAGTAGTAGGTTAAAGAAATAGCAAAACAAAATAATGGAAAAACAGATAATCAAGACAAGAATACAAAACATTGCTAAACTTCAGATGTTCTTCAGATTCGTAAGCCATAATATTGCTTCATCCGTTAAATTATGAATGTTTGGGAACCCTTCTTTAAACTTCGTTAATTGACAATCCTCTACAATATGTGTAATGGTCTCTGGTTCGTTTCCACAGTCACAATTTAGATTAGAAATCGCTTCCAATTTGAACAAAATAGAGTCGCATTTTGAATGGCCTGTTTTTATACGATTTACTTTGGACCAAATTTTTCTTTTTTAATCAAAGCCCGAGACTTCTATTGTTGGATCCTCAATGAGATATTTATTAAAAACATCAACTCCAGACCATAATTTTTTCCACTCTTCAACTTCAGAAAAAGCCGTACTTAAATAGTCTTGCAACCATATAGGACTTGGAGATTTAAGTCTTTTAACAGGAGGGTTGTCAATGTCATTCCAAATTGGTAACTTTTTGTTAAGTTGGCATTTATCCCATTCTCGTTTTAACGCAGGTTTTTGTCGAATTTTTGATGGAGTAATATTACAAAGAACAGGAAGCCAATCAAGAGGAGTTGATTTAATGGTTCCGCTAATTATACGCGTACTGCAATTCAACTGGGCATCTATTTTTTTTGTATGATAACTATTCAACCAGAGAGGAGCACAATATCCTGCTGTAGAATAAACTAACACCAATGCAGCTGTACGAAGTGTCTTTGTATCTGCTCTTCAAGTTGTTCCAGCTAATTTTTTAATGACATTATTTCTTGTTTTCATTTTTTGTTTGACTTTTTCTAAATGATCTTTGTAAATTAAAAACGTATCTAAAGTTACTCCTAGATAAACTGGGTTAAAATTATTGTTTAACTTTGTATTATTAAACATAACATTAAGTTTTCTACTTTTTTCTCTATTACTTAAATGAAAACAAGAAACTTCTGTCTTTTTAAGATTGGGACATATTCGCCATTTTTGAAATAATTTTCCATAATACGCAAATCATCAGATAGTTTATTTTCAATTTCGAAAAAATGTGAATGTTGAAATGAAAATTGAAATCATCGGCGTAGACAAATTTTCGACATTGTAAAGAAGGAAGATCAGAAATATATACATTAAAAAGAATAGGTGCAAGAAGCGATCCTTGTGGAAGACCATTATTTAAAAATCTAAATTTACTGCTTTTATCTCCTACAAAAACTCTAAACTTCCGATTAGACAACATATTTTCAATAAAAGAAATAATTTTGAAATCTTATCTTTTGTAGACACTTTTTCATCTTTGTGATAGTTAATTTGTCCACTTTTACTGAGTTTGAAACATTAACCAACCGAGAAGCAATAGAGTTTGGAAAAATTTTTGTATTTGTTTTAGAAGATTGATTTGTAGAACTTAATTTATTTAAAAGTGCTCAGCTTTTACGACTTGAATGTACGAAATCCATATTTTCCATTTCTCTTTTCTTACAATATTTAGAGATGACAGTACAGCATTCCCATTTTCTTTATTTGGATTTTCTAGATACGATTTGAATATCTGTTTGTTTCAGTTGACCAACATTGGACATATTGCTGTGGAAAACCACGTGGAATGGATTTTTTTGCTGCACATTTAACAGCACCTACGAACCTAAAATAATTATCAGAAACCGGTGGTATCCATCTAAGAATAGAATCGAGAGATGTTCAACACTGTATCCAATTAGCTTTTTGAAAATTCCATCTTAGTTTTCCAAAAGATTAACGGAATTTGAAGTCCAATTTGTATTAGCAAAGGTCTATGTTGACTTCTTGGAAAATCGTTTAATACCATACGTGTTGATTGTAATGGAACCATGTCACGATCCATTGATACTAAACACAGGTCCGGGCTGTAATCGTTTTGCCATCGACCGGAATAAAATGTTTTGTTTTTTTTTAATCGTATACTAAATGTATTTTTTGAAATTCCATCCATGTTTGTAACGTTATCCCATTGATATCGTTGTCTTGTAGCCCCATAATGTGTTGTGACAATTAAAGTCACCAACATATACACATGGATGAGGAAAAACGACATTAAAAGTTTCTAGCCAAGGTATTGGAGAATATTTGTAAATATTTACTACTCCTATTTTAGTAGTTATAACAAAAATTCCAAAAATGATACTTTTTTGTATATTTTTGTATTAAATATTTTCTTTGACGTATGTTGCTATTCCATAAATCGGGCTCTCAATAAAGTCTACTAATTGAAAACCTTTTACTGTACCTTTATTAAGTATACTTGTCTGATCTCCACAGTGTGTTTCCTGTAAAAGTAAAATATCGACCCTATTCCTGAAACAAAGATTAGACAAGAAATCTGATTTGTCCTTACTTAACCCCTCAACATTAATTTGTAGAATATTGTTGTGTGGCCTATATTAGTGGGTGATTGTGTTTTGTGAAATTGTGTTATACATTTTTTCGTAATTATCCGGGAGGGTCTTGATGACCAGGTCCGGAAACCAAAGTGGCGATTCTCAGGAACAACATGTTTTTCTTGTTGGCCATGGAGTACTGTAAGGTACTGATCACCTTCCATATTTAATATTTGTATTAAAAACGCCTTAAAATACACGAAAAACTCTAACGAAATTGACGTACGTTTTGACGTATTGAGTAACAAGGAAAACAGTTAACTAACTATCTACATTCCCCTGAAAGTAAGCAGTGCTCAGATTATAATTTTCAATAAGAACCTCGACTTTTCTCTCTCTTATGAACGTAAGGTTAGCAGTTTTTGATCAAGTATCAATACAATAATTATCCCAAAAAGGTTCAAAGTACACGTTCTAATTAAAAAATATATATTATACTTAAATAAAACTTAATAGTTTGTAGCGACAAACACTAACATTAATAAAAGTCCCGTATTAAGATGTATCAAAACACGACTTTATTATATTGCGTCCTTCATCATCTTTAATCCGATTCAGTTGGTTAATTTAACAAATTGCGGTAAACATGTAGAAGATATAACATAATTTTCTTGCGCAGTAAGACATTGAAAGAACTGTACACAAACCGTTCAACTGTTTAATTTGGCTAATAAATCTTGATACACTTTAGATAGCTTAAATTGGACAGAACTGATTCATTGGATGGAATCACGCAAAAGTCTATAAAAATGAGTTTTTACATTATAATAGCGTAGCTCTTATAGCTTTGTTTAACAGGCTTCTATTTAAATCTATTGGCGTACTTTAGAAGAAGACGCTACATAAAATTCAAACAGTAAAAGAAATGTATTTCGTATCGCGCGCCCTGGAAAAGATAACGTTTTAATTGTAAACATAAACTTTCACATTATAAAAATGTCGAGAAGAGCGCCCATTAAAAGTGTACTTTTTGTGTGCAACAATTTTTAAATTTGTCTTGAACCCGCAATTGTGTAAAATAAATATTTTTTTATTTTTGAATAGAATTTTGTCAAATTTACGTCGAATATGAAGTAGCTACTTGGTTCGGTAAGTATGCTATCCGCATGACATTAAAACTGACAAGGGTTCAAACAATATTTAACAAAAACAGAGTGAAACTTGTAAAATTCTTTGAAGTTGTTTTCGGTAAACTAACCATATTTTTTTCGTAAATTACAATGCATTATTAATTAAGTGGCATTTGTAAAACCAGTTTTAATAAAATTACTAAACTTGACTAAGTAATTCTACCTTTGTCTACAATTTGGTGACAAGCTTGGCATGAATATGTAAATTAATTGGGGTGCCAGGAAGTAGCAGAATAATTCCTTTCTAATTGTGGGAACATTGCTGAAGGTTCATTTAGGAAATAATGTATTCGGAAGAGTTTAGTACCGACAACACGCAATCGTTGTACTTGATAAATTTTATTGGAATCTAACGTTCAGGTTTACATTATCTTGAATTTGTTTCGCTATAATTGAGCTAAATTAATTGCTCTTAGAAAATAATTTTATTATCTTTGCGAAATGTTATTTAATAAAACTAAATAAAAGATCATATGCAGTCTGGATATTTCTTGCATCCTTTTACAGTTACTGCTGAAACTGCTGCAAATTTTTGATATTTATAGGTGTTTTTGGCAAAAAAATCATTTTCTTTAAAGAAGGGACAACAAGTTTTCTTAGAAATAAATTAATGGTAAACCCTACACAGTGTGAGTTTTAAGTAGGGAACGTTTTAATTATCTCAGAAACGGTTTGTACGATTTTTCTAGATTTTGGTGCGCAAAGGTCCTGTGATACGACTGATATTATGATAGAGTATTTACTTACATTGTTGTCAGATCTTTCCTTTTTTTGAAATAATAAACTTTGTTATTTCAAATGGATATATTTTTTGCTTTTTGAAATCCTTAAGAAATACTGATTATTTTTCAATACTTCCTATTTAAATGCAATACTTTCGAAGATCTAACATGACACAAACATTTAAAGATTTGTCTTAGTTTACCTTTTTACTAATTAACGAAGACTAGACCTTGTAATGAGATTTCTATTAGTATATAAATTATTAAAGATTATTTAAAAATTTTATTTTAACTTCGGCGGAGCTAATGTAAATGTAGCTATAACTCCGAAAGTATGGCATTTAGGTATAGGGATTAAAAATAATCGGTATTAGCAAGAAATATACAGAATAATCTATTTAAAATAACAAAATCATTATTATTTTGGAAAAATAAAAGATCTGACAACAATGTTAATACCACCATACTATCGGCCGTAACACAAGACCCTTGCAATCGCCCAAGTTCTTTCTAAGATAATTGAGGCATTTTCTACTTAAAACGCACTTTGTATTCATTAAGACCAAAATATCAAAATTTTCTGTAGATTTCAGCCTACCTACTTTTATCTTAGGAGTTAGTTTGAACTACCTATAGATACAATGGGTCTTAGTTTTTGAGTAATGGTAAAAGTTTGTGGTTTATCTGACTTAATAAGTGTAGCTAAATGTTGACACTTCTATCAACCCGTCAGAAGTAAAATTTGAAATGTCTAAATTACGAGAAAACCATATCATGAGTAAATGGTATTCTGCGCCAATTGTTGAAAACTGATAAAAAAAATTCTACATAATGCTATTTTAATTTACTTCTATTGGTTATAATTAAAGGTATATCTTCCGATCGAAACTTCCTTATTCAACAACACTTGAAGACATGAGTCCATATCAGTTGCCTTTAATTAATACAATTAAAAACGATGGTATACTTTTAATGCCTATTTTAAAATATAATCATGAAAGTGTGCCATACGAATAAATAAATAAATAAGCAGTCTTACAATCTGTTATCGGCTTAACATTGTAGTGGGTAAAGTACAGGTGTATAATTCTAACCCTTAACTGGTATAGCGATTTCTTATCACTCTCAAGGTATGGTGGGGTCAAATTTGACCCCTCCATTTTTCTGATAAGCAAATGAAAAAAATAAAAAACCAGGTATGAGAAGGAAATGACTTTATTCAAATGAATAACAGAAACATAAAAAAATTGGCAAAAAATGTTCAAAAAAATAGTTATACTAGATAGATGGAAAAAGTAAATTAACCTCTGAAGTATGTTATAATTACAAAAAAGGAAAACAAAAAATGATAAAAATAGTAATAGCGAGTTCAAATACTTTAACATTAATATTAGAAAATAAAATAATACTATAAAATTCTAACAGACATGATCTATCCTGCGCAGTTTACATTCTTATTCACTGAAGACAATTGGCACATACATTTTTTGTAATACAATGGTTTTTACAAATATGTTTTACACACTCGCCACACATGAGAGATTGTTTACTGTCGTTGTGACAAGGGCAAATAAAACACCTTGCCCGTTTAGGAGCTCTTTGATTGGGTCTCTCTTGCCTATTCTCCGATATGTTACCAACTCGTCGGATAATCTCTTTCAATTGCTTCGGTATATTGTCCATTTGAGAACGCCTAAATAAGTGGCCTTGAATAAGTTTTTTTCTAAGTTGATAAGAAATTTTTGATGGGTCTGTTCATTATTTGGATTTGCACTGTTGTATAAAATGTTCCCATTTACACCAGCGATGTCCATTATTCGAAACCATATTGTCTGTGGCCACCTTCGAGTGCGTCTTCCAACTTTATAATTTGCACAAGTTTGATCTAATACATCTACTCCTACTTTGGTCTGATTATAGAAATCAATTATTTCTGGAAGTTTTCTTTCTCCTTCTAATACTTTATCATCGTGATGAAAAGTGGAGATTAGAGAAACAGATATATTTTTTTTTGGGACGTATGATACCAAGCTCTGATTTTTAGTAAATCCAAATAAGGAGGAATAAACTTCTCGATTTTTATTAGGTAAAAACTCCCTTGGTAAATCTCTTTTGTTCTGTCTCACAGTACCAACATATGTGAGTTTCTTCAATCTTAGCTTCTCCACTAGTTCTAGTGACGAAAACCAATTATCGCCAGTTACATTGCAATTAGTGTTGGCTATGGGTGAGATAAGTGACAGTACATTAAGCGTTGGTATACTCAGTTTGTTTGGATTAGCGACATTATGTTTTCCTGTGTTGACAAATGCATTTACAAAGTAATGTGTACGGGTATCACATAATCACATTACTTTTATCCCGTATTTTACAGGCTTACCCTTCATGAACATTCAAAATCTACATTTCCCACGAAATCCTACTAACATCTTATCCACGGTTACATATTCCCCACAAGAATAATTGTTATAGCAATTATACACAAAGTGCTCGAAAATTTCTGAAATAGCTGCCAACTGATCTTTATTATATATACGTTCATCTCTGGTACTCGGATCGTCGAACCTCATAGCCGTTAGCAAAAAGAGAACCTTTTTGCCGTCATTACAGACCGAAAGATATCACCCTGTGCCATCTGTAGCAAAAAGCGAATTTATGTCTTCATTGCTTGTTTTAAACACTCCAGCTAAATAAAGAAGACCTAAAAATGACATCATTTCAGTTTTATCAGTATGATTTACGAACTGACATGTTAAAGCTTGGTCACTATAATTTGCCTGTAAATCGGTGATTTTCTCGTTGGTTTGGTCCATGATCTGATCAATTATGAATTTATCAAGTAATAGCTCTATTGATTTGGTGGGTGTCGCTGGCTTGTTTATTAGTGATGGTCCAGATAGACCTGGAAGATGAGAAATTATGTCTTCCTTACGCGTGCAGGCAGGGGGATTTTTTGACTATTTTTTCTATTCTTTCCATATAAATAGTCAGTTGCGGAAACATTATCACCAGGTTCACTGTCACGACCAATATCATCACTGTTACTCTGATCACTAAACTCAAAATCTGAATTGGTATTATGGCTACTAACAATTGTTGCAGCATCAGAAATATCATTATCACTATCATATAAATGGTCAGCTAGGTATTCTAACTCTTTTTGCGTCAAAGGTATGTTTCTTTTGCGTAAATTTGCCATTATTATAAAATAAAAAATATCTGTGGATTATCCGTTAACGGTATCGTGGGGTCAAATTTGACCCCAATAAGCTCTTCCAACAACGCTACAGTAAGACAAAAGTACGACTGCCCGCGTAAAGTCAGCAGCTTTCCGCTAGAAAAGAATACAAGAAATCCAAGGTTGCCAAGTCAACACGTTTTTCCGGAAATTGCGATTTAATTTTGATTGGGGTCAAATCTGACCCCGCCATACCAGTTAAGGGCTAAGAACAACTTTAAGTGCTTGGGTAAAATTTTGTACGAAAATCATCATACTTTTAATAGATATATTTGAATATGTTTGTAGCTGTTTAAGCAGCGCCCCTAAAGGTTAGCGCCTTGGGCCATTCGACCCCTTGAATGTTATGTTATTGGTCCATATTACTAAATCCACTAAACAATGCTACCTAATTCCAGCTAAATATACAATTACTTTCACAGAAAAAACCCAACGGTTTACATTGACAATTTTTGTAGCTCATTGTGTCTAAAAATATTCCGATGTATCTATTTAGCAAGAAAAACCACTTATTGTTACCAAATTTAAAACAATTTAAGACATTTAAAATTAAAATAGTACTCTACATACATTTTCAATATTTATTATAGAAAAAGGATCATTGAAAAGATTCTATTTCGTCCCCTTTAAAATAATCCCCTCCCGATATAATACACTTATGCCACCGTTTTTTCCAGTCTTTGAAGCATGTCAAAAAGTCTTTTTCCGGTATAGCCTTGAGAGCGCGCGCCGATTCACGTTGAATGTTTCAGGGTTTCCTCGGAGTGTTTTTTTGAGTTTTGAAAATAGCCAAAAGTCACACGAAGCCAAATTAGGTGAATAAGGTGGTTGCGGAACGATATTGGTTGCATTTTTGGCGAAAAAAAAAGAATCAGTGCAGTGTGAGATGGCGCATTATCGTGGTGTAAAACCAAAAGTTATCTTTCCATAAATTCGGCCTTTTTTTACAAATAGCTTTACGCAAATGACGCATAACACTCAAATAGTATTCATTGTTGACAGTTTGACCAGTGGAAAGAAATTCGTAATGCACCACACCACAATAATTGAAGAAAACTGTCAACATCATCTTGATTTTTGAGCGACTTTGACGCGGTCTTTTCGATATTGCCTCACCTATGGCACGATATTCATTCGATTGGTCAGTTGTTTCAAGGTCGTAAGCGTAGATCTAAGATTCATCTCCCATAATAATCCGTTTATAAACCGCCTGATAGTCAGAGAGCATTGTTTCACACACATCAACACGACGCTGTTTTTTAAGAAAATTTAGCATTTTTGGTACCAATCGAGACTTGACACGTTTGATGCCCAAAACATCTTTCAAAATGGTATTAATTGATCCTTTTAATACGCCAATTTTATCAACAATGTCTCTTATAGTTAACCGACGGTTTGCAAGCACTAATTCTTTTACTTTTTGGATCTGAGCATCGTCAGTTGAGGTCGATGGTCTACCAGCGCGTTCTTCGTCTTCAACACGTTCTCTACTTTCTTTGAACAAGTTATACCAATTATATGTTGTTGATTTTAGTAAAGCTCGGCCCCCGTAAGCCTTCTGCAACATTTTCAACGTTTCTGCAGCATTTATTCCACTCAGGAAACAAAATTTGATCACACTTCTTTGTTGAATAATTTCAGACATTGTGAAAATCGGCAAATTCACTTTTTGTGTCACACAAAAACAAACGTCACTTAAACACTAATAAATATTTTGACATATAATGTAGCATGGAAGTCAGTAACAGTTGTACAAACTTAAAAAAAAATATTGAGCAAAAATATTTACCCGCGTCATTAACATCAAAAAATTCCGACTAGTTTTTGGACACAGAGTATTTAGTTGGTCAAGTTTTGGTCACAAAACCAAATAGTTTTATTTATAAAATAAACACAAACTGTGTTTAATAAAATATTCCTAACTAACTTTATTATTAAATTCACCGTTATCAGTTTTGCAATTTAATGTTACATCATTTTTAAACTTTCTGATTATTCATTAATTCAATAATGTTAACGTTTCATTTAACTATTATTTGCTTATTAATCTTGGTTACAAAATACTATATTATGCCTTACAGTATCATAGGCCGTAATGATTATGCCCTAATGTCAAACAAAAAGGAAACTAATTTGAATTAACATAGTACAGTGTTAAGATTAGAATTACAATTAGAAAATGTACCATTACTGAAAAATTTTTCATTTCTTTTGAACTTCCTAAGGTTTTATTGTTCCAAAACCAGTTCAGCTTAAATGACTGACACCCAATCCAATTTAATTTTTAAAAGCTTTATGATTATTGTAGTTTGACAGATTTCCTTAATTTAAATATACAAGAGTATTTTCATATTGGGAATGTGACATTGAATTCCAAATTTAATCGTAAAAAGGTGGAATATAAGCTAGCGCCTCCTTGACAAAAATATACGTAATATATTTACATTCACAAACTTGTTCTTCAGAAGCTGGTTAAATGTAACTAACGTTTTAAAATTTTGGGTTGTTTTATTTTTATAACGTAAGATTTAATCCATACAATACGAAAATATGCTTTAGAGGTTCTAATCTTTATTGTAATAGCGTACGACATTTTTAGCTAGTGTAATAGAGACTTATTGTAATGAAATTAGAATACAACATGAACTGGTATATTTGGTATTTGTAGTAGATGTGAAACTAATCTCATTTTAATGTTTCGGAAATGTTCATTTTATACACAACGCACAACTAGAATTATATAACAGGTACTTAAAGCACACTGTTAGTAAACTTTTCATCATATCCGTTATTAATACCATACCATTAAGTCAATCCTAATATTTATTAATTATTGTAATTACACGTAATTCTTACATTAAACCAAATTATATACTTTTTAACTAGATTATAAGAGAAATTTCATAAATATGCAAAACAATTCAAGTGGAATTACTTTATCGCATTATCTTTTTCCGATAGTGTACCCACGAAAGCTTATGTTAAAATTTTATTTAGAAATTTAAGGCTCACGCTATACCGATTTCATATAGATTATCCTTTTGCAAAAATTATTTTCTATACATCCATTAACACGCATAGAATAATTGCTTTCACAAATTTATATAATGTAATTTTAAGGCCATATTTTTTAATTATAGTATAAATTAAAGGCTGTTACTGTCATAGTAACGATTTTACCGACTAAAATAAAATGTTTTTCGAAATGCTTTATTTGTTGAAAGGAAAATAAAAATGTGTGTAATATGACTGTAGAAAACAGATGAAAGTGAAAATAAAACCGCACATGTGAAATGGCAGGTGTATTTCATTTCAAAGAGACAATAAAACTATTTTTATTAAAATAACATGATTTTTAGTGCTTAACCAGTTAAAACGTGAATAAGAAATATTTAAATAATTATTTTGTCAATAATTCTCTTTTTTGTAATTTTTGATCAAGTAATAAATAACGACAATGTAACACGCTCACGCAAACGTGCTTTGTTTCGTCTTTATGCTTTTTTTGCGTTTTGTTAATTTTGTTTAACTTATCGCTTGTTAAATTGTGAACATTTATTACACAAAGTATAATTCTAAAAAGAATGTATAATTCTAAAATGCATGATTAATATGTTTTAATTTAATGCGGTTTGTACAAGTAGATGTATTTTACCAACATTTGTATTAAAACATTAATATAAAATATAATTTGTAAAGCTCCTGTAAAACAAAACTTAATATTTAACCAGGATCGTCTTAACATACCTGGATTCTTTAAAAGATGGTAGCCGAATGTTAAACAACAAAAAGAAATTCCAAGTACTGATTAAGCAACGTTTTGCACCTTACTGTAGATGCTTCATCAAGATTTAGGTAATATTTTCTATGGACAAATTCATTGAGCTGAAATTAGTTAATACTACAAATAAATAAATAAATGTTTTTTGAAATTTTAAAATGGCTGGAAATGCCATTATTTATCAAAATATGGAAAAGATTCTAAATATAAAATTTGGTTAGAAAATTTTAATGATTTGTTTTTTTTCTAAGCATTTATCATTCTTTGTGTGTATTTTTTATTTACAATTGAACGAACATGAAAGACTATTTAAGATAAATCATATATTTGAAAATACTATATTTCTGTATGTCTTCCTTTTCTTTCCATACATATTATTGTCCTGTTGCTAAATTCTTTGGTTACGTTTCTCAAAAACCTTGGGGGTATTTCAAGACAGATAATCCTGATGGTGTCTTCTAAACGATCGATGTTGCGGAAGGGTCTCCGATTGTAGGTATCCTCATAAAACCAAATCTAGGGGCGTTATGTCCGGGGATCTTGCTGGCCATAAGTATTGCGAATATCTGCCAATCTATTTGCCTCTAAAAAAGTTGTCCAGATAACTTCTTACATTAATAATACTATGAATTGAAGCGCAAACAAAAATAACAAAAATAACACTCACGTAGCGACATTTGGTATGATGTATGATTAAACATTAAATAAGCAAGATGAAAAAGGATAAAACATATATATCTCCCTCTCATTAATTATAAACTAATTCACAAACAAAAATAACACTCACGTAGCGCCATTTTGTATGATGTATAATTAAACATTAAATAAACAAGATGAAAAAGGATAAAAACATATATTTATCACTGTTATTCATTATAAACTAATTCACAAACAAAAATAACACTCACGTAGCGCCATTTTGTATGACGTATGATTAAACATTAAATATACAAGATGAAAAAGGATAAAAACATGTACATTTTTCTTTCTCATACTTTATAAACTAGAACACAAACACGAAAAACAATTACCTAAAGCGTTTCAATATGGCTGCCAAACCAACATTTTTCTTTATTAATTACATTAACCACAACTTTAACAAGTACTTTTAAATTTACACTTGATTAAAGAAACTTTAACATACTGAGGTTCGAACCATTAACGTTTGATACACAATTTTTTGTAAACAGATGACACCATTTTGACATGGTGACTTATGATTTAAAAAAAAATACAGGTGCAACATGTTAATTACATTAACCACGTATTTAACAAGTAGTTTTGAATTTACAATTGATTAAAAAAACTTTAACATACTGAGGTTCGAACCATCAACATTTGATACACCACCACGTATTTAACATATAGTTTTGAATTTACACTTGATTAAAAAAACTTTAACAGATTAGGGTTCGATCTGTTAACGTTTTACACCACCACATATTTAACATATAGTTTTGAATTTACACTTGATTAAAAAAACTTGAACGTATCAGGGTTCGAACTATTAACGTTTTAATACACCATCAAGGTGACGTATGTGTTAGGGAAAATAAAATAACAACAAGGAGGATACATTTTATTTTGTATCTCTGTTACACAACACATTTACAAGTACCAATAACGTATGGTTTTAATTGGAAGAATAAAGAAAGCAGGAAACAAATTTTATTTCTCTCTCTGTTTCACACACAATATAAAATTATTTTACAAAAATATGAAACGTTATAACTTAGAATCTTCAGAGTTTCATGTATGAATGACACACCACATCTAGCATTCGTTTACCAGCTCGAAAGTCATCTACGTATACGACGGTGTCACCAAAAATTTTTTTCTTCAACTATTATTCAAACGTAGAGTTTTCTTATATTGACGATCAGTTATTCATCTCCAGCATCTGTAATTTGAAATAAAAAATAAACCACAAACATTTTGAATACTATTAACAAGAATCAATTTAACAACAAAATTTAATACTCAAAAGTTGAGAACTATTCATTAAAAATACGTAAATTGGAAACAATTAATTTTTAAAAGATTAAAATTAATAATACTCACCCCTTTCGATTTTCGATAGATATACCAATTTTAATGATGTGGAAAGATCTACATTTGAAACAATATTTCAAGCTGTTTATATAGGTATACAAGCCCACTAATGGATTTGTTTACGGAATATCTCTCTTGTGTGAAAGTTAAAAACAACTTTTCCGGCACTCAATTAAGGCGATTGTTAAAAAAAAAACTAAAAATACATCATTCAAAATACGTAATATGTTTGCACAAAATTAATACACTGCTTTACAAGATAATCAATTAAAAACTTTATTTTTAAAAATGTTTACTAAATTCGTTTGATATGCCAAAGTCTGTTTTAAATGATGGTCTAACAAACAAATGTTTAACAAGTTGACGAAGGAACAACCGGAAGAGAATATATTCGTAATCGGGAGACATAAACCACCCTCTCTAGAATAAACATAGGGATGTTAGCGATAGATAAACCCCGAGGGCAATCGTATACCTGATGTAAAGTGTCCCCTAGCTTGAAGAATGCAGGACGTGCTTATAGAAGTTTACGTGGAGCGCAACCTTTTAGCAAATTTTAAAAGCTACTTTATGCGGTATCATATATTTTACCAACAAAATATAGTTTTTTAAAAACGTTGAAGGGTTTCAGAATCTCTTACCATCGGCTTGATTACCTCTTCAAGAAAGGAAATTTTCAGATAAGGGTTGATCTTCTCCCTCGTGAACTGTTGATTCAGAACAAGCTTTCCGGAAGCGTTCAAATGCAGAGGACCAATCGTGGACAGTTTTAAGTTAACAATGCCGGAAACCAATATAAAGTAATGCCCGCGAAATTGGGTTAAGGAGTGTGTACACAGGAAGAGCGTTTACACTTCGAACGTTACAATGCACACAAGATTGGATAGATGAAACTTGTATTTCAAGTTACAAATAACATAATGAGAAGAGTTTAATTTATTATAGATGTAGGTAATGTGAGGTTCGAATGTTAAAGGTTTGTCTACCAAAACACCTAAGACCTTTATACTTTCTGAAATTGTTAATGGAATGTTTTCTAAGCTAACTTGGAATTGTGATGATTGTACGTTACATCTATTAAAAAAAACTCGGTGTGTCTATATTCAAAATTATTAATCCAACCTTCGATATACTCTCTAATTTTATAATTATAACTAGATTATTTTTAAAAGGTTTATAATAATAAACTGTGTAGGTTATTCACCAAGTAAACTATTGCAAACCGTATTTTTTAATTATACAATTTACATGTCTTTAAATCTATTAATAAGTTTTGGGTAGGACCGTGGTTTTTAAATTTAAATCCAAAACCCGACCGTATGGCTAGAGGTAATTTAATTTAACAAATTTAATTTCAAATGTATTTACGTTTTTGTTTTTCAATAAAATTAGATAAAATAATAGGAAAGTTTAAACAAACGCGCTGGACAGTGTTTATTTATTGTTGACGTCATGGTAATTACCATTAATATTTAATATTGTAATAACTTATTTTTATGAAAGAAAAAACAAAATCGAATAATTAATTATGTGTAGAGAATAAGATGAACTACTTATACCGTAAATATTAACTCAAAACTGTGTTTAAAAAAAATGTTCGACGAAATTTATCCCATTAACTAGACATAGAAATTTATTTGGTGTACAAAAGTCTGCTTTAAATGAGGTCTTAAAAAATTACTCAATTAGTCTTAACAAGATAAAAAATTTTATTTTAAAAGTAGTTAATGTTGATGTGTGTAACTCACTGATCAATAATTTATTAGAGTTTCCTGATCAATAATTTAATAGGGTTTCAAATTTTTATAGAAAAGACGTTTGAACCTACTCTATAGTAGTTACATTCAAATTTTTCTAATGCGTATAAAATGATTAACATTTTTCAAATTTCTTAATAGTTTCAAAAAGAAGATGCGGCAGTGTTGAAGAAATTAACTAACAATAGTGTTAAATACACATTTTTAATATACACCTTCAAGATTAAAATCTAA
The DNA here is from genome assembly GCA_030710515.1 of Abscondita cerata. NCBI lineage: Eukaryota > Metazoa > Arthropoda > Insecta > Coleoptera > Lampyridae > Abscondita > Abscondita cerata. Next base: position 209,443 of record JALBCR010000539.1, on the reverse strand, counting down.
AAAAAATCAAATATCATAAACTTAATTCAATTACGTTTTAAAGATTAAAAAATTCATTTCTTCATCTCATCTAATAGATGACAAGAACATGTAAAATATGATTTATAGCATACATCTTTTAACACCTGTCAACAACTTAAACAAGTCCTAAAATAAAAAAAAAATTAACTTCTTAAATATTATTTTCTCAAACATTGTTAATAAAATTTGAACCAAGTTAGTAACTTTTTCAATTCAAGACAATATATTTAGTTAACTGACCATCAAAATTCTGTAATCCGTCTGTACTATACCTTACAAAAATCTTCTCAATTTTTTCTTCGCAACAACGTTATTGAAATCCCAACTCAATAATAAGTTGTAGGTTTCTATTACTTCTAAATGATTAACTGTGTCATCCATTATTTTATTTATGTAATTAAAATCTGTAATAAGTACTTCCTACAGCTTCTAATAAGATGTACAATAAAATTATTATTTCAGTTTCTTATTTATAATTTATTTAAATAATCGATGTTTTATCGACAATTCAAGTTTATTGACAACTTAAGTTATATTGCGAATATTATTTAAAAACAACATCAAATAAAATATTTATTAAATCAAATAATTTTTTTTAACATAAGGTCAACATGTTGTGGAGACTGTATACTTTTTTATACTTTTACAATTTTTGTGTTCCTGTAGTATCATTTTAATTTTCTCAACGTTTTAGTTTTATTCAGAATAATTTTTAGTTAAGTATTAAAGATTTCCAAGTTTTTAGAAACTATTTTATTTCTTATCCAAATCTTTGAATTATTTTAGATGTGGAAAAATTATACCTTAAGAAGTATATCATTCGATTAGGTTAACAAAATCTAATAAATTTGGTTGTTTATGAAGTATTTGAATCTTTAAATTTTTTGTGAACTTAAGTATTAGCACAGATCAAAGTTGTTTAATACTTTAAAAAGCGTATAAACTTGAGCATGACAAATACTAAAATAATAAGCAAAATGTGTGTCTTACGACATCTCGTGTAAAACATTGACACGTATGAATAGTATAAACTAAGAAAAATGCTAACAGTTAATTGTAACGACATGTGTGCGTTTAAAGTGCATAGCGCTATCTAAGCGACAGCTTTAATGCTTGAAACACACGCGTGTCGATATGGCCAAGTAAAACTTGTACAGAAGCATAACACGCAACGAAAGAACACCTGATGCCGCATTTCGCTCTTATTATGAGCTCATCAGAGGTGTATACTTAAGTGCGGTATACAACTGTACAAGAGAAAAAGCCAACTGTTAATTGTAACGACATAAAATAATAAGAAAACTCAACGAAGAATATTGCGAAAAATTAAACAAGAAAGAGTTAGGTCTAAAGATGAGACAGAATTGGCATTTGAAAAAAAGAAAGAAATTTGAGAATTACAAATACACGAACCTAAACCTACTTCAGAATAAGTTTGTTTTTTTAGACAATATTTTAATTTTAAATGAAATTAGGCTGTTGTTTAACAATAAAGAAATTATAGTTTAAATTTGTTATGATTTTTTGACAGTAGGCGTATTGTTTACAAAAAAATAAAACAAATTAGATATTTTACAAAAAAAACCATAGGAGATGGTAACCTCGAAAGACTAAATAAAGGTGGATCCTATGAGGTAGAAAGACAATGTACATCTTAATCCTAAAGGTTTTGATCTCTCTCAGTTTTTGTGACTTTTACTTCTCTACAAAAACATTCCCCAAATTTGAAATCTTCAAGCGCTACTGCCGAAACTCAAAACATCGCAGACCGTCTTTGTTGTCGAGAAAAGTGCGTATTATCAATTTGATGATTGGTTTAAAGAAAAACAAGCTCCTTTTTGAACAAAGATCTAAAGTGTACAAGTTTGTATTATCGAGGATTTTCAACGACAAGAGCAATATTATGCATAAAGGAACATATGTAAATGTAAAGAAGTTTAATAGCTTTTATTCAATGAAAATCAGCTGGACATGGTTCTAAGATATCCAATGTTTTCACAAGATTTTAAATAGAAAATTTTCTACAAGGTAACTACTTAATAAGAAAGATAACAACATTTAATTTTAAAACTTATTTAAAATTGATAACTTTTTAATTATAGTGACATCATTTTCAGTTTTGATACTTGATGTTCCTTATTGTTAATTTTCATAGAAATTTCGTTTATGCAGGTGTAGAAAATTAACAAGTTTTTTGTTCTGTAAAATAAAATTTTTAGGGAATATATTACAGCATATTAAATTAGGTGTGATATCTCAGCATATTCTGAGAATATACATTAAGTGAAAAGAATAACATATTTCTGCATAATTGTATAAAATAAATAATAAAATTTATGTGAAATACTTAATACCTAAGCTTTAATGTAATTAATGCAATAGTACTTATTAATTTTTAACGCTAAATTGAACAACCAACAATTTAGGTCCATTAAAAGGATTCATTAATTACGTTAAAGAGGACTTATAGGAAAACTATAATTTCCGTCAATCGATTTTTACTATTTTTCTTCTTGTAATTGTAAATGTAATTTGAGTACCTCATTACCAAAATTGCATTCATTTATTCCGTTTACTGAAAATCGTAAAGAAAACGTAAATGATGTTTCGGATTGTGATAAACTTTTACGTAACCAAACCTTCAAATAAAGATTAATAGTTTTCATATAGCAATTATTGTATAAACTATTTTAAGCAAGTAGAAACGTAGTGTGTAAAACTTAAAATTGTTTTGTCCCGATTAACTACACCTTTTCAAGTTGTAATTCAGAAACTGTGAAATGAATTCCAGAAAGCGTAAGTTGAAATTCAGATTAGTAATATGTAATTCAGAAAGCGTAACATATAATTCAGATTAGTAAATTGTAATTTAGAAAGCGTAACTTGCATTTCAGATCAGTAAATTGTAATTCAGAAAACGTAATATTGATTTCAGATTAGTGAATTTAATTTTAGAAAGCGTAACTTGTTATTCAGAAAACGTAATATGAAATTCAGAAAGCGTAATCTGTATTTCAGAAAGTGTTATTTGTAATTCAGATAACACAGACACACACATATTTTGTAATAAGAACATCATTCTTTAAATAATTCTATATGTATCTTAATTTATTTATCTTAATATCTTAATTATTATTTTATATATTAAACTATCGCCCTACAACCATGTCTTCTAAAGCTAAAGCTGCAGCATGATAAGTAGTGGTGTGTTGTGCAGCTCGAGCGCAATCACCCCCAACAATGGTATCTTTTGCCTGGTCAATAAGACCTTCTAGGTGGGATAGTCTTTGTTCTCCAACACCAGGGCCAAATACTGGAGGAATGCGAAGAGTCGCTTTAACATTGGCTTTCATTTTGGACCAAATGGTTTCTATCGGGTTCAACATTGGAGAATATGGTGCCAATCTCAACAGTGCAGCTCCAGTTCCATTTACAACGTCTTGTACCCTTGAGTGGCAAGGTGCATTATCACATACAATGACCAAATCTTGCAATTGGTTTCCAAGATACTGCCATTGTTGTAATATTGCTGTCACCCAAGCATTGGCCAATTGATATGTATAGGAGCCTCTTCTTCGTTCCATTGCAATTACAGTAGCCGTTGTTATGGCTCCGATTATGTGAACATTTGGACCTCTGGAAGCAGGAAGCTCCTGTACCGCTCTAGCACCTCGTCGAGCTCGTCCCCTGGTACGACGGCAAAACAAATTAAAATTACTTTCATCCATCCAGAGAATTTGTTTTCCGTTTCTTATATATTCATTGAGCGCTAACACATAATCCCTTCGTTTTTGTTTATTTTCCTGTGTGTTCATAGTAATAGGTTGATGATGAACTTGTTTTATTGTAAAAAGCCTACCCTCTAAATAATTTCCAATCGTTGTTGTTGATACTACTTTTCGAAAATTTTGTAGGACTTTTTCCACTAATTGTTTCAGGGTTTTGCCGTTATCCTGCTCTACCCAAGATATGACTTCATCAATTTCTGCTTCTGTTAAAGTTTTCGGTTTGTTGCCCCTTTAGGCAACATTCTACCATTGCCAGATTTTACCCAATGAAAGGCAGTTTTATAATCGATGGACAGTGATTTAGCCAGGGTTATCCAATCGTCTCCTTTATTAGCACATGCAACCACTCTGTTTCTATCTTGCTCCGTATGCTTTTTGTAGCTGAAAGAAATTATATTTTGTAGAATATGAATACTATGTACATTAATTCATACCTCTTTCTTTGGAGTTCATGAGTTGCGATTAATGGAACTCGGCATAATGGGCAGTTTTCATTTTGGAGATTTGCAATAATGGGCGCTGCACACTTCGAGTGCAAAAGATGTTGACACGGTTCCAATTTAATAACTGCATTTCGAGTCATTGAGATTCGACAAATTGCACAGTTATCTTTAAAATTCATTCGGAAATTAATTTTAACTTTTAAGTCAAAATGTAAGTCAGATTAAAAATAAATGTATATGAAGTTTCTAAGGCAACATACTCACATATCCGTTATTTTTTTTGCGCTATTTTGCCACAGAGCCAAATAAATCAATTTAAAAAATGCAAGAAGAATTTTGCTTTTTCCAACAATCTTGAAAATGTGGTACAGAACATTTATCCTCTCAGATGACGATCTGTGTACATAGAGCGACTATGTATAATTGATCTGGCAAAAATACAATTGTTGGAAATAGTATATCAAAGTACCAAGCTAATGTTATCTGAATTATATATTACGCTTTCTGAATTAAATATTACGCTTTTCGAATTTCAAATTACGTTTTCTGAATAACAAGTTACTAATCTGAATTACAAGTTACGCTTTCTGAAATTCAATTCACTAATCTGAATTACATTTTACGTTTTCTGAATTACGATTAACTAATCTGAATTACAAGTTACACTTTCTGAAATTCAATGTACAAATCTGAATAACATATTACGTTTTCTGAAATAAAACTTACACTTTCTGAAACTCATCTCACGGTTTCTGAATTACAGCTTGAAAAGGTGTAGTTTGTGTAAAAAAAACTGCGTAATAATAATAATTTCCCATTTTGATACACAAATAATCTCTTTTTCAACAAAACACAAATTAATTTAAAAAAATAGAAAAGAATGGCGCGTAAAGCTAAATTTGCATTAAAAAGTAATCATTTTGTTAAAATGAAAACAACAATGTCGGAGAAAATGAAAGAAAATATGACAAATAAGAAGAGTTATATTAAACGAAATTTGAACTCATAATGGAACAAAATCGCAATATAATATGTATAATAATATTTTTAGAAAAAAACGAAGTAAAAACAAACATTTCAAATTAATAAGAGTTTGTTATGGAACATAGAATGGTTTTAAAATGAAGTTTTAATTATAGTTTTAATTAGTTTTATAAATAAAATTGTTTCTTAAAGTTAAGTAATATTTAGTTAGAAATTGTAATTTTAAAAACAATTTTGGCGTATTTTTGTTATTTTGTCATGAAATAGTATGTACAAACTAGGTAGAAGGTATTTCTGTTTTCTAGGTATTTATTAAAAGGTCAATAATTTCTTAAAATAAGCACGGGTTTCGTATAAAAATAATAAAAGTAACTGTTAATAAGCTTTTACTTAAAGTTAAATATTTATGATGATCTTTCATTAATAATTTTTTTGTCTTTAAAGTAGCCTAAGCAAAATTGATACAGTATACAATTAAAGGCAAAACAAATTACTTCATTATTCTAAAATTAACAGATAATTTATCCATAATGTCTAATATTCAAAAATATATTAAATTAATGTAGCAGTTATTTTATTAGGAGCAGACACATTTTGGCAATTATTACTGACGGAACAACTAAGTTTGGAAACCAACGAACACTACAAGAACTTTATTAGGTAATATTACCAATGATGTGCCTTATCAAAAGATTGTAAACAAGTTGAAACATTCCATAAAGTCACTACTTGATGGGATCCTAGAGGCAGATTTATTGAAAAATTACACTTGAAGAATCTAGAAACTATAGTTTATGAGAATCAACGCAAATTACTATAAAAATGGAGAGAATACTATAACACACGATAAATTGTCTTATTATATTTTACATCATTTTAGCCGACTAAAATTTCAGTTATAATTGTTTAAACAACAATGAATAGTAACCAAATACTTAAATACCTTTTTCATGAATTTTTTGTTTTGACGCTTACGAAATGTTAAGCTGCCGTGACATTAATTACTTTTCAGTTACAGTTACAATTTCAGTAACATTTGTGGTTGAACGTCGCGTGTACGGAAGAGACGATTTTCTAAAACCGCATTGACGTTAAAACAAATTTCGCCAATTTATAATCAAAATTACGTAATTAATTATTTTTATTATTAAGCAGTTATTAAAATAACAATTAATTTTTAAGCTCAAATTATTAACAAAATTTTAAATCAATGAATTTTGCAAACCGTTAAACTTGGTAAATAACATTTCAGTAATATTACAGACAGGGATCCAAAGTTTCTAACTTAATTAAACACATCAGTTTTGTGATAAACATAAATCTCTGAAGGTTTGAAGTTTCGGAATGTTTCGAATAATAACAAAATCTATTTAGATGTCTATGAGAGAAGTTTCGCAAACTGCTTAAATAATTCTAATTTCAATGTAGGTATAATTTTAAATAATGTTTTTTTTTGTTAAAAATATAATTGTGGAGTAGGAAAGATATAAACATGAAAAGAGGAAAAAAGAATTAAATTTGCATTCTGAACACATTCCATTTCTGTATTTAATTTGTTTCTAACCGTGAAGTGAAAATATAAAATTAATATTTTCTTTCTGCTTTACGAATACTAATACTACGCGTTTGCATTTATATTTTTATCAAATTACAATGTACTTTTGTTAATTCAGCAGGAGTTCTCATAAGTAGAAGATATTACTTACATTCGTGTACTGTATGTAGATATATGCAAACGTACAAGAACATTCTTTATTTAAACTATTTGATGAAGTGTATTAATAATTGTCAAAATATTAATTATATTATTCAACAAGAGCAAATTGAATCGGGTATACATATTACCCTCAAGTTGTTTATGATAATATAGTGTTAATAATTTTGTTTGTATATTTGCAATTTACTGTACTATCATCACACGTAAGCGATAACCTGTAATTTTTCGGCTCTATAAAACCACAGCAAATGCGTGACTAAAAATCTATCGGTTACATATCTTTTTTCAACGACATACTTAGAAACGACGTGTTTTCTCTAAAAATAGTGAGAAAAATTGTTTTTCCCTTACTTGTGAGGAAAAAATGTCATGTTGCAAGAATGTCGCTTGGAACTTAATTAAACAATTTAATTTTTGTTACGCAGATAACTAGTATTATTCAGTGACTTTTGTTTAATTTAGTATCTTATATTTTGACTTTTAAACATTTGCCTTACATTTATTGGTTAGAATTACGCGGCTACCAGCGTTACGCTATGACCCTACCGAGACCACAGAATAAATAGGCGAGACTATTGTAACCCTCCGATTATTCACTTTTACTTTTACTTACAAAATTGTGACGAAATCCTGTAACAATATGTTACGTTTACAATTAGTAGTTTTTCTTTCATTAGGGTTGGTTGGTTGGTTTTTTGGGGAATGTCGTGGAAATGTTGTCTCTAACACATGAGGAAAGCGATTATTTTTTCCACTCGAGCTCAAGTTGTCTCACGAGCGTAGCGAGACTTGTTAGACAAATAACTATTAACTAACGCTTCCCATGTATTATTGTGTATGCGTTTGCAACGATAGAGAAAGACTTTATTATATAGCCAAGACAGAGTCTGAAAGGAAATCATTCACTTAATGAAATTTTTCAATTCTACTGAACAACAAACATAGAAAACAGTGACGAATTTTGCATTAAATGTTGGAATAGCAATATTAGGCAGGTAAATTGGTGACTTCGAGGTAGAAGTCGAAGTTAATTCTTGGTGAATAGCAGTAGAAATATTTTTCAAATTTTGTTTTTGTAAGTGTTTGCTGTCGCTAAAACTGAGGAAGAAAATAAATGTCATTCAAGTAACAACTTAGAGAATCAAATTCATCAAGTTAATCTTATGTAAGAAACATGATGCAAGTAGAAAATGTAATATGGAATCAACAAAGATATATGCGAAACGAAATCCGGGTCGAATGACCAATGAACAATGCACAATGAAGTAAATGATGTAAAAAATTTTAGGTTCTCACTTTATTCAACTTTCTTGTAGCTTGTCAGCGCTGCCCCATGTAAACACAGAAACATATTTTCCTGTCGCAACGCGTCACTACGCTGTTCAACGCAATATCACGCGAAACTGACACACAAATTCTCGTAAAAATATACAGACGTTGAACAGACGCCACCACTGATCTATATATACTACTTGATAGTGCTTGGATGCTTTGAGCAATGTTTCGAACTTCGTCTACGAAGCGACTATATTGTTTTTCAATTTGGTGTAACTTTTCCCTATGTCAGTAAAACAAAGACGCGCAACTTTTGAAAAATAGTAAGGACGTATTTACAATTTTATTTTAAAAACTAGCATTTTAAATTAAAATAATTATAGTTATTTACTTTGATATTAATTATATAAAATTACTTAATGTACATAATGGTACAATTACAAATAAGTTTAATAATATGTTAATTTTTCAAGAAAAGCAGTTATAGGAATAAATTTATTTTATTGCACTAAATAGTAACACCAGTTTTTACAATAAGATGTGTATTTTTTCTTACGAATTAATTATATTTTAAGAATTTTGTTGTAATATTTTAACATTCGTCATTACACTATACAGGTTTATACTGATCGTCTGGGGCACCATACATAACACTTACGTCACAATACAATATTTAATGTATCATACGAATAAATAAATAAATAACTACAATTTGCTAATAAATACTAATTACGCAATATTAAAATCTAAAACTAAAGTAGAAAATTGTAATAAAATATGAAAGACTATTTCTGCAGAAAATGATGAATTCTTTAACATTTAAAATTCGTTCAAACATAAAGACGTTATTTGTATTACATGCACACATTAACATCGTAAAATGTTCAAAAATCTGTCAATTTTTGTAGTTTGGTAATATAGAATTATAATTTACCGAGTTACCGACAGATATGGAGGAAGCCTTACTATTCGCCGGGGATGTTTTGCCAATAAACACTTCGGCGAGAACGGTTTGCCGGAAACTATTCGCCGTTAAAGTCTGTCCAGAAACGAAGCGAAGTAATAAATTAAAATAATTCATTTATTTTACATATAAGCGGTACACGATTTTGTATGAAATACATAAAAGATTTTAAAACTAGTTTTAGGATACACCGCTTCCATACTATAGCGTTACAACGTAAGTTATTTATGAATACCTCCTAATCCGTTAACAATGGGACGTACCTGTTCTTGAGGTCTGAACTAAAAATCATAGGCCTGTACAGGGCGACTCCTGATCGTTCGCTTTTTAAAAGTTCGATTCCCAGAGGTTCGCCAAATTTGTGTTCGCTTCCCGATTGTTCGGAAACCTGTTTTTTTGACTAAGTTAGGCACCTAAACTAACTCATGACATTTTTTAACAAAGCTAGAAAACAACGTGCAAGTTACTTTGTCTTTCTTTTTTGTCCAGTGGATACTTATTAAATTAAATTAAATTCTCAATACTAATTGGTGATTTTAGAATAATTCGAATTAACGAACACTTTGCTTTTTTCCAACTAAGAACATTGTACTTGATCTCATTAAATAAATAATTTACTTTCTACAATATTTTTATTTTAATTCACTAAGTGCCTAACTTAGTCAAAAAACAGGTTTCCGAACAAACGGGAAGCGAACAATTTGGCGAGCTTTTGGGAATCGAACTTTTAAAAAGCGAACGATCAAGACACATAGGTTTTGCTGACAAAAAAAATTACGATTGCGTTTTATTGTGTTTTATTGAAAATAATTTTAAACATATCATTGTAATTATAAAACACATCGTTTGTTAGAAACCATTTTATAGAGTTTAAAAATTTAAGTTATAATAAAATATAGCAAGAACAAATAATAATTAATTAATGATGAAAGGTTACACATTCTCTACATTATTAACCCCCTTTTCGAAAAAGTATCAATACATCGGTACGCCATTGGAATCTGTTAAACATGTTGATTTATTACTTCGCTTCGTTTCTACACAGACTATAGGTTCGATTCGCCAAGAAGAATTAAGCCGGTAGATATTTTTCTCCAAACATATCGTGACGTTTGATTATTTATTTATATAATTATTTAAAGAAACGAAATGGTAAATAACTACAAGTATACCGATAGAACACAAGAAATATATTCAAACATTATTCTTAATTTATTTCTTTAATTCTTAAAATGAAAAAAACAGGAAATTGATAAAATTATTAATTGTTGATTTTTTAGTAAATTCAAAGATGCCGGTATGAAAGAATTTATTCATGGCTTACTTTGACAATGTTAACAATTCCGTAATTAAGTAACTGTGTTATTCTACGATTAATAACTCAATAACGGCTCAAGATAAAGACAGCATATGATATATTTTTGAAATACAAAAAAAGATCTCTTCAAAAATGTGATAATAAACAGAGTGTTACATTAAAAAAATACATCAATTAAACGATTGATAGCACTTTAACAAAATTCAGTTAGAATCATACAACTGCCATATATAACTTTTTTTCTACAAGCAATAATAACGATAATAAGGGGTGGGTAATTTATAGTGAATATCCCTGTACAATAAAAAAGTTAACAATAGTGATTAAAGTTGTGAGTAATTTAAGTTTCGGCAAAGTTTTGAAAAATGATTAAAACAAAAAGAGAAAAGGAAGTGATGACATATGGTGGCTACATGTATGTTTTTGACTCATTAAGTGTAAACAGAAATAAATAGTATATTAAAGAACTAGTTTCAGAAGACTCATTTTATAAGACCAGTACAGTTTTGAAAACGAGTTGCTAAAATGCCTTCTGAAACGAATTCTTTATACTATTTTTTCTATTTTGGGCTTTTCAGATTTATTTTAAAATAAAATTTTGCGAGTTTTTAAATTTAATTTAGTTTAAGTTTAATTGGTACATTTATCATACGTTTTATTGAAAAAAAAATGGGTGAAAATAAAAATAAGTAGATAAATAAATCTACTGAACATTAATTACGATTTAAATTAACGCACACCGAACGTAGCGACAGCTTGGACGTTATCAGTGTTACCACCGTTTGGAATAAAAATTGTTTTATTTCTATAAAAGAACTCAAATTTTTATAAAAGAACTCATTTGGGTGCTTTTGTAGCTCTGTAAGCGACTCAAAATAGAAAAAAATAATTTCGATGTCGGAGAAGAGATCTAAAATGTAGAGCAAGAGTTTATATCGGATAAATGATGAAGTTAATAAAAACGTGGTTGAACATAATCATGAAGCTTCAGCAGCAAAAATAGAAGTACCTATACCATTAATAATTCTTTACACTACACATTTCTTTATGTTGTTACACTATTTAGGTTGCATGCGTGATGACGTCTGCAGTGGCGGCTTGTCCATAGGGTCAATTGGTCAATGACCTCCCAAAATTTTGACAATATATAAAAAATATTAATTATTACGTGTTTTATTAAAATAGGTAATTTACTCGCAAAAGTCGCAAGTGGCAAGTATTATTAACTTAAAATTTATCGGCCGTCGTTCGTAATTCATCCTCCTTAACCTTGGGCTGGCGGTGCGAATTGTCCTCATTGAATTAGATCTACCCGGAAAAACTCGAAAAACGTGCAGCGCACGAATAAACGCGAACATCCGAAGCAATTATTTTGAATAAGAAACGTTGTTGAAGACATAAAATGTTAGTGAAATGGTGATAATAAACAACGTATAAAAAACACACAAATGACTTGAATGTAGTTGCAAAAACTTTTCAGCAACTAGGTCAAAACAAATACAATAAAATACAAACGAAGATATGATGTTTCGCAACAATGCTGTTGCTTTTTCAAAAATTGCAAAAATGGAGTTATATAATGGTATTGTTTTCAATTACAGTCTGAAAAAGTACAAATTTTTTTATTAAAATAGGCAAATGAAAGAAAAAACCTTCTACGCACCTGTTCAATAAGATTGACATAATTACGTTTCCGAGTAAGTACATCTTTTGGAATTATATAACGATAAATATTAAATTGTCCATTTTGGAAAATGGTTGATAAATTGTTTTGTTATAATTTAGATTATTCATTAATTTATAAGTGAACATACTTATGTCAACTCAAAGTAAAGTTAGAGTAGTACCAACAGAAATTTGTTGGATATAATAATTTTCTTATTGGATACAATTTCTATTTGTATTAAGTTATGTTATTTATTTTTGTTGATAATTATTAGGTAGTAGTTAAAAGATTATTAGTTTAGTAGCATGTTAGTAATAAATTGTATTTTGTTGTTGTTGTAATATAAATATATTAATTTAGTATTAAGTTATGATAGGTAAGGTTTAATTTTTCGATGTCACTTTTATAATTAATCGCATTTAAATGATTTTTTTAATGTGTATCATTTCCAATAAAAGACGTTTTTTTAAGTTTTTTTCTTTATCTAGTATTTTGGGATTTTAAAGTCAAAATGATGTAAATTTTGATCGGGTAAAAGTGGTGTTAAGATGTTTTTTTTTATTGAATTTTGATGTTGTTTAATTCTTTTATGTAAATATTGTTTTGTTTGTCCGATATAACATTTATTACAATGTTGGCATTCTAATTTATAAATGAGTTCAAATTGTTCATTTATTGTAGTTATGTCTTTAATTTGGGTGAACAAAATTTTTTTTAAAGTATTATGATTAGTGTAAGCGGTTTGAATGTTATATTTGGTTAGTTCTATTTCAATTCTTTTCGAAAGTATAGGTACATAAGGTAAATTTAAAAAGTGAGGACTACTCACCAGTTAAAAAGTGATGTTGATGTTTTTCTGTTTTTTCTAGTGTGAAATTATTATTAAATTCATGTCTTAGGAAATTAGGTTGTAATTCTATTTCATTTACAATTGGTTTATGTAATTTAATAGTATTAATCCTTCTTATGGTATGTTTTTTAATAAAAGTTAAAGGATAGTTATTTTTGATAAGAATTTTTTCAATTAGTTTTAAATTATTATTATGAAATTTAGGTTCAGAGAGTTTAATTGCTCTATCAACTAGGGTATTAATAACACTTATTTTATATTTAATGATGTACATGAATTGAAATTTAAAAATCTGTCAGTAGTAATATTTTTGAGGAACCAATTAGTTTCTATTATGTTGTTATTATTAATATGAAGTGTTAAATCTAAAAATTTATTGTTCTTTCATTATTTTCTATTTCTAAGGTAAATTTTAGCTTCTCATGGTAGTTATTAAAAGTATTTTTATGTTTTCTATTTCATTTTTATGCGAGATAATTATAATGTCATCTACATATCGTTTATAGTAAATTAAATTTTTAATTTGTTTAAGTTTTTCAAATTCCATTTTTGTAATACTAATTCAGCTATTGTACTCGAAAGAGGATGTCCCATGGCAACACCAAAGGTTTGTGAGTAAATTGTTTGTTCAAAAGTAAAATAGCTAGAATTGAGTATAAACTCTAAAATGTTAATAAATTCTGTTTTAGGAATGTTAGTGTATTTATTTATTTTTTCCAAAAAATTTTATGGATTCTGTAGCTAATTCAGTAGGAATGTTTGTGTATAAAGAAACAATGTCCAACGAGAAAATCTTATAGTTAGGTAAAATTTTTAAAATTTGTTAATTGATTCTTTACAACTCCAAGAATCTTTAATGATATTTTTATTTTTCATAGTAATGTTAGCAAGTATATTGGATAAGTATTTTGATAGTTTGTAAGTAGGACTTAAAAAAGAAGCAACTATAGGTCGTAAAGGTATACCTGGTTTATGTAATTTAGGTAAACCATAAATTTTTGGAGCAACTCCATTTAGTGAAATTAAATTATTATAAGTTTTTTTATCAATTATACTGTTAGAATATAAGTTTTTAATAAAGGAGTTGTTTTTGTTTTGTATTGTAATTGTTGGATCTTTTTTAATTATTTTATATGTGTTGTTGTCATTAAGAAGATTGAGCATTTTGTTTTTATAATCAATTTTTGCATGATAACTGTCTTGTTTGTTTTGTCAGCATCTAATATTAATAAATTTTTGTTTTCTTGTAAACATTTTTTGATTTTTTGATCTTATTAAGTAAAATGGTATTTTCGATATTAAGTTTAAGATGTAAAATATTATTTTTATTTGTCTTTTTGTAATTAGTGATGATATTACATATGTTACTTCTTATTTTATTTTGTTCATTTTCATCCATGTTATGAGTTTTAAAGAATCAATTAACAAATTTAAAAAAAGTTGTATTTACCTAACTATAAGATTTTCTCGTTGGACATTGTTTCTTTATACACAAACATACTGAATTAGCTACAGAATCCATAAATTTTTTTGGAAAAAATAAATAAATACACTAACATTCCTAAAACAGAATTTATTAACATTTTAGAGTTTATACTCAATTCTAGCTATTTTACTTTTGAACAAACAATTTACTCACAAACCTTTGGTGTTGCCATGGGACATCCTCTTTCGAGTACAATAGCTGAATTAGTATTACAAAAATGGAATTTGAAAAACTTAAACAAATTAAAACATTTAATTTACTATAAACGATATGTAGATGACATTATAATTATCTCGCATAAAAATGAAATAGAAATTTTTTTACATAAAAAATACTTTTAATAACTACCATGAGAAGCTAAAATTTACCTTAGAAATAGAAAATAATGAAAGAACAATAAATTTTTAGATTTAACACTTCATATTAATAATAACAACATAATAGAAACTAATTGGTTCCGCAAAAATATTACTACTGACAGATTTTTAAATTTCAATTCATGTACATCATTAAAATATAAAATAAGTGTTATTAATACCCTAGTTGATAGAGCAATTAAACTCTCTGAACCTAAATTTCATAATAATAATTTAAAACTAAATAATGGAAAAAATTCTTATCAAAAATAACTATCCTTTAACTTTTATTAAAAAATATACCATAAGAAGGATTAATACTATTAAATTACATAAACCAATTGTAAATAAAATAGAATTACAACATAATTTCCTAGGACATGAATTTAATAATAATTTCACACTAGAAAAAACAGAAAAACATCAACATCACTTTTTAACTTTACCTTATATACCTATACTATCGAAAATAATTGAAATAGAACTAACCAAATATAACATTCAAATTGCTTACACTAATCATAATACTTTAAAAAAAAATTTTGTTCACCCAAATTAAAGAAATAACTACATCTATAAATGAACAATCTGAACTCATTTATAAATTAGAATGCCAAAATTGTAATAAATGTTATATCGGACAAACAAATCAATATTTACAGAAAAGAATTAAACAACATCAAAATTCAATAAAAAAACATCTTAACACCACTTTTACCCAACACTGCATTAGCTGATCATTCCGTACAAAATTTACATCATTTTGACTTTAAAATCCCAAAATACTAGATAAAGAAAAAACTTAAAAAACGTATTTTATTGGAAATGATACACATTAAAAAATCATTTAAATGCGATTAATTATAAAAGTGACATCGAAAAATTAAACCTTACCTATCATAACTTACTACTAAATTAATATTTTTATATTACAACAACAGCAAAATACAATTTATTACTAACATGCTACTAAACTAATAATCTTTTAACTACTACCTAATAATTATCAACAAAAATAAATAACATAACTGAATACAAATAGAAATTGTATCCAATAAGAAAATTATTATGTCCAACACATTTCTGTTGGTACTACTCTAACTTTACTTTGAGTTGACATAAGTATGTTCACTTATAAATTAATGAATAATCTAAATTATAACAAAACAATTTATCAACCATTTTCCAAAATGGATAATTTAATATTTATCGTATATAATTCCAAAAGATGTACTTACTCGGAAACGTTTAATTATGTCAATCTTATTAAACAGGTGCGTAGAAGGTTTTTCTTTCATTTGCCTATTTTAATAAAAATTTTGTATTTTTTCAGACTGTAATTGAAAACAATACCATTATATAACTCCATTTTTGCAATTTTTTGAAAAAGCAACAGCATTGTTGCGAAACGTCATATCTTCGTTTGTATTTTATTGTTTTTGTTTTGACCTAGTTGCTGAAAATTTTTTGCAACTACATTAAAGTCATTTGTGTGTTTTTTATATGTTGTTTATTATCACCATTTCACTAACATCCGAAGCAATAATCAACTTTGGGTCATAAGCCGACTTCGAATAAGGTGTACATCTACGCTCGATTTTTGATTTGATTTTTGCGTGTTTTAAATCAATTTTAACTGTTGTTGTGTTGTTTTGTAAAAATACTATTTTTGATTCGCGTGTGCATGCGCTATAATAGAAAATGTCGGTAGTGCAGAAAATTAAACAACTAAAAAGTGCTAACAAACTTAATTTTACAAAATTAGTTGAGTTCAAGGCAAATGGTCTTCCTTTGCTAGAACTAAGTTTACGACAAACTAGCAAAGACAAAAATAAAGATGTTCATCAAAACTTTCGCAAGGTAATGTACGATTTAGCTGACTGGATATGTGGTTGTGAAGTATCAAACGTATTACTGTTTTGTTTGTTTATTATTGTCTAAAGACTCGTCAGACTCGCTATGGTGCAAATCCGGTGTAAGCGATTAAAAACATTGAAAAGAGAAAATAAAAAAACATGCTTCGTCTGCAGAACACATGAAATGCTCGGTAAATTTTGCAACCGGAGGAAATGTTGATATTCGTACACAGATAGACAATGTTTATAGAAAATCCCTTGGAAATTTTAATGAAAATCTTTCGAAAAATCGCTATATTTTGAACAAAATTGTAGATTGTATAAAATTTTGCGGTACATTTGAGTTGGCACTACGTGGCCATGATGAAACGGCTTTATCTGATAATCCAGGAGTTTTTAGATGATTTATTGATTTTGTAGTCAAGTTGGATTC
Organism: Abscondita cerata; assembly: GCA_030710515.1. Classification (NCBI taxonomy): domain Eukaryota; kingdom Metazoa; phylum Arthropoda; class Insecta; order Coleoptera; family Lampyridae; genus Abscondita; species Abscondita cerata. Next base: position 192,286 of record JALBCR010000539.1, on the reverse strand, counting down.
GATTTTTAAGGAGCATATGGAGAAGGCAACCGTTTTTAAAGGAACATCCAAATAGATTCAGAACGATCTATTTGACTCGATGCTGGCTGTAGTTCAGGAACAAATAAAGCAAGAAATTAAATTAGCTAAGTATGTTGCTGTGCAAGTGGACGAAACTACCGACAGTTCTACTAAAACCCAAGTGGTTTTTATAATTCGTTACATTTTGTCTGGCGTTGTACACGAACGGTTTGTAAAATTTGTAAATCCTTTAGGAACCACAGCTTCACACCTTACAGATGTAATTCTTCATGAATTAGAAAATCTTGCCATTCATAAATTTTAGAAAAATTAATTGGGCAAACTTACGATGGGGCGTCGACAATGAGCGGGAAATTAGGAGGCGTACAAAAAAATTAAAGAACATTACCCTGCCGCGAATTTTATACATTGTTATGCCCACCAATTCAACTTAATTTTACAAAAAGTTTTCTTTGCATATCTACATGGTTTCTCAACATTCTTTAGTCGATCCCCAAAACGCACAGCGGTTCTGGATGAGTTTGTAAAAGCTCGCTTACCTAGAGCAGCTCCCACGAGGTGGTATTTTAATGTACGTTGTGTGGAAACTGTGTTTTTTATAGTGCAGACATTCTGTTGTGTTTAGAAAGAATAATCAAAATAGAAGAAGATTCAAAGACCATTAATCAAGCGATTGGTTTAAAAGGCTTTTTACAAAATGAAGATTTTATATTTTAGTTGAACTTCTTCCATCTTGTAATGCCCCATTGTGACATACTTTTAATGAACTTCAAAAACGTAGTATAGACATTTTATCTGTAAAAATTATATCGACTCTTTTAAAAGTTCAATCCAAGCAGTTCGTGATAAAATTTTAAATGACCTATCCTCGGAGATGCCTACAATTTCGTCAAATACTACTAAGCGATCACGTACAAATGAAGATTCTAAGCGTCGAGTGACTTTGGAAGTTTGCGACATAATCATTTCTGAAATGCACCATCGGTTTAGTTTCAGTGATCATTTAGTGATCAGCCAACTGTTTTATAGTGATCAGTTTGAAAATTACAAAAACAATTTTCCAGATAATATTTTAAATTTGGTTAAAAAGACTATTTAAATTTCTTAAAACTAAAAACTGAGCTACAAGTTATTTATAATCGTCCTGATTTTCGCGGTAGTTCGGGGGCTGTTCCACTACTTCAACTTTTTCCGAATAATAACTTAAGTGAAACGTTTTCTGTGCACACTGCCAATGACAACTGTTGAGAGTGAGCGTTGTTTTTCGACCTTAAATAGAATAAAGACCTTCTTACGCAACACCATGGGGCAAGACAGATTATCCGCTTTAGCGATGTTGAGTATCGATAAGTCATTTGTAAAAGGAATATGCGATTTTAACGAACGTGTTATTCAACATTTTTCCATTGCTAAAGAACGAAGAATGGACCTCCAGTTTAAGACCATTTAAAGCGAAATTTAAAGGTAAAATATTTATATTTTTTTAAGTATGCCTATTTTTTAAATTAATTTTTGACCTCCCAGTATGATTGACCACGAGCCGCCACTGGTCTGTAAAAAAATGAGTCGCCGAAACACAAGAAATTCCAAGTGTGATTATCAACAATTGCATTCAAAATGTATTTGTTGCCGGACAAGAAATTTTTCCTAGTGACAAAGCTGCTAAAGCAACGATAAGGAGGCTCAAAAAACAGAATGCATTTGAAAAGATGGCACCAGAAAATGTTTCAGGTTTGGGAATTCCAGAATTCTACCGGAAATATCAAGTAGAAGAAGGAGTTGTAGAAAACTTTTTGTTACACGATAGTGAACCACACGAAGGGAGCATATTAGTGTTTGAAAAAAATCGAGGGCTGGATGTAAGTTTTGTTTTTGAACGCAGTATTAGTTCATTGAAAATATATCATATAAATAATTAATTAATGATTATTATTTATTTGCTTTTGCAATGTATTTACACGTAATTTTTTGTATGCCGCTGCTTATTTAGATTACTACTGAAGGGCGGCATTTTTATTTAACATGCAAAACAACTAGGTATACATTATTAATTAATACTTTGTAGTGTACTATACTGTATGGTTATTATAATTCTTATGCAGATCTTAAGAAGATCTGGGACGTGGTATGCAGATGGTACGTTCTCGATTACACCTAGACTTTTTTCTCAAGTTTTCGTATTAATGGGTTTAAAAAACAGAGGATTACATCCTTATGTTTACGTACTCTTGTCTAATAAACAACAAAATACATATACGCAAAGGCTACAAATGTTGCTACAGTTACATCCCAAACTTGCACCGAGAAGAGTGTCTGTTGATTTTGAAGTTGCTGTTCGTAATACGTTTTGTGAATGTTTTATAAACATATCAATAGATGGATGTTTTTTTCGTTTACTACAAAATCTAAAAATCAAAGATTATTGCAGTAAGTTTTAAATGCTGCTTTCTATTTTTATTTTAAAAAATAATCTGGTCTACTAATTTTTCAAAGAGTATCGTAATTATCATCACTTAGCACTATGGATGCGAATGATAACAGCACTTGCGTTTGTACCGCTTGAAAATCTACACGATGTATTTGACGAATTTTTTGACGACTTTTTCAAGAAATAGTTCCATTAGTCAGCTGGTTGAATGATTTCATATAGGCGAAAGAAATCGGCGAGGAAATGAACGCCGTAGATCGATGTTTTTTTTTACAGAAAACAAACAACATTGCAGAATAAACTCATAAAAGGTTACAATCACAATTATTTACACAGAAACCAACAATATGGAAATTTATTAAAAAACTAAAAAAAGTGCAAAAGAATAAGGACATTTTTTATGAACGACTAGTAGCTGGAAATCATGCACCAGAAACAGAGAATGTTTGGTTTTTCTCCGGGGTTTAGCTCATAATTTTGAGGTACTAATATAGTAATAAAGTTTTTTTTATAATTATTATTATAGTAACTTCATAATTTTAGTATAATATTTATACACATTTATTTTGTAATTATTAAATTTTTCTATAATTGATTATATTATTTATATGTAATAATTCACTATTTTTAACCGCGCAATCCTCAAATCGTTTTTATGTGTGCAGATTATTTTCGGCAAATCGTTTCTAGCGAATCATACCTACCGGCAAATGGTTACCGGCAAATCGTTTACGGTGAAGTATTTTTCGTCGAATCGTTTCCGGCGAATTCTACCCGACCATTGCAAACAAAATATGTTCTTTCTAGTACACAACATATCTAGACAATGCGCTTTCCAGTATTATATATAGATCAGTAGACGCCACGTAACGCCATGCAATTCAACGCAACGCTACGGCACTTGCATCTCCAATGTCGAGATTTTCGTCGTGTTGCAACGCGTGGCATGGCGACGGGTCAGTTTCGTGTGCACGCTACAACAGGTCGTTGGATAAATGTTTCAAAGCCAATGATGGAAATTAATGTAATTGTCAAGTCCGCAAGCACTCCTGCTTGCACGACATCAAGTCTAAATTTTATAGAGACCAAACTATGCGCCAAGAAGCTTGGAAAGAGGTGGCGCAACAAACGAAACGTCTTAATTTATAAAATAAAATAATTTTGAAAACTTATCTGTTGGTCTAAAGCACTTTCCCAAAGTAGGCGATAACGCCCCCTTGTGAGCGCTGCAGGCCTAAAGGGGGGCGGTAAAAGACCCAGAAACAAATGGGGGCGTTGTGTAGAGGCTTGGGGGGCAATTTATTATTTCATTTACTTAGAAGGACTCTTAGACACCGACTGAGCTTTCGACTACAACTTGTGAACATCAACTAATATTAACTGAGAGATTGAGAGATTACTCGGTTCAATATTTTTCTCCGCGTAGTTCATATATCTGTCCTGTTTTATTCAATAAATAAAAAAAATCATGTCAATCCGTCGCTCAGTTTCAAAATAAATGTAGACACAAACAAACAAATAAAGAGACAACAGACACGCTTTTGCATTTTAATAGTTGTTAGTATTACTAGATAGGAAATTTTCGTACATAATGGACCGCGGGCAATCATGTTAACAAGTTTTTGTTAAATAACCCGATTTGTACAATCCTGTATCAATCGGCTGGTTCATAGTATACTTGTTCTTACTTGTTGAGTACGATTGAGCGTCGAATGAAGTAAACGAGTTTATGCATAAACAACGTAATATTTATTTTATTTTTATTTGCGGTTTCGCGCGTAATAGATATTCAGTACTTAAGTTCAACACTTACTTACGTATTTCTCAAAACAAAACAATGTCGCAAGTAAAAAAGAAGAGACCGCAATACAGTGCGGAATATATCAAATTGGGATTTATTGAAAATCTTACAAACCCATTGTCGCCTTTGTGCCTTCAATGTCTAAAAACATTTTCGAATGAAGCAATGAAGCCTTTAAGACTGCAAGATCATTTGAATAAAATTCATCCAGATAAGAAAGGCAAGAATGTAGCATATTTTCAAGACTTAGAGAAGAAGCCAAGTGTAGCAAAACTATTTTCGGCGGCTGCTAAGCAAGATGACGACGGACTTTGAGCTTCGTACAATATCTCTTTGTTAATTGCTCAAAAAGGCAAACCACACAACATTGGAGAAGAGTTAATTTTGCCAGCAATAAAGGAAGTAATAACTACTGTGCTTCATAAACCAGCCGCAGGTATTATCCGAAAAATTGCTTTGAGTAATAATTCTGTCTTATGTGAGGTTTATTAAAGATTAGAAAATATGTGAAGAACTATTGTTTGCTAGAAATTTAGAGACCGATACAAAAGGCAAAACCATATTTAATACATTGGAAAAGTTTTGTGATGAGAAAGAGATTATCTTAAAAAATATTACATCAGTTGCTACAGATGGCGCTCCGGCTATGACAGGGTGCTATAAAAGCTTCATAGCGTACTTAAAAATTAAAAAAAATTGCTATATGTCATCCAAGCAGTCAATAAACCGTAACAGGTCTTTGAATAATAGATTATTTCATCAGCTTTGTGTTACTAATGACCAAGATTTCAACCGTTTGTTGTTTTATACTGAAGTTCGTTGGCTATCCAGAGGTAATTTTCTGACTCGATGTTATAACCTGTTTGACTCTGTGACAAAGTTCTTAAAAAATAAAGATACAGAATTGCGCAACAAACTCATTACATCAAAGAATGATATAGCTTACATGACAGACCTGGATTAATTGTTGATGACTCTCAATGGTCATGAATCTCCAACTGCAAGGCGATGAACTTAATTTAATTAAAACAAAATATGTCGTTGCTGCTTTTGCAGCCAAACGGCTTCTGCACAAAAAGAATATGGGCAGACGTGAGTTTCATAATTTTCCAAATTTATCAGTATCCTGCAGTAACGACGACTTGTTTGCGTACTGTCAACATTTGGAAAACCTTTCCATTGACTTCACAGAACGATACCAAGACATTTTAAATTTGGAAATACCAGACTGGGTGTTGGATCTGTTTTCAAACGTCAACACAGCAATGTCACCTCAGCTGGAAGAAGAGCTTATAGAATTGACAATAAACGAGGAAATAAAACTTCAAAAATGGCTATAAAGAATTTTGGCTACAAAAACCGTTCAACGATTCTTGATAGCATTCCTATCGTCATATTTGTGTGATCGTAGATTTAGTGTTGTGGCAACGCTGCTTACTAAAAAGAGAAATCGTTTGCATGCTACCGAACGTGGCAACTTGCGGCTGTTCTTGAGTCAATTGGAACCTGATATCAACAAACTTATTAAACAGCATCAGATTCATCCTTCACATTAGTTTTTATATAAGAATCGATTTTATTTGTTTTATTTTGAATAAAAAATATTCTGTTTAAATACTATAAAGTTGCGTTTCAATAATCATTCTTATTGGCAGGTGTAGTCAGAGTAGTAAGAGTTAACTTGAGACCTGAGAACCGTTGTGTACTACCTACTGCGCTCAGGTCTCAAGTTACCTCTTGCGGGTTATACTAAAAGTCTCGTTTAGAATGAATGTTTAATCTCCGATAATATAGCTCACAATAATTACTTGATTTCATTTAAAGTTATAGTGGTTTTTAAGTACGTGAAAAAATGGGAGCGCTAAACAAATAATTTATTATCAAAGTTGGCAGTAGACAAAATAAGTTTGGGAACCACTGGCTAAAGTAATCTACGGAACTTCAAACTGGGCTGGTGTTTTGTGTTAAGTTGTTTGTTGATTCATAAATCACGAAATAACGAGATTTCTTTATGCGGGAATATGTTCAAGCAATATAAAATCAAATTGCTAATCGCCATCTGCGTATCATTTCTATTTGCCAAGGAACGCTTCCTGCGTCTGACACAACTAATCTCAGTATTGATCTCTAATTTACATGGCACGTTGTGCAAAATTTTGTCTCAACGGTGGCAGACATGGCTCTGAAGCACTCAAACATTTTTTTTTGAGTTTGAAGTCGTTGCTGATGCACAACGTATTATGAAAAACAAGCGGTTTCAATAATCATATCTGCCATAATCGTCTATACTTCCATTTGCCATAAACAAATTTTCTTTCGAGCACTTAAAATGCCAAAGGCATTTTCTACTGCTCTGCGAGCTCTAGAGAGTCTGTAGTTAAATATTTTATTAGCTTCATTTCCATCAATATTTCGTCTGCTATAGAGGCGAAGAAAATAAGGTTTCAAAGAAAATGCCCCGTCTCCTACTATTGCATAAGGCAATATTTCACCACCTTCCGCCAAAAATACATGCAAAGTATCCCAATTGTGAATGACGAAATATGCCCCCATCACTGTTTCTGCCGTAGGAACCAACGTGAATCGCTATAAATTTGTAATTAGCATCTACCAAAGCAAGAAGTTCTGCAGAAAAAAATGACACTACGAAGTTATCAAACCGTTTAGTGTTTTCTTAAACCAAAAACAAATGCGTATTTTATTCCTCTCCAAGAGAGGAGAAACAGACAAGTGTGCCCAAGCAATTTTAAAAATTCCACATACTTTTGTATCGTTGTGCCAAGTTCATCTATAGTTCTACAGTAGGTGGTGGCATCATTATTAGCCCTAATATTTTTTTTAGTACTGTACTGAAGCCCATTTTGAAGCTAAATCAATTAAACAAAAAATTTTCTGTCACCAGAAACTTGAAACAATAATATGATTACATAGTTAACACACCTCTTTATTTTTAGTAGAATCAGTCAAAGCTACATGGTTGAAACTGAGAACCGATTATATGTCAACAAAAAAAATGACAAAAAGCGGCCAGGCCGCAACAAAAACTCCTGCTTGAAAGTTTGAAAAAGAAATGTCTGGTACCTTTCCTAGAAATAAGAGAGACACATAGTAATGTAAAAGATGATAACAGGTTAATTGCTAAAGAATATGTGAAAGACGGAAATATTGAGAAAGCAGCACTACATGAGGAACCTGTAGACAACCAACCGCTCCAAGAACATAAATCACATGTATCAGATTGAACTATTTATAAGGTAAACATAAACGCTGCTCAAGAGATAGTGCAAACTATGAGGCAAAACTTCAATTTATGAAGAATGCGTTCTGCAGACACAAAATACAAAATTTGGATGATATTGATATGTTTTACTTGAGCACGGCACAAACAGTAAAAAGACTTCCTCCATTAGACCAAGTTAAAATACGCATGAAATTGTGTAACATTGAATCAGAAGCTGAAATTTGTCATATGGAAAAAAGTCGTCAAATGCACAATCCGATGTTTCAACTGCAAGAATATGGATACCTGTCGTTTGCCTCCACTAAGCCGAGGAGACCAAAGAGAAATTTTTTTAATTGTGGTGAAGCTGGCCATAGAGTGAATTAATCAAGCAAACAACAGAATCCAAAACGAACTGATAGCACGATGATGGTACTACAGACACTTCCTGAAGAATGCTGCTTAACTTCCATTTGTAATGTTTATAAACAAACAGTAGGGAACTGTAAGTACACACTAGATTGTTGCGTTATTAGAAATTGGTAGTCCCATTGGTTTAATAAAGTTGAGATATATGCAAGGTATTGATTTAAACACAGGACATTTTAATGGAATAAATAATTCCAAACTTCGAGTATTAGGTACGTTTATGACTAATATTAATATTGATAGTTGAATTGATGATAGATGATACTATGAGTTTTGGATGTGTTCTAGGTACTTTGTAAATCTGGTTTGGAGTTTAGCTTCGGCTCTAAAGTTACCATTAAAGAGATAATGACCAATTATGATTCAAATCTCAGAAAACATGCATATTGTAGTAAAGATGAATCAATTGTTGATAATGAAATTGATTATAGAACGCCTGCTGAGTTTGTATATATTATTGATTTTTATTATCGTGATGCAGTGAAACCGAAAACCGCATCAACTAAATACAAAATGAAAACAATACCCTGTATAATACAAACAAGTATTGAAATTATATTAATACAATGTTAGTAATAAGTTGTTTAAATTTTACTTCCACAGTTTCTAATTAAAATAGATAATTTTACACATAATTATTATTTTAAACAACATTTTGACAAATAAATTTACCATACATTATATTTTGTTATCAATTGCACTGTTTTGATAAGAACATTTGTAGTAGAAATATTGCTTTGTTAAATTTCTAATAAAACTTTGTGCAACTTATTTTATTTTGTTCTTGATTACAAAACATTTAATTAAAATCCTTTTATGTATACACATTGAATTGCTTAGAAACGCAAATTGAATCTGTATATTGTATTTTAACATTGAGATATTTTATAAACGAGTTACAATGCAACTTTCTGAACAATGATGTCAAAGTTGTTCACACAAAAGAGATACGCGACTTTAGTATTCGAAGCTAAGTTTAAATTTGTGTCAATTCATAGATTTAGTATCAAAGAGGTACCTACAAAATTTTAATTAGTTAACAGTATAATCAATCATCAAACACTTGCAAACACATAAATATACGAATAATCATGCATATATTATATTAATGTTAACATCAAAGGTGTTTATTTGAAACAATTTTATGTTGTTTTGAATAACTAATTAAAACTGAAGAAACAACGATTTAAAGTTGTTTATAATAAGTTTGCTTATTCATGAGCTGTACAATATTGTGTGTACGTACGTATTAACAATTCATAAGACAAAAGATTTTCAAACCCATTTATTCTCTAAAAAAATTTATTCTTTTTAGAGTCGGCTAATAAATTGTTAAAAAAGAATGATAGCATAGAGAAGTAAACAAAAGCGAATTTAGTTAATTTGCATAATGGCACTTTAACGAGTCCTTGGTTTCGAGTTATTTAATGACTTTTGCAAAAAAAATATAATAAACAATTAAATTTCTATATCCTGTTATTGTAAATAGTAAAAAAATATTTGACTGTACCTTGATACATCTACTAATTTATGAAAAACTAGCAAACCCGGCGAACTCCGTTTCGCCACCAGATGGCTTTGTTTTATGTAACATTTCGTTTGGTGATTAAAAGATGAAGAAAAATGTTTTTTTGTTTTATATTTGAAAAGGAAAAATTTTATTTCATTTCACAACAGTAATGAATTCATTTCGATTACAAGAATAAAGTGTTATTTAGTTGAACTTCTCTAAGTAAATGAAAGTGAATCCAAAGTAAATACTGAATCGAAGCGTTATACGTGTCCGCAAATTATCCGTTTCATTGAAGTGCACTTTGGTAAACCACATTCTTTGTTTTTTGGTCTGACGTTAACACAAACAAAGCGGATGGTTTCCTAACTCGTGAACACGCAACGTATAACTGCCCATGTGAAAACAATGATTTTCTAAATTTATCCCGCAAACACTAAGCGATTGGCCTTGCGACTTGTTAATTGTCATTGCGACGCACCGGCGCCATCTACTTAAAATATTGGTTTGTAGTACATGCTATGTATCAGAGATGCCGCTGTATACGAAAAAAGATTTTCCCGCTTTTCTGTTGACATTTTTCCTGAATTTTCTTTGCTATAAACCTCACGGAGCCCGAGACCTTTCCAACGAATGCAAAACCGTGGAAATCGGTTCGTGCATTCTGGAGTTATAGCGTCAGGAAGGAAAACCCGACTTATTTTTTATATAGTAAAAGAAGATATATATAACTGTGACTTCCGATAATTGCAGACAGAGTATTAAAACAATTATTTATTTTTTATTTATGTAAACGAATAACCAAAACTATTTTTATTAATTACCAAATTATGCTGATATTTTTTGTTTTACTGCTTGATTTGAATAACAATTACTGTATAACTTAAATTTAGTAAATAAAAAAAGCATTTTAAATCAGTTTTATCTTACCAATTTTCTGGATTTATTTTATAAGATACAAAAAAATGTTTTTTCAAATTTTAAATACCATTCTAATTTTTATACTTTGTAATTTAAAATTGTTCAAATTAAAGTCAGTTTGCATCCCAGCTGAAAATATAAGACGTAGGTTTACGATTTCTTTCTATATTTTTTAACCATTTTGATCTCTAAAATTTGCAACTTTTAAGACCATGTAAGAAATGCCACTACTGACTGTTAGTGACTATACTTGTATACACACACTCTAAAAATTATTACATATTTATATATTGTAAAATGATTAAATTTTTTTTTATTTTGACTCTTATTTTTATTTATTTATTTATTTATGTATTCGTATGGTATCTTTCATTATTTATTGTGATGTAAGTGTTATGTATGGTTCTCCGTAAGATCAGTATAAACCTGTATAGTGTGGTGACAAAACCGTGTGCAATAGTGGATTGGTTCGTCTTGGCAAATCACTAAAACCTAAACATTCCAACCCTTACCTACCTTAGTATTTATACAAAGTGGTGATTTTGAAAACTTGTCATAGGTTAATGGTTTTGGTATCAAAATGAAGCTAAAATTAGTCCGTATAGCTGTTGCTATTAAGAATCGGCTGAAATTCACGTTGTTTTAAAAAATTTGTCAATAAACATTAAAGTAAGTTTTGATAATAAAAGAAAAATAGTATTGGGTTGCCTAAACAATCAACATTCTTACGTTGTGACAATAAAGCTGAATGGAAAGTCATTAATAAGCAAATAAAAAGCTTTATTCCCCAGAAACAGCTTCGAATGATATTAGAACTAAATTAAATAGAAAGGTTACAATAAATAAACATTAAAAATATTGATGAATTTTCAAAAAGACCGTGTAATTTAGGTAATTTTTGATAGCGAACGCTATGCGCAATAATTTTAGCTGTGTTTTGATACTAAAACCATTTTTGTCACTTGAATGGGCGAGCAAGAATAGAAAAAATAGTTCACAATGCTAAATCCATATAACCCGTTTTCAAAAGCACCACCCTGTATGTAATAATATATACTAAATGTGTCAACATTATTTGGCAGTAAGAACATATAACAATATAAATGCACAGCCATTGCATGACAACATATAATGGACCGGTCTAAGCGCCAGTCAAGACAATGACAAAAAAATAGTAGTAAGCCATAATATAGCTTCGTCCGTTAAGTTTTATGTATGAATACAAACCCTCATTTAAACTTTTTAATTGACAATCCTCCACAATATGTGTAACGGTTTTAGTTCGTTTCCATAGTCACAATTTGGATTAGAAATTGCATACCATTTAAACAACTTAGAGTAAACTGTTTAGTGGTTTTGCTAAACATTAAAGCAAATGGTTTGCCAAAACGAACCAATCCACAACTGCACACGGTTTTGTCACCACACTATACATGTAGATACTAATTTCTTGGGGCACCATACATAATATTTACATTACAATACAATATTAAAATATACCATACGAATAAATAAATAAATAATGCGATTTACTTTTACTTTTTTTTATCAAAACCCGGGACTTGTATTGTTGTATCATCAATGAGATGTTTATTGAAAATATCAACTTCAGACCATAATTTTTTCCACTCTTTGCAACCATACATCAAGATTTAAGTCTTTTAACTGGATAGTTCTCAATATCATTCTAAATTGGTAAGTTTTTGTTAAGTTGGCATTTATCTCATTCTCGTTTTAGGTGAGTAGATTTAATGGTTTTGCTAATTATTTATAAGAAATTCCCAAATAATAAAATTTTCTACTTTGCTGAATAGTTGATTAATAGTTATTTATACAGCAGATTTCTGCTGCATTGTCATATAAATACACAACGGCAGTATACTGACGCTCCGTGCACTTTCCATTGAAATTTGTGCTGTAGGGTGTTTATAATACAAGCACACTTTTGGTAACTTTTCGTTGAGCGCTTGAATGATGACTGTTTACTCTACTCATATATTTGCAGTACACCGGGTTAACCGCTATGAGCGCTGCCCGCGTTTGCGTATATTGACTATAACTTTGTTTGCCTGATAAATTTTCGCGTTTAGAGCGTCAGTACAGTTTGGCAACAGTCTTTAGTATACCTTTATTACAACTTATATTATATCGCGTTTAAGACTTCATTGTCTGTTCTACTTAATCTTTAAATCATATTTAACATCTTCTGATGAGTAACTTCGGCTAATGTGAAGTTTCAAATTAACTGTAGTAGTAGTGGCAGGAACAACAAACTTTTTTATAAACTGATATTGATAAAATTTGATTTACAATTTTATCTTAAATTATTTACTAATCCAAACGTAAACAAAATAAAAGCAAGCGTTTACTGCAGAAGTTCACATTGCTTCGTTAAGTAAAAATAAAATTGCGTTTTAGAAAAAAATGGTTCAAACAAAAGCTACAGACAATAGAATTTCCAACAACTTTTCTACCTCAAATTTTTATAAAATTGATATTGAGGGAGATATTGTTATAACAATTACTATCACGTGATTGTTTTATCTCAGTAATTACTTATCGGTTCAAAAAAAGTTCAAACAAAAAAGATTTGTATAATTAAACTATAAACAACCTTTATTTATAAGATATAAGGTCCATGTACAAATACCATACTTTAGAGGAAGAGTTACTTTTTATGGCTTCCCATTTATTGCAAGCCCACTTAGAACAGATGCTATTTGGAGTATCACTTTTCCTCCGTGTTAGATAATATACTAATACTTTTGAACTCCAATAATAGCGTTGGAGATTGGAAACCTTTGCATTGAGTGTTGTCTGTTACATTTGAGTATGTCTATTTTTTTAATTAACTTTAATAATTACGCTCTTTAAAAATTTTTTATTAACAATTGTGGTAGACATTGGAAACTTTTCTGTTAAAATTTACAAACTGGTTTTGGCTTTCGCGGTGTGTTTTTGAACTAGTGTTGTCTACATTCGGATTTAAAAGTTAACGCTAATTTGTCGGTGTGTCCCAAACGACACTTCGCTCGATGTTTATTAAGATTAGTTTCTATCGATCTCTTGATGGTTCCTATGTAAACTTTTACACAATAGCAAATTATTCGGTAAACTCCTGCTGCTAAAAGAAAGTCTCTTTTGTCTTTTGTTGATTTGATAGTCTGCTAAATCTTCTTCGTTGGTTTGAAGATATTTTTGATGTCGTGCTTCTTTAGAATTTCTTCTATACGGTCGATCACGTTGGATTTGTATGGTAGACATTCGTGGGTGGTAGTAAATTGACTTTCTGATTTCGGTGTTCTTAATCTTTTGGACCTCATTGATTTTTTGATCTCCTTTCTAATGTACCCGTTAGCCTCAAAAGCAGTTTTTAAGTAATTGTGTTCCGCCTGAAGATTCGTTCAAACTCATTCAGTCAGTGTCTTGAGTATTCTGTACTTTTGGCCTGGGTAGTGGTTGAATAAGACAATCAGGTACCTGTACACTGTGTGACTTAGTTTGTTTTCCCGTTTCTTCATCAACACATTTAAGAAGGCCAGTTGTTGTTCATGTTCTGTCTCCATAGTGAACTGGATACTGGAGTGTTGACTGTTCAAGTGTCAATGAAACTGGTTAAGCTTTTCTATGCCGTGTTTCCAAACATCAACGTGCAGAACTACATCATTGGTTTGTATTCCGCGGTCTCGTTGGTTTTTTTTTCAAAATTCTCAATGAAGAAATTGGCAATCACTGGACTCAGTGGACTTTAATTGCTGCTCCATCCACTTTTTCAAAAAGTTTCTTTCCAAACAAAATAGCTCCCGGTGAGACAAACTTTGAAAAACTTGCTGATGTCAGTAGGGAAGGTACGTTCAGTTGCACTTTAGTAAACAACAAGACTACGTCAAACCTTATAAGGACGTCTTGGAATTTTTGTTAAAGTTTCGAATTTTACAAACAAAGTCTGCTGAATCCTTAACATAGCTGTTAGTCTTTTCTATACAAGGTGTCTGATAATGAATGAGCCATACAGCAGGGGTAGATTCTTTGCGTAAAAATATGACAATTTAACGTAATTTACCTTGGTACAATCTTGCTCTGTTAAGTTATAACACTTTAAAAAGTTTTTTACTTCAACTTTTAGTATAGACAGCGTAATTTAAATGATATCTATGTCAAACTTGGAATCTCGTAGTTTTCGACGTTGCCAATTAAGAGTATGTTTATACAAGCAAAAATTTTGCAAAAGGGGATGAATTTGCAAAAACTACACTATATTCGCCTTTGAAAAGGTATACTTGTTAATAGTCGCTAAAATGCACCGTTTCGGGGATAATTGAGTTTAAAATTTTTCCTGCCGGTTTACGTATCAATTTCAGTCGTTCATCGTTTATTGCTCATCGTTCATCATCATTTATCGTTCAATGTTTATCGATCTTGATGGTTCACCATTCATCATCGTTCATCCTTCATCGTTCAACGTTCATCCTTCATCGTTCACTGTTTATCATTTATCGTTCATCGTTCATCATTGTTCATTGTTCATCATCGTTCATCGATCTTGATCGTTGACCATTCATCATCGTTCATCCTTCATCATACATCTTTCATCGTTCAAAGTTTATCGTTCATCATCGTTCATTGTTTATCATCGTTCATCGTTCATCGATCTTGATCGTTCACCATTCATTATAGATCATTCTTCATCATCGTTCAATCGTTCATCGTTCATCGTTCATCGTTCATCGTTCATCGTTCATCGTTCATCGTTCATCGTTCATCGTTCATCGTTCATCGTTCATCGTTCATCGTTCATCGTTCATCGTTCATCGTTCATCGTTCATCGTTCATCGTTCATCGTTCATCGTTCATCGTTCATCGTTCATCGTTCATCGTTCATCGTTCATCGTTCATCGTTCATCGTTCATCGTTCATCGTTCATCGTTCATCGTTCATCGTTCATCGTTCATCGTTCATCGTTCATCGTTCATCGTTCATCGTTCATCGTTCATCGTTCATCGTTCATCGTTCATCGTTCATCGTTCATCGTTCATCGTTCATCGTTCATCGTTCATCGTTCATCGTTCATCGTTCATCGTTCATCGTTCATCGTTCATCGTTCATCGTTCATCGTTCATCGTTCATCGTTCATCGTTCATCGTTCATCGTTCATCGTTCATCGTTCATCGTTCATCGTTCATCGTTCATCGTTCATCGTTCATCGTTCATCGTTCATCGTTCATCGTTCATCGTTCATCGTTCATCGTTCATCGTTCATCGTTCATCGTTCATCGTTCATCGTTCATCGTTCATCGTTCATCGTTCATCGTTCATCGTTCATCGTTCATCGTTCATCGTTCATCGTTCATCGTTCATCGTTCATCGTTCATCGTTCATCGTTCATCGTTCATCGTTCATCGTTCATCGTTCATCGTTCATCGTTCATCGTTCATCGTTCATCGTTCATCGTTCATCGTTCATCGTTCATCGTTCATCGTTCATCGTTCATCGTTCATCGTTCATCGTTCATCGTTCATCGTTCATCGTTCATCGTTCATCGTTCATCGTTCATCGTTCATCGTTCATCGTTCATCGTTCATCGTTCATCGTTCATCGTTCATCGTTCATCGTTCATCGTTCATCGTTCATCGTTCATCGTTCATCGTTCATCGTTCATCGTTCATCGTTCATCGTTCATCGTTCATCGTTCATCGTTCATCGTTCATCGTTCATCGTTCATCGTTCATCGTTCATCGTTCATCGTTCATCGTTCATCGTTCATCGTTCATCGTTCATCGTTCATCGTTCATCGTTCATCGTTCATCGTTCATCGTTCATCGTTCATCGTTCATGGTTCATGTTTGTTTCCACTTAAAAATAGTGGGGTTTAGTCAGGCAGACCAACTAGAGGCATGCGGGCGTGGGCGTGGATTATGGCTGGACCCACCCCTTTTTAAAATATATTTTTAAATTATTTATGGGTATTTTGTGTTATTTTGTTGTGGCCCCCCCTCCTCTTTCTTTTTTATCTTTCATCTTTCATCTCTAGCAGTAGTAGTAGATCCACTTCATTTTTAACTTTATCTTCATCGTTCATCGTTATAACTCGTCATCGTTCATCGTTCATCTTAGGTTCATCGCAATACCCACCCCATGTTATACTCATCGTTCAACGTTATCGTTATCGTATCGTCAATAAAAAAACGTTCAACGAATCGTTCACGTTCATCGTTATCGTTCATCGTTCATCGTTCATCGTTATACTCTATCGTTCATCGTTATCGTTATCGTTATCGTTATCATTATCGTTATGTTAAAAAAAAAAAAAAAAAAAATCTTTTCGGTTATCGTTCTTATGAACTATCACACGTACATGTACGAGCAATTATGTTCATGATTTCATCGTTCAACGTTCATCGTTCACCTTTCATCATTTATGGTTTATCGTTCATCGTTCACCGTTCATCATCGTTCATTGTTCATCATCGTTTATCGTTCATCGATCTTGATCGTTCACCATTCATCATCGTTCATTCTTTAGAAAAATAATAATAGAATAATAGGTATGGTTTTATAGTTTTTTTGTTTTATATAATTATTAGTTATCGTTCAACGTTTATCGTTCACCGTTCATCATTCATCGCTTATCGTTCTATGTTCGTTGTTCATCATCGTTCATCGTTCATCGATCTTGATCGTTCATCATTCATCATCGTTCTTCCTTCATCGTTCAACGTTCATCGTTCAACGTTTATCGTTCATCATCGTTCATCGTTCATTGTTCATCATTGTGCATCGTTCATCGATCTTGAACGTTTACCATTCATCATCGTTCATCCTTCATCGTTCATTGTTCATTGTTCATCATTCATCGTTTATCGTTCATTGTTCATCGTTAATAATCGTTCATCGTTGAACGATGGATTAGGCGCGGCAGTAAACATCCTTGGTCATAGTGACGCCCTCTGGTTTTAGTGCATAATGGATAACATATTGAAATTGAAATAAAAAAACTGTCTTATAACTGCTTAACGGAGCAAAATTGTACTAAGGTAAATTACGTTAAATCGTCACATTTTTGCCCAACGAATCTACCCCTGCAGTATGGCTCATTCATTAGACACCCTGTATGTGGTTGAACTAGAGATCCCGAGTACTTAGTTAAGTAGTATGTTGGTGATTTAAGAGTACTCAGTGTTAGTTTCACAGGGACATCTAATCAAAACCAAGCTAAACACACTTTTACTTTTCAGAAAACTTTTCAGTGATCAGGTAAGTCATAAAAAAAAACTTTAATGCCGAAGTAGATATTGAACTTCTGCTGCAACTTTTATTTACAATAACATTTTATATACAATTATAACTTTTTGGTGTTATTGTTAAACAGAAGCCACGTAAATGCTATATTTTGGTAATTGCTTGACAGATCAAAATTGCTCGAACAAAGCTTGTGAATCATTAGCTTTATCTAAAAACTGTCTTCAAAGAATATCTTAAACTATTTACTATTTTTACGCAAAACTCCAGAGTGTTTCTGTACTAACAAATTTGTGAAAGAGTATCAAAAGGGTTTTCAAAAAAAAAATTCAAATAAAAGTTATAGAGAATAACATTTTCAACAATTTTTTATCCATTACAATTTTTGTATGATTGATTTTTGAGATACTGTTACAATTACTGTCGCGTGATTGTCACTGGCAGTCGCCAACATGCGTCCACCACATGGCGCTGGTCCTTTTGCGTCCCTATCTTTACAAGTATGTTGAATTAAAAAAGCTAGTATAAGTGAGGCTAAGGGAATCAAAGGTAATTCAAACATGTGAAAGAAGTGATTTTAACGTATCTAGAAAGCACCATTTTCGCTCTATTGAGCAACAATTACAAATTGAATTCCATTAAAAAAATATTTTGCATAATGAGTGTCATATTGCCGTATCATGTATGAATACAAAGCGTATCAGAAGAGATTGAGAGAAAAGTTAGAGAATCGTGACCCAAAAATTAGCATTTTCAACTTTTCGAAATCCTTTTGAGTCTTTGATATCGAATGTCATATTCAACGACTTGTTTTGACAATGTTTTGCGCTACAGAATTTTTCCAAAATTGTTTGAGAAGCAAAACAAGCGTTTTGCACAGAATTCCACATGGTTTTGATACTAACAAACGTATGAGAGTATTGAAAGTGTGCGGCGACATATAGCATTTTGGTCGAAAAATAAAATGCCACCAGACAAACATTTTTTTTGCTTGATTATATCTCTTTCACGGCCAATGTCATTTCCAAATGGGTTCCTTAGAATCGGATCACTAATTCCTATGACATCAAAGAACCACATGTCCCAAAAAATAGTGTCTTTTACAAATATGAATAAATTCGTGGAATTATTCATATTTATATTAGATGTCAAAACCTTCCCATTATTGTCCATCCTGATGACGGTTTCTTCAATCGATACCAAATCTGACTTTAGAAAGTGTTGTAACACCAAGTAATATCTTAATAACGCTGAGCATACTTGTATCATTCAGATTGTTTCATTTTCACCAACACGTTCCCATCCATCGGCTGTATAGTAATGCATATCTGAATGTCTTAACACCTTCTGCGTTAATGCATAACTGTTGTCGATTAAACGAATTTTGTAGCAATCGAATTGTTAAAGAAAAGTTCAAACATTACAATTTCATAAATCTGTCACCCGTGCGAATCTTTTGCCAATGTTTTTAAATTGATAAAATATATAAATTGTGGTGAAGCTAAAGTACAAAAATAATAACGCAATGTCCACATCGGGTATACAATTAGAGTGAGAGAAAATATTTTTTTGGGTCTGTTTGTCTTAAAAATATCCTGATATTATCATTTCTTTTTTTTTGTTGACAAGTTTTTGATAAGTCAGTATGGTAATATTACCATGTGAAATAGTTTCGGGAATAATTCTAACTGTCTGTTTTTGTATTTGACAACGTAGTCTGGATATCATGAAATCGTTAAAAAGACCACGTTAAAGAATCATGTACTACAATTCTTCTCTGCAATACAAATAAGGAAAATTAATGAGGGCATTGTAAACGCGATATAGTGTGCGTTTGTAAAAAATCTGGCAACACTACCGACGCTTTAATGATTATACGTTACAAGAGTGTTTATTTGAATGACGCTCTACAGTCGACAGTGTATCAGTGGTAATGTATATTAGTGACGCTTTTATGGTAGCATGTTGTATTGACGCTTTAAGACGGTTATGTATACCATTGAAGATTGTTTTTACTGATTTTGAAGTTTACGTTTCAATCACCTAGCGGTATCTATCGGATATTAGCACAATATTCAGATGGAAACGCACTGTAAATACCTTTTTTAGCTGATGACGCTCAAAAACTTATTCCTGTATGAGCGCTCTAATGATAGTGAGATTTATATATATATATAAAACCGTTGATTGAAATATTGGTATAGATAGTCAACCGCTTGTATTTGCTTGTATCACGAATGCAATTCACATATGCATGTTGGGTTGCGTTTTTGTTTACTTTTTTTTCACCTGTACTGAAGCCCTAAGTTATAATGTGTACGATTCTTGAAATAGAATAGTTCAATTTATTCCACCGTTGTAAAAATGGCGCAAAATACAATCCGTAAAATTTACTTTTGTCAATACAATGTTGCAACGTTTTCAAATATTTAGTAAACGTATTAACTAGTAATTAAAAGTGACGAATTTTTCATTTATGAATAATACCATTGATGATACATATCTTGGATTTTAATGACAATGTTTTTTTAATAATTTACTAAAATACATGCGAAGCGTTATTTGTTAAAACAGTTTGGTTTGGTCGGTGTTAGATAAATAAGAAACAATTATTTTACAAATTATGCTTGCACTTTATTTTTTAACTTGCAAATAATAATGTTGACATTTGTTTGTCATTTAATAACTTCGTTAGGAATAAAGTAGAACATACTGGGAGAAATACCACTAGAGTTCAGAAACGCAAAATTATTGGTTTTTGTATCTACTTGTTTTACGTGTTCAGTTGAAAAGGATTTTAAATAAAAATTGGTTTTCAAATTTTTCAATTCAAAAGGCAACAAGTTACCGTGTTTTTTAGGAAAGTGGGTTCCACTAGACCTTCAAATTTAAATTCACTTGGTAATAAAACCTATTCCTATTACTTCTAAAAATAAAAGTACTAGATTTTAGCTTGAGGTGTGTTGTCTCCCGACGCGGTGCGGATAATACGTGTATAATATACTATTCTTTTCTGTGACGAAATAAATGACGATTTAATATTGAAAAATCATATTACAATAGAATTAGAAAATTATTGAGGGAAATTTGGTGTTAAAAATAGTACTCACTTTTTTCCCGAGGGAGAAAAATAATTTACGAAAAGTGACACTTTGTTATCTGTTAGTAGAGATAAAAGTTAGGATTTTACTCTTTGAAACTGTATTAAAATATCATGGTTTCGAATTAAAATAGTTTAATTAAAGTAAAATAGCTCATTAATTATAAACATTGTTTCAAAAATTACAATTCCAACTGATCTAAAATAATAGTAATAATTTACAAACAATTTACACATAAATAATAACGTACCTAATACAATGCTATACATAAAACATATCCAAACATTTACACTTATTTATGCAGATAATATTCTTATTTTACGGTGTGGTTTTGTGACATCACTGTAATTATAGCTATTAGAAATATGTTTATTAGCCTCCCACTTTAAGGTTCGATATAGTTTTATTTTAACCAAATGTATTACGAGGAGTCTTCCGAATTATCGTTTATGAGTCACATTTCTTATCGGCTTAGTCAGAAATTCTACAATTGCATACTTTTAGCAACACTTTTAGTAAATGAGTAGGCTTGTTATAATATTGTTTAGATGCAAACAGTTGAGTACGTTAGATTGTAATATAAGAAAATTCAACATTCGTTCCAACATAAAAAGGGATAGCGTTTCTATGTTAAAAAATTTTAATTTCAATGAGCAAAATTTAGAAATTTACTTACGTAAGCCTAATAGATTTTAAAACATTTTCAACGGATAAACGATGTTAATGTAATAAATATATGAGTATGGAATTTTCAAAAGTATTTAAAGAAATTGTTTTTTTTGGGAGAACGTTTTTCAACGATTTCTTTACGAAATTAATACTTTTAAATATGCAGGTTTTTTTCATAATAATAAACTTTATTCACATGTGTATGTATACAATCTTTGTACATATATGTGTTTGTCATGATGGTATAACCATTGTTATAACCTTACGTAAGAAAGATACAAATAAATATTATTACATTGAACAATTAACAGACAATAGAAAAAAAATATATAACAAAGGACACACATTTAATTAGTACGTCGACAAAAATCAATAAATTCTTGTATATTGTAGAACGCATGTTTTTGTTTGTTTGTCAACATTGACTCAATGCACCAATATTTCAATCAACGGCATGATGCATTGGCAACAATGTCGTGCCTTAGCATAAACTATCAGCAAAATTACAGTTTTCTATTTCACATTTATCGGCAATACTGTTCTGTAAATTCTACAATACAATTGACGTTTTTCTTAGCACAAAGCGATACTACCGACCTCTGATGTTTAGAACAAATTTCGGGGTCGCATAATCCCGTAAGGTTGACTATCTTTACCAATATTTCAATCAACGATAAAACGTACAAATTAGCTTCCGCCATATAAAAATTGCGGTAAAATTGACCTCCGCAGTAAAATGACCTCCGATACACGGAGCCCATTTTGTAACGCACTTTAAATTTTTTCCCCACATGTATTATTGCGTTATCTGCTAGAGAAACGGTAAACTAGGCGGAGATCATTTTACGCCATTTTCTGACAATATTATTCACCATAGTGCAACCTAAATGCCAATAGAAGCGCAAAAGTCAAGTAATCGTATATTTTTGTTCATATACTTGTAGCGGTAACTTTAGCCTCCTTTAACATTGACAACAACGCTACGTCGCGTTTTAAAGTTATATTTGAAATCAGTTAATTTGTGGTTCTAATAAACGACGACCTACGTCAAATTAACGTGTAGTTTTTTTATCTACTTCTTGCTACTTTACAACCACACCTTCATTATTTAATATCAAGCCAGAAGTGCATTCCTACCTTTAAGGTAGTTAAACGCCAAGTACAGCAATTTTTATTGCTGTTATTTGTATGTTTTATAATATGTTGCTTATTGGAACAATTAATTCGTATGTCATATACAGGTGTACCTAAAAAAACACCGACAAAATTTAATGGGTGATTCTGTTGTGATGAATTATATATTCGGTATAAAATCTTATCAAAATTGCTCCGAAGATTTAGAAAAAAAGGTTTTTCTTTTTTATTTTCCTTGTAGCTAACGACACTAAACTTGCTAAATATTATTTGTAATAAAGCAAAACATATTTCGAAATTTTTACAATCTTGAATTATGGTTAGAAAGGGTTGAAATAGTCATCCCCTAAGATATTTTTCTCTTATAACTTTTTTGAGTAAAATGCAATGCATTTGCAGAAAGATGTTAATCTGTGCTTTGCAGTGACATTCATAAACACAATAATACTGATACCAGGATTGTGGAATGTCATTTTCTGTTGCCTTTCTTATTGTTTCACAAGTTACATTATTTCATCGAAAATATGTATGCATTAAGAATTTAGAAATGACATATGAATTTTACATAGAGTCGTACCTACTAACGGTAATGCATTTCATTTATTAATTTCTCGAAATGCTTTAGTTTTCGAAACAAACTTGTAGAAAAAAACTTAGTAAATTGATTGTGTCTTTTAGCCATATATAAAAAAACATTTATTCAAAAAGTTGTAAGAAAAAATATTTTAGGGGTCGACTATTCCAACTAAGTAGATAATAGATTTCAAATATAGAAAATATAGGCCTAATAAGATGAAATGGTCAAATGAAAGGATCGAATACAAGAAAAACAATGAGATACTGTATGAATGCTGTAAGGAAGTAGAGGCACCAAAAATAAAATACGGGAAAAAAGAAAGAAGAAAATATTATGAAAGAGGTGGATATGTAAAAGAAGAAATAAAGAGGCTAAGACATGAAAGGAAGATGTATAAAAAACGAAATAATATCAAGAGATTAAGACACACAAATGCAGGAAAGAAGAGCAAGAACAAATGAAGGAAGATATAATCAGAAGTATAAAAAATTAATAACAGAAAGAGTACGAAAGCTGAAAGAAAAGGGAATAATACAAAAATTTAGAACAGAAAACGTAGAAAAGGAGAATAAGTACTGGATGAGTAATAAAGAGAGACTGTGAAAACTGAGTGAGAATGAATGAGAAAACAGAACACATTAAAAAAAGAATGCCGAGAATTACGACTAGAATAAATGGAGTAGTGGATACTATTAAGGGAGTGACAAAGGAGAAAAAAAGAAATATTGAAGACCTAGTGGGTGTGGGAGTTAGGAAAGATGTATTTTTGTTTTAAAAATTTGTTTAAAAAACCAAATCTTGTTTTAATTTAAATTTTTGTCATAATGCTTTGCAGTCTGGTGTTATAGATTATCGACGTGTATGGTTTTTGTACGGATGCCAATTTGTGCGCCAACTGTAATTATATATATATATATATATATATATATATATATATATATAAACGATAAGTTTTTCGACATCTAGTGTCGACTCGTGAAAACGTTCACGTACGTAAATGTAAGCAACTTTGCCGACAGGTATGTAAAGCAGTTACATAGTCGATTCTTTAATAATTATAGCCAACATAACAGTTGGCAAATATAAAAATTTCGAATCGCCTGCAGTAAAGTACGCAAGAGGTTGTACAATAGCAAACAAACACTGAGAATCACCCGACAGCTGTTTCGTCCTTTTGGGACTCTTCAGGAGTGAGAGAACTCGAGTGTAATTTCACTATTCTACAAACGCGTGCTGTCGACTATATGCTCTACTGGAGGGATCACAATATTTAAATGATAAGTTTTTCGACATCTAGTGTCGACTTGTGGAAGCGTTCACGTACGTAAATGTAAGCAACTTTGCCGACAGGTATGTAAAGCAGTTACATAGTCAATTCTTTAATAATTATAGCCAACATAACAGTTGGCAAGTGATCCCTCCAGTAGGGCATATTGTCGACAGCACTATATATATTAGCAACTTTGCCGACAGGTATGTAAAGCAGTTACATAGTCGATTCTTCAATAATTATAGCCAACCTAACAGTTGGAAAGTATAAAAATTTTGAATCGCCTGCAGTAAAGTACGCAACAAATTGTACAATAGCAAACAAACACTGAGAATCACCCGACAGCTGTTTCGTCCTTTTGGGACTCATCGGGAGTGAGAGAACTCGAGTGTAAGTTCACTATTAAGGAACTACTTTTTTTGGCTGTTTGTTATTGTAGATATGTGATATGTAGGTATATGTAGGTTTACGGTCCCGTTTTTGAAAGGCGTGGCTTCATCCGAAAAACGTATTTTTCCGAAATTGTGCTATTTGCCTCGGCTATCGCCTCTGCAACTAAAAACACATTTGTCATGAAAAATAAAACTTTAGTGTCTTGATACATAATAGTTATTTATGTATCAAGGCAAATAAAACACGTGAGTCATGAAAAATCAAACTTTAGTGCCAAGGTACATATTATATTTTTTCCGAAATCCCAAAATTTGAACAAAACCTGACAATTTTATAACGTTCTTTAAGTAGCAAATATGATCACTGTTTTCCTTTTTACGTCAAATTTTTCCACCGCATATGCGCGATTTAAAAATTTACATTCATTTTACACATCTCTACCGGCGAAAATTGTCGTATAATGAATTACTTTACTGCCGATTTTTTAGTACTTTAGTGACGATTTCGGAAAAATAACTATTTTTGTGAAAAATTGGGCAATTGTTTTCAAAACCTACCTAAGGTTAATTCAACTTCAATAATTCATTTCATGAAACTAAATTTGATTTTTTCTAAATTGTTTTAAAATAAATGCATACATATTTATATCAAATAATAGCTATTCTTAGCTTTGAGTTAGTTGTAGGGTGTTCCATTTAAAATGTTTGAGGAAAACCGATATTTGAAAATGTTTAAAAAATAACTGAAAATTACAAAATAAATATCCTTTGATAAATGCAATTATTAGTTTATACTATAATAGAATTAGTTTTAAATTTGCAAACTTTTAGTTATTAGGCACCACGTAAGATATGTAATTTCAAAAAAGATACATTTTGACAATAAACACTTAAATCGTTAAACCTAATAAATCCAAAACAGCTTATTACTATTACTAGGTATGTGAAAAGTTTTTTTTATATACGATAATAAAATTTTTATCAAGATTTACTCCACTTTTCCTTAAATTAGCCGGGTCAAATAACCATAAAAAATATACAGACAGACATTCAAACAAGAAAAGTGACTTGGCGAAGAAAACTAAAATCTATTCAATTTTTTTGGAAATTAATCTTGACAATGCGACAAATAGATATAAAGACTGTTACTCTAATTCTACCTATAAAATTGTTTTTAAAACTTATTAATCTTTTGTTATATCAACCCGAACAAAGAAACAGGCAGATACAGAGGCTGAACCCACGTACGCATTCTCGACAATTTAGCGGTAATGAGTTAAACATTTAATCCACGCCGGACAATGCAATGCAAGTCTTACAAGTTTATTTAAATTAAGCTTTTTACTACGCTATATATTTTTGATATGTTTAGTTATATTTTTAAAATTATTACGCAAAACGTTTTCTAGTACACATTGTAATGTGTACTGATACTGGAAATATCCTAAAAACACTTTGGGGACATATAAATTCCCCATGTTAAAAGAATGGATAGAGAGATTTTCCGGACATACGGTATTAATTAACACATACGTTTTTATTTTCAAATACAAATAACATTTAATTATTACAGAACATTTATTATATAATAGCAATTTATTGACATAATAAATTATTTATTTAAATTAACATATTTAAATATTATAATTTTAAATTACTATTATTGAAACCATTACTTACGAAAGCAATTATTTAGCCTTTTTATATAGCAATTTTCAAATGAATAATGTTATATTCGTGACGATCATTAATCATTTATTAAAAACTTATGTTACTTACATCCTTAGCAGAATTTTTATATATAAACCATTTATCATGTCGTTCAAATAAAATGGTTTAAAGTAAACTAATAAAAAAATAACATAAACTATTCGATACTCGTCGATTCAAGGCGTTGTGTTGTCGCAGAGAGAGTATTCGTACAATGTATTTTACTTAATGTAATAGCATTGATTATTATAATCAATGGTAATAGTCTACTAGTATATTTTTAACATGTAATAAATTATTTTATAAAACCAAATAAAACTTTTTATGAACAAAGTCGTGACGCAAAATATAATTTAAGTAAAGTGAAAATTGACAACAATAAAATACAACAATAAATAAGACCCGTGTTTACCACCACTG
The DNA here is from genome assembly GCA_030710515.1 of Abscondita cerata. Lineage (NCBI taxonomy): Eukaryota > Metazoa > Arthropoda > Insecta > Coleoptera > Lampyridae > Abscondita > Abscondita cerata. The sequence goes on along the minus strand of JALBCR010000539.1, from coordinate 165,444 downwards.
CAAATAACGCTCGGGGCTAGTTAAAACATTACTAAATTTGTACCAAAAATCAATTTAAAAAAATATTTTTTTTGGTATTACGGCATCATTTCAAAAGATTAATATATTTGCAAAATGAAAAACTGTTTTTGAAGTGCTTATACACTGCCGGGGAATTTTTTAAAACTTAATTTATATTCTTTACACGTAATTTGAATAAAACATGCATCATTCTAAACAGCAATCATTCGATTATGTCACAATTTATCAAAAATACAAATGCCCCGGGCCGTTTGGACTGCGTTGAAGTTTGCGAGTATGAAGTTACTTTTTTGTAAAATCTTTTTCAAAGCAGTAATTTGGAATTAAATTTTGTCAAATTTGGGTTTGTATTGTGTGTTGTCTACCTCCTGTACAGAATAGCCTTAACGGATATTTTAAAAAACAAATGTGATTTAAAAAGCTGTTTGAAGAAGGTTCTAATACTGAGCAGAAAGGAAAATTTCCTAGAACTGAAGGTTTAGAAATTGACCGAGTAATTTACAATTGGTTTTGTAAAGGTATGAATAAAAATATCTCTATATCTGGACCTTTAATAAAAGAGAAAGCATTGGAAGTTGAGGAAAATTTAAAAATGACGGATTTTAAAGCTTCAAATGGGTGTCTTGAGAAATTTTGTCAAAGACATAACATAACCTTTAAAACAATTTGCGGGGAGTCAGTTTATCTAGGAGTAACTTAAGATACGTTTTTAATTTACAAAGATCATTTAGAAAAATTCAACCAAAAAATGAAAAGAAGAAATAATTTTATTTAAAAATTAGCTGGAACATTAGTTTATTCTACAGCAGAATATTGTGCTCCTGTCTGGTTGAATAGTTATCGTAGACAAAAATGTTGAGTATATAAGGTGGTTTTAGTGATACTTTGCAGTCCTGCAAACCGTGAAGTAATCAAATGATGATCGCCACATCACTCTTTTGTTAGTGATTTATGTAATCACGATAGGTTGTGATTCGGTTGTAGATTGTTAAAGATACATCATCTGATTTAGATAGTGATAGTGTGTGGCGATGTTGTCAGCTTATGTTGCGCTGTGTTTGGTGTGCTTGTGATGACGTGCTAGTTTTGTTTGTCTGCCACCGTTTGAAATAGCGCAGAAAACATTAGCATTGCGCTACTGTGTTAGTGAGACTATCATTATGATGTTTTATTCTCCGATTGTGTGCCGGTTGAGGTATTTGTTGCAGCACCTAGATGATTTTTAGCTGGTTCGTGTTGAGCAAATGAAAAACTACTTTAGAATCTTAGCTTAAAGCGGGAATCCCGTCCGCGTTACCAATTGATAGATCATTAGAAAAATATATGCATAGGGAAGATATGTTTATTTACACAGGGCGATCAGACTACATTGTTGTAGTGAGTATATGATATGGTAAAAAATCACTGACTGTTTATTTTTGTTGTGGTTTGCATTATCTATTTAACTTATAAGTGTTGCGATTTCTCATGTTAATGTAAGAAATCCGAACCTAATTTGCATTAAAGCAACTTATGGTAAGCATTTACATAAGTCGATCCTTCGATTATTATAACCAACTAAGTGTTGGCAAAAATAACAACCTCTAATAGCCTGCTGTAAATTCGCAAGTTTGCAATGCAATATTTTTTTAAACTTTCGTTCAAGCATTGATTATAGAAGGTATATAATCAATGGTTCCAGTTACACTACACTAATGAGCACCAATAAGACAAAACGCGTGTCAGTAAGTGCTCTTGGTTATTCTGCATTATTTAACGTGGTCATTTACAATAAAAATTTAGTTTTTGTAAAGTTTTTATGTAGCGTGAGGCACGTTTTTTATTTAGGTTAATTTTCCTACTCGCAGCTAATCCATAAATTTAGAAAAAACTTCTATAAACTACTCGTAAAATCAATGTTCAAAAATGTTTCTCTAAGAAATACAATAATTTGGCTTGTCACAATTACAACTTAATGTAATTTATATTCGTAATATGCACGCTACAAAATCAAATATATTTTTTTAACTCTAGCTTTTTATATAGGTATTATTCATTTTATGCAACAAATCTAATTAAGTTAATATTTGTAACGTAAACTTTGCGTATGTCTAGTTTTCTATAGAACATTACAAATAACAAAAGACACGCATTAGTAAGGAGGGCAATCAAATAAATGACGTAATATTGATTTATACAAAAACTATATTGAACTCCTACATTTACTTAAATATTAGATACATTTTATTGACCCAATATTTTTATTAAACGAAGTTACGTTGAATTATGTGGTCAGCGTGAAATAAAGTTTTCAAAAAAGATATACACGTCTATCTATCAATATTCACCGGAAAAAATATGTACTTGACGTAAAATGTTTCCGGATGAGCAATAGACCCTTCATAAATAAAAGTTGCTTAAAAAACGTTTGAAAGTCTAGATATAGAACATTTTTGCATGGAATCGATATTATTTACTACCAAACGTATTTATTTTAATTGTTAATTTTCAATTTCTTTTAGATAAATAAAATTAAGTTATTTAATGCACATGCATACGTATTTTTGTCTAAAGAGAAAAAGTGTAATCGATTATTTGAAGTTTTGTAAACTTTCATTAACGAATATAAATATAAGATAATTTAAGCTTTAAAGAGTTTTGTATGTTCGTAAACTTTATGTATATACGAGTTAAGTTGGAAAGCAAATTCTCGTTAAAACAAAATACTAAACTAAAGTTAGAAAAGTAGGATGTCCTAATTTTTCTTCTCTCTTACATGTTTTTTATTTGATAAAACTCTTAGAAAATTATTAATTTATTAATTAAAATGTTAGTAATAACTATGGCACAATTATTATCAAGATATATTTCAATTTTTTAATTTAATAAATTTTGAAAACAACTTAAGAGAAGAGTCACAGAGTGAAATAAAAAACAATAGTTAATTTGAGTAGTTCTCCAATGTGTCAATCTAAGGGTTGAAGTGAAGTTATTTGAACTTTGGCCTCTTCATTTAACAAAAGTCCTGTGAAAAATGTGTGCTAAAATAGGAGTAAGAACATAAAGTGAATAAACAGCACTAGGAAATTTCAGAACTAAGGGTCAGTATTTAAGTTGTGGAACTAAATTATCGACTGCAAAACAACCTCCGCGAAATATGCAACTCCTCGACTACAAAACTAACCAAGTTTAATAGACTCTCTTAAAAAAAATATTCTCCAAGGTTTAGCAGGAATTACCATCGATGAAATTCGCAAATTATTGAAACATATAAAAGATCTGCCACCATGTTCAAAAGCGTCAACATTGGAAGACCAGGGTTGATTAAAGCTCAAATTTTGTAGTTAAATAATCGTAAAATGGCATAAAGATGAAATAAAGCAATAAAAACGTGACGAAACAAACCTACAAATATTTAGGCTAAGGAACAATATTATTTGAAATTATTTTGTCAAGCAAAAGGATGTGTAAGGGGCCAGTAGAATATTATTGATAAACCGATTAGTAAAAAATCTAGTATCTCTAATGAAAAGATCTGAACTACTAATAAAACTTTTATTAAACAGAGGTTGACATAGCAGATGAATTTAATAATTATTTTTTATGTACCCCAAAAATTATAATATGAGTTGGATTAGTAACTCTTTTTCTAATTATAACAGATCAACAAACTATGACAATAAATTTAGATATGCATCAAATAATACTTCAATTTTTCTTGAACCAACTGAGAAATTCGAAATTTGTAAAATGATTTAATTCCTTAAAAAAAGAAAAATCGGTTGGAGTAGATGCATCTGTGTTAAATAATTACAATACTATCGGTTTCAAAAAGCAAGACATTTAAGTTTAGATGGTTATACTTTTTTTATTTGGCAATTGATTGTTTTGAAAGTTCGCCAGTATGTATATTGTATATTTCTACTAGCGGTCAATAAATGTCAAAATTGTAGGTGAACTTCTTTTATAAATAATTTATAAAAGGGCTGTGATTATGCATTTTACACGAGAAAAGTTTGAAGACGTGTAACTTCATTATTTTTAAATTGAAATACATGAAATTTAAAACAGTAATACATCTATTCCAAATTACCGAGTTTATAATTTCAAATACTCCTAAAGTTTTCAAATTTTGATAAGAACTGATTTTTTATCAGTACCTGCTAATTTTTTTAAAATGCATTTTTTCTGTTTCGACTGAACCAAATTGTATATATATATATATAGATAAAATCTCAGAATGACCCATTCCCTACCACTATTTAAAGTGTCTAGGATTTTACCATTTCGATGTTTATTTCTTAATAAAATAATAAAAAACTTTCTGATTGAACTTAGAGAGTCCGGTGTTAAAATTATAAAAATACGATCAGGTAGAGGGAGAAACTCCTACAAAGTTAAATTGCCAAAGCCAAGAATTGAAAAATCTGAAATAACGAATTTGTGTATTAAAATAATTTAAAAAAACCATTTAGAGGAATTTCAGGGACACCAATGACAATGATTTGCGTAATCAATTTAGTTCATTACAAAAATAACTAAAATATAACATTTTAAATGCCCATACAGCTTATTTGAATAAAATATAGATAGATCTAAGTTCAAACCCTAAAAAAGTTTCGAAATTACATCAATTCTAAAAAAAAGAGCCAAATATGATGTGTTACAACTGAAATTGTAAATGCTTCTCACTGTAAATAACCTGTCTGTACCAATGTCTTTGCTTACTCAAAGTTCTATTCTCCTACTATTCCTGTGGTAATTATTAAAAATGTTTTTGAAAATTCTATATTTAAGACTTTAAAAATTATTAAACTCTCATTTACTGCTGATGGTGTTCCAACCTTCATACTTAAAGACTGTGCTACAATTTTTAGAATACCATTATCTATTCTATTCAATCTTTGCCTTTCTACTAATTCTTTCTCTTAGTTTGGAAAGATTCTAAAGGGGTGCCGGTGTTTAAGAAAGGTGATCAGTCACATATTGAAAATTACAGAATTGTTATCTACTATTATTAATAACTTCAACAAAGTTTTTGAAATGCTTTTATATGATTTTTTATCCGGATATATCTAATGTTTTATCACAGATAAACAACATGGATTTATTGAAAGTCGGTCCACAGTTTCAAACTTAACCAGCATTAATAGTACAGGCAAATTGTCAAAAATAAACAAAAAAATTGCTAAGTAGCTGATAATTTCTACAGAGCTTTGAAAATGTATATCTTTCAAGAAACGGATGAGTCCTAACCCCAAAGGGTGTGCTAAAGTAGCAAAGCTTAACCCTTTGCGGCAGAGCGGATCCCTAAGAAACCCATATTTAAATAATATAATTCTGTGACTATTTTTCATGTAAATCACTTTCAAATAACAAAATACAATACCATTATTTTCTTTCTGCTAAGAATATTTCAAAAATAAATAAACAAATTCAAAAATGCTAAACAGCTTTTAAATGATCCCTGCTGCACACTGATCGCCAATTTCCTTCGCTTTATGGCAATTTATCTTCTTGTTGCCTATTATCCCCAAACTAAGAGACATTATTTCTTCGCCTGTAGTGAAAGGGCTGTGTGTGGTTAACCAGTTATCAATTTTTTCAATATCAGCACCATTCCTTTTTATGCGGGAGATTTTCTTGACTCAATATGTTGTTCAGATGAGCCACTACCGCTGATAAAAAATTCTTCCAGTGCTTCACAAATGTTGTGAAGAGTAGGACCAGCAACAACGTGAGCTGTGAGAATATCATCTGTAAACCCTCAATGGATTACGCCACCTTTGACTTTGAAACCTTTGTTGGCAGTTTGTTTAATACACATATCAGTCCAGGTTCCAGAAAAAAAGTTGTTATTGCGCCTTATCGTAAATAATCCATATCTAACAAATTTGTTATTCTCGGTTATGGATATTTTCTCTTTTAACTTAGCCACACTCTGCGGATAAATTTGACACAATTTGGAGTATGGAAAATGCCCACTGGCGTGGAAATAAGGGATCATTAACTTTATAGTATATAGGTGTTTTTCCCAGTCTCCAGTCCTTTCAGCTTCGATGAATTTTTTCAGCAAGGTTACCATATTGAAGTATTGTACCCACAACTTTGCAGTAGACTATTCTCCTCCAATTTGTCCAAGCGTTGTTTTAATTTTTCCGCAATGCTGTATAGTGAGTCTATTTTTTCGAGCGTTTTTGTTTCTAAAGGGTCTTCTTTAAAATTCGAAAATACGGCTGTGATAGCACTACATTCTTCGTCACTAAAATTTATATCATTTAATATACATTTTCCAAGAGACAATTGCACCAATAAATGTCCCCTAATAGCTCTAGCATAAGCGTGTCCTGTTAACATTTTGTCTACTGAATTGGGTGCGTAGATAGTAGATAGTAATTCTTTTAATCCACTACCCTTTATTATAAAACCAATGCAGCTCAGAAATGACATTGCCAAATGATATCCTCCAAGTCTGATTTTAACATTATTACGTAATTCCGAGTCCGGATCCGCAGAAAGCACAATGACAACAGCAGTCATGTACAAGAGTTGATCAAAAGTGACAAACATAGTCTGAATTTGCATTTCCTTTAATTTTTCACCGCCTTCATTTGAGACGTGTAAACCGTATTGTAATCACTTGGTGGAGCTATTATAAACGGCAGTAATTGTATTTTTGTCTGATCAACAGTTTTGTTACATGTAATTGTTTCCATATATCCTTGCCAACCAGCAACATTTTTGAATTTTTTTAATTTTCCGTACATCCAAAGTACGTCATACACATTTGGAACTTTATCGTATTTTTTAGAAGGAAACAGATCATTTAAATTCTTAAAAAGAAGATTCTTTAATCTCATGCCGTCTTTTTTTTTCAAATACATGAAGTTCAACGATACCTTGTTTATCTTTAACTTAATAACATCTGAAGAGTACGTTATAGAAGTAGTCGGGGTTATGCATTTGATACCAGCCATGTTATGAAACGTATTGTAACCATCAATAACTTTAAAATCGCAGTTATCAAAAACAAATTGGCAGAATGCTCTAGGCTCAATTATTTCTGGTCGAGGCATTATTAGTGATGCTTCTAGGGTTTGCACCTCATTGTAACTCAAGCAAATGCCGAGCTTGGATAGCATTTGCACTAAATTTTTGGAACCCATGTTTTTATAAATAAATGACGCAATACTTAGTTGTAAAGGAAATGGAAGGAACGGGGCTTAACTGCACATATAGAATGTCCTATTGTGACACACTTTTTTTTAGTACCTGTGAATTAGATTTTCTTTCATCCATGATGACTTTTTCTAAAAAAAAACATTATGGAAGCAGGAACGCAGTCTTCAATATTACTTAAAAATTCGGTGCTCTGAGGATAAGAATTGTTCTCATAAATACAATCGGCGATGTCAGATTTCTGCTGCATTTTTAACAATTCTCAGTTTTTCTTCAGCTTCATCGACTTTTCGTGAAGCATACTAGTTGTCACTTAAAATAGCATGACCAATATTTCTAAAACAGACAGTGGGAGTTTTTTTACGGTTCACTGTTATAATTATGTCATCTCCATATTTTTCTTTCAATTTAGGTTTTATAGTCGTTTCATGCGGTACATAACCTTCGATTTGATTTATTAAATCTTGTAATGAGAACTGACAACCGTCGCTATTTTCTAAATAATTATAAATGGATTCCATAGCAAATGTAACACGTTCTGACGAGGGGCGGCCAGATGTTATACTTTTGTCTCTTTTTACTAAAAAGAATGGTACGTAGCATTGATCGTGATATGCAGCTTTTTCTGCTACTAAATCCATTGCGTTACTTATACGGCCCTTGACGTCTCGTCCCCATTTGTCATTCCTCTCATCAGCTCGTTTCATAATGCTATTTTTGGTACTTACATTGGCGACAATAGTGACTAACATTCTTCTGTTTACCGGTAATTTTTTCTGTTTTTCTGTACAAAACAAGCAGGTATTTTGAAAATCAAAAGATGATTCAGATCTTAATATTTGTTTTGTTGGTGATTTTCTTGACATAGATGCTTCTTCACTGCATTTTCTCTTCTTCGCCGCTTTAATGTTGTTTAGTCTTGTATACTCTTTCCTACAATTTCTGTGGACAACTACCGAATCTTTTCCGACGAAAAACTGGTGTTTACCATCTTTTCGTCCTTTGCTGCAATTTCATAACATTTATATGGTTTCTACACTAACCGTTACAGCATCATCCAAAATGTTTTCACTCATTTCGAAAGTGTTATGCACATACACACTACCCCACAGAATGTTCAAAAAACAAAATAATAATTGTTAATTGTCAACTTCTTCGAATACTGCTTAAACAAAATATCTCACAACATACGGTATTGTACACAGCTGTTTACAACACAACTAACCGTCCGCACACGGTCGAGCCGGCGACCGTTGGAACGTTGGTGCGCGCGTATGCCTTTGTGCCTGGATTTTGGGTCGAGCACACAATTTTATGCTCGGGACTTATTGGATTCTTCAAAAGAATGTGTTTATGTATGAGTATTGAAAGTTTCAGACACTTAGCAATTTTGTTGTTTATTTGACGATTTTCGGCTGAATTTGCCTGTACTATACCCAATTTATTGCAGAATCTATAAATAATGTTATCTAACCGATGTCATATACACTGACTTTTGAAAGATATTTGTCAGACTTGATCACAGTATTTTGTTAAAAAACTTAGTTGTTTTGGATTCCCTACCAATTTGATTATATATTTATTAATGATGTTGTGGAATATCTGAGTGTGGATTGTTTACTTTATGCGAATGAACTTACAATTTTTAAATTTATAGATAATTTTGATGATGGCAACTTACTTCAAGAGAATCTTTCAGCTCTTAATGAGTGGAGCGTTTTAAATAGAATACCTTTAAACGTCGTTAAATGTAATGTCATGTCTTTTTCCTGGAATGTAACTCTTCTGATTTTTTATTATACTATTAATTCGTTCTTCTCAATAGACCCAATAATTTCCATGACTTATGGATTATATATGATAAAGAATTGAGTTTTTTTGATTTGTTTACGTTCTTTTTTTGTGTATGCATTGTTTTTATATTTGTATATGGGTTTTTCCGGTTGAATAGTAAAAAATAAATTAAAAAAATATGGCGAATTGTAATGTACTTCGCTGATACAAAAAGAACTGGTTGATTTTAGAACCGCTTCTTTAAATAGATGACCCTGTATAGATAACTTAATATCATTGTATCATTAATAACAAAATATAATCATAGAATATTAGATCTCTTTTCCACCAAGACCACTACTAGCTAATACACAGAGAAAACAAAATAATAACCCTAAGAGTAGATATTGTAACAAGATATAATGGTAACTTCCCGTACATGTCTTCTAAAGAGGTACTTAATATTTGTATTTATCTATTTCTTACGGAAATAAATTAATTATTTACTTACTTATGGGTTTTCCTATAAAGTCATTGTTAGACTCATAACACCAAGAATATCACAAAAACTAGATTTCTTTCTGTCTTGAAAGCATAGTGAATTTTATTCCAAAAATGTAAATAATATTCTTCTTCAAAAAATATCTAAAATTTTATAGATCTATAACTCTTGCTTATACAGGGTGATTCAGGTTTTACTAGAATAACTTCAGGTATCGATAGAACTAACCGAAATAATGGAGCCAAAATTTGAATTTTTTTCAGTCCTTTTACTAACTTTTTTTTCTTGATATGTCGCTTAGTTTTCGAGATATTCTACAAAATTCTTCACACAGTAAAACACTATCATGTTTTTAATGGCAAGAACAAAGAACATTTATTAATAAAAGTATATTTTTAAAATTGCAACAACAAACTTACAATAAATTCTCAAAATGCATTCCTCCATTCTCAATACATTTCAAATCAATGTATTAACCGCTGCTTCAATTGTAATGGGATCATTTTTAAGATGTTACAGGCGTTCTGTATTTTTATCATTTATTTATTGCGAGTGTTTATTAGTGTTACATAAACTATATCCTTAACTTGACCCCAAAACATAATAATCCAGAATATTTAAGTCAGGTGAACGTACAGACCAAACCACCGGCCCCTCACCGGGAATTCAATTTTGACGGTTGTCGCTTAAACATTCTATCCATCGGCGAGAATAATTTTTATCTAACCAATGCCGCACTTGCCGTCTACAGTGTGTAGGAGCACCGTCTAATTGCATCCAACTTTCTTTACCTAAATTTAGTGGAACGTCTTCAAGAACTTCAGGAAGAAAGTTTTCCCAAAAATTATGGAACATATTGGTATTTAAGCAAAGAGGAAGAAAATGTGGTCCACACTGATTGTTACTTATAACGCCAATTCATACATTTGCACTAAACTCGTGCTGAAATAAAGATTGCCTAATACACCTAGGATTTTCGTGATCTCATACACGGAAATTATGATAGTTCACGACTCCAGCTCTCGTGAAATTAGACTCATCTGCCCACAAAACATTGCGCCGAAAATGTAGATTTATTTAGACAGACTCTAAAATTAATCTACAAAATGTAAGTGTCTTTTAGCATCTTTAAGTACCAAACTTTGGACAAGCTGCAAATAGAAGGGTTTTTGGTGATCTTGCTTAAGACGTCTAAAAACGTTAGATTAGCATACACCGAGATGTCGGGCTACTCGACGTGTACTCATTGTTCTATCAATGTTGAAGACTTAAAGATTTTTGTTGTTATCTCTTTGCCGACCAATGCGATTTTGGTTATTACTTATTAGGAACACGAAATCTATGTACACGAAAACAACGATAAACTTGTACAAAAATGTGGGAGTGTTGCAAAATCACAAACATAATGCATGTCGGTGTATTCGGCGTTTGTAAAAGTTCTGGGCATTTTTTGCTCAATAACCTTCACAACTAACGTCACAAATAAGGCATGCTGCTATTTAAGTAACATTTTTCCAACGCAGCTGAGATATGTCCGGGATATTGTAGAATATCTCGGAAACTAAGCGACATATCAAAAAAGATTAAGATCAAAAAAAGTTAGTAATCGGACGGAACGTATTGCAAAGAATACTAATTTTCCAGTAGCGTGCGACAAAAAAGTTTTTTAAGGTTCAGTGCAGTTACACCCACAAAAACAACACCCTGTGTAGCAATTATTTTAAATATTTTCACACATGTCAGTTACGTTGCCCTTAGCATCTAACCAAACACTTGCGTATTTAGATCCTCTGGCTTACGAGCAATAAAATGAAAACCAAAAAATAATTCAAACTTTGACGCCATTTTACTCTAAGCGGAAGCATTTTTGGAGTATAGTTTACAATATAAACTATCATTATTTTAGTTAGTTTTATCGTTACTGAAGTTATTCTACTAAAACCTGAATCACCGTGTATACGACCGGGTTTAAATATAAAACCCACAGATATATAATATATAACGTAATAAAAACACCAAATGATACATCAAAAATAAACCATGTATTAAACACAAAAACGTTTTAACTTTTTTAAATTAGCAGTGCATGAGTTCCACAACACAAAATTACTTTGTGGTTGAATTAGACGCACAGTATGACGTGTCGTTTTTGCCATGGCGTTCAAGTTTATCGAATTTATTCTAACTTTCTGTGTATTGTAATTGAGCAAAACTGTGTGAAATGATTACACTTGCTATCATTATTATTTACTATTTTGAATGTAGTAGGTTTTTGTATTGATTTATTTCAAGAGTTAACGCATGGAGCATTTGAGCTGTAAATAAAACTTACTGTACCGTGTTGCAACGATCATTGTATTTCTGATTTATTAGTTGCATTATACGTTATATTAACTTACATCGTTTCAATAAAATGGATTCCAATTTTGTTTACTTTAATAAGATATGAGAATTACGTGACACTAATAATTTTAACATCTCCAAGAATATAAATTACTTACAAAAACGGTTATTAAAATTATTGATTGTTAAATTGTTGAAAATTGTATTATGTATAACTTTTGTTTGAACTATTTTTTTCTAAAGCGCATTTGGACTTTTTCTCTTTGTAGACCAATATTAATATCTGGACGATGTAGAGCTCTGCTCAAAAACACTTGCATAAGTCTATAGTAATAAACGTACAGTTAATTATTTTATAATTATTTTTACGTTTTAAAAATAAACTCATAATAGATTTAAGCATTAGAAAATCCGAATACTACGCAAAGCTCTTTCATAGCTGCGGTAACCGCTCAGCGGATCAATGGCGTCTAATAAACAAGATCTTGGGCAAGAAAAACAAGTAATTACTAAAATCGTTCTTAATAATGGTCATGTACTAGTGCATAGTCAGGATATTGCAAACAAATTTAACAACTACTTTTCTGAAACTCAGTTCACTTACCAAAATTTAGGTCGATCGGATAACCTTTTTAACAATCTTCAAAGACAAAATCATTCAATGTTTCTAGGGCCTGTGGATAGTAATGAAGTCAAATATACAGTTTCTAGTATGCAAAGTAAAAAGTCTTCCGGAATTGACAACATTAATGTAATTCTCTTAAAAAAAATTATCCACGTCATATCGGAGCCACTGGCAAAAATAATTAACATAAGTTTTAACACAGGAATATTTCCTACTGATTTGAAGAAATCAATTGTGGTCCCTATATTCAAAGGTGGGAATCCTGATTCAATTGAACAGTACAGACCTATTGCACTTCTATCTATTTTCTCCAAAATATTCGAAAAACTTTTGAAAACAAGATTTCTCAGCTTTCTTGAATCTAAAAACTTCTTTTCGACTAAACAGTTTGGCTTTAAAAAGGAAAAACACTGAAGATGCTATTGCAAAATTGATGCACATAGTTTATACTAGTCTGAACTCCAACAACAAAGTCTCATGTTTGTTCATAGATTTTAAAAGCCTTTGACTTAGTTCGACACGATTATTTATTAGCAAAATTGCAGTTAGCTGGTATTAGGGGTATTGTACTTAATTGGTTTCAAACATTTTTGGAAAATAGGCAACAGCAAGTGCGTATCAAAGACTGTCTAAGTGACATGAAATTAATTAACATTGGTGTTCCGCAGGGTTCTGTTCTCTCTGCAGAACTGTTCTCTTTTTTTATAAATGACCTTTTGAAGGAATCTTTTCGTGGTGAAATCATAGCGTTTGCCGATGACATTGTCCTTTCTTACACTTCAGAAAGTTGGGAAACGCTCATCTATGATTTAGCATTATTGAGTAGTTGGTGTTCAAAAAATGCAATGGTAGTAAATGTCTCAAAAACAAAAATTCTAAACTTTGATTTAACTGGATTTAGCTTTGATAACCATTTTAATTTTCACAATCAGTGTTTGAATTTACAAAACTGCAACTGCGAAATAATTCAGGAAGTAAAAGAAATAAAATACCTAGGAATTATACTAGATAGCAAAATTACATGGAGAAACCATATAAATAAATTGCACGCTGATATTAGAAAATCAATCCCAACGTTTTATTTTTTAAGAAATATGTGTGATTCTAAGTGCTTGAGAATGTTATATTTTGCTCTAATTAATTCACGTCTGCAGTATGGGACTGAATTCTGGGGAGGTACATATGATACACTTATAAATAAGGTATTTACAACACAAAAGTATTTTGTTAGGATAATGTCCCGTAAACACAAACGAGAACATACGAACAAACTTTTTAAACAATTGTACATTCTTCCCATAAGAAATCTCTTTATTTTCAAAGTTCTAAGGGCATTCTTTAAAAGGAGTGGTAATCGTGGAACAGAAAATTTATTCTATGAAACACGAAGCTCTTTACATCGTACATTTCGAAGACCTAAAGTGAAAAAGTCCTTTTTGCAAAAACATTTCTGTACCTTGGACCAAAATGTTTTAATCTCCTTCCTGACAATATAAAACAGACAAACAATTTTAGACTATTCTCAAAAAAAGTAAAAGACTGGATTATTCACATTGATGACCTCCATTGCTTATTGTCTACAATCTCTTAACGTTCACACCTGGTTTAATTATATGTTTATCACTAATATTTAACAAAAATACACGCCGCAGGAGCCGCCTATATTTACCCTATGATTTAATGGAAGAATAAACCAAATTAAGTTTTAATTTTATGTGAGAAATTGAAATAACCATCACTTACTGGCAAAAGATGGTTATTTATATTTCCATGCTATTTATTTATATGTAGAACTTTGTGTATAAATTTTTTGTGGAAATAAATTACATTACATTACAATTTTATCTTCTTTTACTATATAAAAATAAGTCAGGTTTTCCTTCTGACGCTATAACTACAGAACGCACAAACCGATTTCCACGGTTTTGCATTCGTTGGAAAGGTCTCGGGCTCCGTAAAGTTTATAGCAAAGAAAATTCAGGAAAAATGTCAACAGAAAAACGGGAAAATCTTTTTTCACATACAGCGCCATCTCTGATACATAGCATGTACTACAAACCAATATATTAAGTAGATGGCGCCGGTGCGTCTCAATGACAATTAACAAGTCGCAAGACCAATCGCTTAGTGTTTGCGGGATAAATTTAGAAAATCATTGTTTTTCACATGGGCAGTTATACGTTGCGAGTTAGAAACCATCCGCTTTGTTTGTGTTAACGTCAGACCAAAAAACAAAAAATGTGGTTTACCAAAGTGCACTTCAATGAAACGGATAATTTGCGGACACGTATAACGCTTCGATTCAGTATTTACTTTCGATTCACTTTCATTTACTTAGAAGTTTAACTAAATAACACTTCATTTTTGTAATCGAAATAAATTCATTACTGTTGTGAAATAAAATAAAATTTTTTCTTTTTGAATATAAAACAAAAAAAAATTTTCTTCATCTTTTAATCACCAAACGAAATAATACATAAAGCAGAAGCCATCTGGTGGCGAAACGGAGTTCGCCGGGTTTGCTAGAGTCCATTCGTTCAGAGATTCCGTGTACAAAATCTTAATAATCTTAAACTACCACGTGCGATTGCGACGTGTGACAAAAATACCTTAAAAATATTGCACTACGTAAATCGTAACAATAAACACGAACATAGTCCTAAATTAAATTAAATAATTAATAATGTTGATAGAACTTAACTTAATAACTTAACATACACAATAGACTTTTCTGGCTTTTCTCTCCCTTATTATGACAGATACCAAAAAAATTCATAAAGCAAAATTATACCGTAACACACAAGCTAACAGATGATGTTTTTAAAAGTATGGCTTATCGTTCAACTTTCTGAGATAAAATAAATTTTATTTTTCTTCAAAACAGTTAGGCCCCCTAGTGGTCAATTTACAAACTTCAAAATAATTTTCAAACATTTCTATTGTCTTCTTTATTTATAAGGATTTTTCCCTCAAATCTCTAGGATTTACCATTTTCGAGATATAGCCCCTGCGTACCCTTATCGGGACACCCTGTATATCACCGTTAACTTTATTCAAAATGATTTTTCTGTTTTAGAACTAAATGTACTTTGCAAACAAAATATTGTTATGAATGTAAGCTTTCGCGGCTGTTGTCACTAAGATTATTATCTTCCGGGTTGAGCCGTGTTTCGCTAACCATGCTGTTAACTTCTTCAGAAGTTACTCTAAAGACTGATGTTGTTGTCTTCTGCTCCTCGTTATATACCTATGTTCCGTTACGGTTGGTTGAGGTCAATTAGTGACGGGTGGTTGGTTTTCGATGGTTGGTTGATCTTCTGTTTGGTATCGACTAATTTTGTGGCGACATTTGTTTTCTTTGTTTTTGTGAAGAGTTAGATTCCACGTGTTGCTTAATCGGTAACCATCTTCTCGATTGAAGTTGTTTTTGTTTTTCATAATTTCTAAGGATTCTCTGATTATCCTTGGATAGTAGTTGTTAGTCCTTGATAGAACTTTAGCTTCCTCGAAGTTGATGATGTGTTTTTCTTTTTCGTGTAGATGTTCTGCGATTGCTGATTTATCTACCGCTCTGGACTTGGCGTCTCGGTGATGTTCTTTTAATCTACATTTTATGTTGCGTCCCGTTTGACCAATGTAGACCTTTCCACATGAACAATCAATTTGGTAGACCCCTTTTGTTAAGAGTTTCGGCAGGTTATCTTTATTAGAAGGTAGTAGTTGCTGGATTTTTCTAACCGTTCCAAACCTGACACCGATATTCTTCTTCTCCAATGATTTTCTTAATTTGTCAGTTACTCCACCAATGAATGGCAAACGAGCCATTTATTTAGCTCTGTGCAATAAAGTTTTGATTAGAGACCGCTTCTGCTGTGGATGATGGTGTGATGTGGTATGGAGGTATCGGTCGGTGTGTGTCTTTTTACGATATACACTATGAGCCAACTTGTTGTTATCCCCTCGTTTCACTAGAACATCCAGGAAGGGAAGCTCCTTATTCTCTTCTGTCTCCATAGTAAACTTGATCTTTTCGTGCTGAGTGTTGAGGTGGTTAAGAAATACAGTAAGTGCTTCTTTCCCATGAGGCCATATGACAAAGGTATCGTCCACGTATCTGAACCAGCATTTTGGTTTCTGTTTGCTGGATTGAATGGCTTCTTGCTCGAATGCTTCCATAAAGATATTCGCAATAACCGGTGATAATGGTGATCCCATGGCTGCACCTGATTTTTGTTCGTAGAAATCTCCGTTCCATAGAAAGTAAGTTGTATTCAGACATATTCTTGCTAGCTCTGGTATGTCTTCTCTTAACCCATGGGTTGTGCACAGTTGTTTTATGATGTTATGTGTATCGTCGACTGGTACGTTAGTGAATAGCGATTCTACATCAAAACTAACTAGTATATCGTCATTGGTTACTTCCAGAGTCATCAGTAATTTGACGAAGTGTTCGGAGTTCTTTACAAAAGATTCAGTTCTTCCCACGTACGGTTGTAGAAACTTAGCCACGTAACGGGCCAGTTCATAAGTTGGAGATCCACATGTGCTGACAATTGGCCTTAGGGTGTTATCAAATTTGTGAATTTTTGGTAATCCGTATAGTCTAGGTGGTCTGGTCCCGGAAGGTAGCAGTTGACGTTGTTGATCGACTGGTATAGCTGAATGTTTGATTGCAACTCTCGTTTGTTTTTCAATTTTGTTGGTTGGATCTCCTTTTAACTTGGTGTAAAGTTGTGAATCCAGTAGCAATTTGATTTTCATTTTGTAGTCTTCGGTGTTCATGACTACTGTAACGTTGCCTTTATCTGCGCGAGTGATGTTCCTACGTGGAGCTTTGGAACGTTGTAAAATCCGACAAGTCTCGTGGCGTATTTCCTCTGCTTCTTCAACTGGAAGCTTTCTGATGACACTTTCCACTTCTGCTATTATTTCTTCTGTGGGTATCTTGCTTGGAGCAATGGCGTAGTTCATCCCTTTTGACAAAATTGATATGCAGTCTTCGGTGAGTGGGTAGTCCGACAAGTTTACAACTGTTTTGTTTTCGTCCAATTTATAACTGGTTTGCTGGTGCTTGGTACTTAATTTCTCAAACTTCTTGATATGCCTGTTAGTGGTTGATTGTAGGTGGTATTCCCCATGTTCGTAGCTGATGCGATCTATGGTGTTCCATGTTTCTTTATCCAGTATACTGCTCAGTTGTAGATGTAGCTGGTATAGTTCTGTTGACGTTATATGCAGTTGATGGTAAGTATAACGTACTCTTTCTCAGTGAGTGCCTTCTCACTACGTTCGATGATTCTTCTTGCACGATTTGTTGCGATATGATGGCGAATTTTCACAAAAGTAGGCGTCACCTCCTGGTCTCGGCATCGTCGTAGATATGCTAATGAGGATAGCAGTTGATTCTTCTTCTTCCGTAACTTATCCAGTTTCCTGGTTTTATGGTAGATATCCTCCCCGTAGAGGCGTCTAATGTATGAATGTAAGCTTTCGCGGCTGTTGTCACTAAGATTATTATCTTCCGGGTTGAGCCGTGTTCGTCCTTCTTTCCTACGTTCTCTGCTTGACGTTTTGCTAACCATGCTGTTAGCTTCTTCAGAAGTTACTCTAAAGACTGATGTTGTTGTCTTCTGCTCTTCGTTATATACCTATGTTCCGTTACGGTTAGTTAATGTTGATCAGTGACGGGTAGTTGGTTTTCGATGGTTGGTTGATCTTCTGTTTGGTATCGACTAATTTTGTGGCGACATTTGTTTTCTTTGTTTTTGTGAAAAGTTAGTTTCCACGTGTTGCTTAATCGGTAACCATCTTCTTGATTGAAGTTGTTTTTGTTTTTCATAATTTCTAAGGATTCTCTGATTATCCTTGTATAGTAGTTGTTAGTCCTTGATAGAACTTTAGCTTCCTCGAAGTTGATGATGTGTTTTCCTTTTTCGTGTAGATGTTCTGCGATTGCTGATTTATCTACCGCTCTGGACTTGGCGTCTCGGTGATGTTCTTTTAATCTACATTAGATGGCTTTACCGTCGAATCGCGACGAGATTTCTAAGTTTTCCCTTCCTTTAGTGGTTTGAGGTCAAAGTTACGGCATTGTTACAAGATACTGCATTGATTATAAAATTAGTTACCGTAATTTTTGTGACAGTGAGTAAATATAAATATAATACGTTAGTTGCACAAATAATAAAAAGAAGAACGTAGACGCCGTATACATACGTTTTTTTAAAATTTTCCAACAAAAAATGTAACGCGTACAAGGGAGTAGCAATAAAAATTGTGAAAAAATTGGTATTGCGGTTGTGGATATTGACACTGTAGGAAATAAGTTCCAGAAATTATTATAAACGATGAATGTAAATTATTAAATAAAAATTCAATGCCTGTAAAATTTGAGAAAAAAGGTAAAAGTCCTTTAACAACTTTTTTTATTTGTTATTGGAAGTTGTCATTAAAAAGGTACTAAAAGTTTTGTGTGAAATTAATTTTGGAAAGAATATTTAAAATTAAATACAATTGACTCAGAATATGTTTTATCAGTTAAGTTATGTTATTTTTTTTCTTAGAATTAACTTGGGCATCTAAGCAAATTACAACCGAGAGTGTCCTTCTTGATTCAAAAAACATTTTGGCAGATTCATCTTTTCCAACTGAGTCTGAACGGAACAAATTGTTTTTGTAAATAATAACCACAATTACATAGAAATACATAAAAGTTATGTTTTTATAATAATTCGTGTTGATGCCAATAATTTTTATTTCTTACAAACTAAATTGTAGTTTTATTAAAGTTTGAATCAAAATTCAAAAATAAATTCGTGGCAAGATAAATTAGTTGAGTTCACATTTTTATTTGTTATTGTGCACGTGCAAGTTACTCTTTTTGCGATAAGAACAACCGGTTTTGAAAACTGCTGAGTTTGATTTTTGAATCATTCTTGAATGTAGACACCGATGTTGCATTTTTGCGATGCAGTTACAAAATCAATGGTTACAGTATTAATCGTTCGTGGCAGCACTTTACAATCTAACAGTTTGGTGAACTAAGGTGAAAGGGGCTTGTGGGAGATGTAGTTATGAAAAAAACATTAAAGCTTGCGTATCTTTCCAAAGTTTATAATCAATGAAATAACTTTCATTTACATTTAGTTTAGTTAATTCTAATTTTATATAATATATTGATAAATAAATATATAAAATATAGAGTGTTTGAAGAAACTTGATTTAATAAACTTTTTTTAAATTTAGTAAATTTATTGGTGCAGGTTCAAAAAGCTCAAAATCTTATTAAAACGTCAGCCATAAAAAAATGCTATCAAAGCAAATATTTCAGTTATGATTTCTTGTGCAATGCTGTTAATTTTTTTTCTACTTTTATTTAAAATAATAAAAATCAATAAAAATTGATGTGTTTAATATAGGCCACAATTTACAAACATAGGGTGCAATTAATGGACTTTCGATGGTAAGGTTGGGTTGTAATTTACTAAAACCGATTAATATTCTCTCGTTTTGCATAAAAACCATAAGTTATGTTTTTTGAATAAAAACATAATTGCGTAAGAATAATATCTAAATGCGAAAAATTAAATTCCGTATCTTGCTTATACAGAGGTAAAAAAAACTTTATCCTTAAGATTAACATAGATAAATCAATAAATAACGATAAACTTAGAATGGCGCAATGTATTAAATTGTTATTAGTTAATGTTTATTTTTAGACAAGGAGAACAATTCTTGTCATTTTCTCTCGCAGTTTTTAATTAAATCAATTGTGTAAGTCCTTTTACCGTGGTATATTGCATTACTTCTCAGAAGAAGGCAGATGCAAGTAATTTTCACTTCAATGATGGAATCTTTTGGTGTTTATAGTCAAATAATTTAATTTTTCCAATAAGCTTAAGGAAACTTTCAATATTATATAATTTATGTTTTTACTTTTTCTTAGGTTTATGGTTAAATGTGTATTGTTTTATTAAACAAACAATTATTTTATTATTACGGTTGTGATTTTTTTAATTATTATGTTTTTGGAATTGCTAATGTTTGTATGAAATAAGTCGGGGGGGAATTTTGTATTTTAAAAGTTCAATGAGAATATAGAGAAACTCAATTTGTTTTTGCTGTAACTTGTCAGTAAAGACGGAAAAAGTTAACCAAAAAATAAAAATTTTTATTTTTTGCCTCTATAAAAAATTCAATTTAATCCCCAACTAATATTCAAAAAAATAATAACATTTTCGTCAAAAACTATTCACGTGATGGACATATTGACTTACATAATTACAAACAATTAACCACTCATCATACATTTTATCTATTTTAACTCAAATTTTACTTTTACTGAAATTTACGCTTTATACAAAAATAATTACCGACAACCAAAGTTTTTGTTCATTAAAATAGAGTAACAAAACTAAAAAAAGAAACTTGACTTATATTGTACGTAGTGGATATAACAACTTCCAAATTAATAACTTCGAGGTTAAATAAAGCAGCGTACTAAGTACTTAGTTTAATTGCTAAGACCGAACTTAGTGGAAATGCAAAATAATTGTTCTTATTATTACTTTTTTTTAGCAAATTCTACTACTGTTTTAATTAAATTAGTACGATGTTACAAATATTAAGAAAACATTCAAAGCACGTATTCAAAAGTTTTTCTAATATAAAATTGAACCTACCTCGTCATCAAAATTGTCGTGATCCATTTCTCAATAATCTGTGTAAACTGGATTCTAGGTCAATGTTCAGCTAATCCCATGCATAATAATTTTGGTATTTTTCCGTTGCCAGTTTATTTATTTGTATTGTGTGCATTTTAAAAACCATTAAAGTATTTTCTCGTTAACTCTTGGTAGTTTTCATTGCAATTACTTTTTATGTACAGTTGCTTGAAGCAATAGCAGTCATCCTCTAAGCACACATATTCTTATTAATCCTTCTATACGTTATTGCTTTATACACTATTATCAGCTATTTATTGTTATATTATTAGTTGTAAGTAGATAGTATAAGTGCTTTCCAAGTAATCCTAGAACAAATAAAAATATGTTAGTGTGTGGTACCAGCATTTAATAAAAACAAAGAAGATCTTAAAATTTACGTTTTTATATGAAAATTATTTTTTGGTGATTACAGCTTTTTTGTGGAACACTCATCCGTACACAAAAAAGGTTCTATTGCTTTTACAATCACTTTGTGGTGGTTTCTGTTATCGCATTACTTCGTTTAATACACGGTTGCTTTAGCTTAGCAGGTCAATAAATTACAACTGGTTCACTGCGCTAGATGAAGGCTGTACAAAATTAAAAGTTGATACATTTTTAATTGACCGTAATGTAGGTTTTATGATATAAAAATATATAAAACCTATATTAAGGAAAGAAGACTCCATTTTGTGTTATTAGTAAAACTACTGCAAACATCTTAGATCAAAAAATGATAAAGACGGAAATATATTAGATTGTTTTCTCGCATTGATTTATACAAAACTAGAACTTTATTGTTAATACATTGGTTATTCTAAATTCTATTAAACTTTAATTATCTTGCATAGTTGTTCCAAAACGTTTTTGTTACAATTATTCTATATCAGTGACGTAATTGGAGTGTTAGAATAAGTCATAATGCATTGTTTTATGTAAAAATAAATTGGTAGAAAATGGCAAAATAAAAAATAATATAATTTTAACAGAAAATATGTGCTAGAGAAACATCAATAATGTACATTTCATAACAAAAAAGGAAGATAACAAAACGTTTTTAAACCCAAAAATAAGAAATAGTTTGTTTTACAAGTTGAATATAAAAAAAATAATCTAAAATTTAAGTGGTTAAATCAAACTTTTTCAATTTGTAGACACCCCTTTAGATACTATGTCAAATGTGATTTGCTAGATATTAGTGTTTTCGAAGCAAAGATTTTATACACAACAAATTTTTTTGTAAAACTCATAAATATTTTTCTATATAATGTCAGTTCAAGCAGAGACATGATCTCGCCTTCAAAGTGAGTAAGAATATTAAGGTGTACACAACCAGCGTCTCAACTCCAAATTGATAAATACCGCAGAAGTTTCGATGGTGCTTAGAAATGGCAATCACAGCAACCGATTGTCATGGACAAAAGTAAAACACCTAATCTGAAGTTTAAGTTGGGGAATCAAGCTGTATAGAATGATTCTTCTCTTGCTTAGAAGAAGAAGAAACACAGTACTAGAGTTCTTTGTCGTTGTGATATACTCCTTGAGAGGGTTATCATGATTTAAAAAATCTATTTTGTAGAATTTGAAATCGGATACAAGTGTCTTATATTATTCATAAATACAAAATAAATGCTTGGTCACGATAATGGTCTTATTTTTCTTAATCTCCTTTTGTAACAAATCCTAAAACAACATAAAAGTCCAAAAATTATCTATCGTTAATAGCTGGTAGCTTATGAACTTGCGCCATAACACTATAATCTATGTGCTTCGATTAATTGAGATTGAAAAACTATTTCTGTATTTCTAATAGTGATTAAAATAGAAACAATAAAGTTCTTTCTAAAAAAATCACAAAAGGTTTTAAATAAGATCCATTGATTTTGTAACCGAAGAAATCCACAGAAGAATAAATTTAATAGTGAAAACAAGAAAATAGAGTTTTTGGAGTAAACTACGACTTGTTGGTTTACGTATTAACGTCTACTTAATGTAGACGGACTATAGCATGTTAAGAACGACATTAAAGCATCACTACAATAAAAGATTTCACAATATGACAGATTAACTGCTTTTTGAAAAACGAGTCTTGAGTTGTCTTTGTTTTCCATAACCACTAAGAAGGGGCCTCTTAGATTCAATTCAAAATAGATAAAAATGTTTGGAAAAAATTTCTCCATTAAGGTTAAAGATGTTATGTTAGCAGATTCAGAAACGTATATGTCACGTAGCTTTACGATTATAGACAATGGATTTTTGTTAATATGCTGAATTTAAGTAGAATTACAACAAACTGTATTTGTCTTATAAAAATGTGGAATGGACATAACAGTCATTTGGGAATAAACAGCCTGTAAAAAAGATGGTGAAGCGGGCAGGTCAACAGACCGATACTAATAAAATATAAGAAGGGATAGCTAAATTTGAAAAATTACCTAATTTAGAGTCGTATAAAAGACATAGTATAAGACGCACATTAAAACCAAAGGAGATCTTGGATTAAGTTAAAATTCAGAAACAGATGGCATTCTCATATAGTCACTGAAAAAAAATATCAAATGAGTGAGAAAGCAAAAACACTGAAGTAACAATAAATGAAGCAAATATAGTTACATCTATTAACAACTTATTCAAGATTTTTGTTTTATATAATTTGTTGTTCCATTAGTGTTTTATAGAATTCATAAAATATTTAAATTTTGTATGCTAATTTAGAAGATTGTCAAGTTCAAATGTTAAATTTCATAGTTTAAGGTTCAACTTTTATGAAAAAAAGGTGATTTTGATTTTTTTTACAATAGACATCTAATCGATGCAATTTAAAAGTTAATGTAAATCAGACAGTGTATATGACATTAAGAACTTCTTCTACTAGCACGGCTACATTTGGAAAACTTTTGAATTCTCTCTTTGGCTAGAATTAAACAAGAGAATCAAAGATCGGTCAGCGATGCAATTTCTAGTTCCGTTTTTCAACATATTTTTAAAGCATGGTTACGCTGAGTTGTGAAAATTAGAAAACATGGAGAAAGAGTATGCAAGTAATCAATAAGTTTAGAGCGTTAGCTTTTAGAGATTTAATTAAATAATAATCAGTTTGAATACATGTCGTGGAGAGTAAATGATTTAATTGTAGTTTATCGTTTTTGGCGCTTGTGCTTGTTCAAAGACTTCAGAAAACAATTCAGTAAAATCCCTGGAAACAATAAACTGAAAACTAGTAAAAATTGTTAAAAGTTGTTAAAATATTATCATTTATTTGACAGTGCCCGCATGAAAGCGACTTTTCCTAGCATCAAAAATTTGTCCACATTAGACAGAAAAACGTCTTGGCAAGCAGACAATCAACATACGAAAGCGGAACAAAATCCGTCGAACCGTTCTCGAGTTAATCCCAATAAACAATATTTTTTTGTAAAGTTTGACGCCCTCTGGCGCCCTTATGATACGCTTTTGGTTATATGTAAATTTGTGTCAAGAACCTCTGGTAAAGCCATGTACACACCTTTCAGAAACACCCTGTATACAGGGTTATTCAATTTGGACGCTCACCATTGGGATCTCAGAAACGGTGAGAGATAGAACGTTGGTTAAATTGGGGCGAAGTTGAAGATTTTTGTGCTTGTTAATATTTACAAAAGAAATTTGACTTAACCGTTTTGTTTTTTAGCTACTGTAAAAATTAGAAAAATGGGTTTTTTCGTTTTTGGTTATAACTTTTTTGTTTTTAAAAGTTTTTGAAATTTGTAAAGACTTTCCTGTAGCAGGTTTTATGCTAAAAACGATAGTAAAGTTATAATTGTCATAAGACGTTTCAATTTTTAAGAATCATCATCAGGTTCATTTTTTCTTATGGACGTCATAATCAATTGTTTTATATTTAGAACGATTTTAACAATGTACCACATGATATACTTTTATTTGTAGAAACATCTATTATTAATAAGGTGTCAGTATGCTTTGAAAACAATTGAAACAAAAGAGTAACCTTTTGTGTTTACTTGTCCATAAGGTTGTCTACTTGTATTGTGATTAAAGTTCTGTATTTCTGTATTTCCATCATAATGGCGTTCTCAAATTCAGAACAACGTGATATGTTGAGAATATTTTCCGAGCACGTAATAATTCGGTTATTGCAAGCCGTAATTATTTTGAAACGTTTTCCGAACGCCGACAACCTCATAGAACAAATTTTTTAAGATTAGATAGAAATCTTGTTTAATATGTTTCTTTTAAAAAGCCAAGTCGACACTATGGTCGAAGATTAGAAGACGAAGATTTACAAAATATCCTACAGCAGGTATATCTTTATTCAATAGTTTAATATGAAAATTATTACAATATCTATAGGTAAATGATAACCCAACGACATCAACTAATAACATAGCTCAGAATTTAAATTTGCCTCAAACAACAATATAGCGTACTTTACATAATAACAAATACAAACCGTACAAGATTCACGTATCTCAAACGCTTCACGCAGGTGATAATATTCGTCGTTTAAATTTTTGTAATTGGTTTATTGCGCAAACTACACATGATGCACAGTTTGTAAATAAGATTATTTGGTCTGATGAGTGTCAATTTACCAATGTAGGCATGTTCAATCGAAAGAATGAGCATTACTGGGACACCGAAAATCCTCGCCGCTTTAGAGAGATCAGAAATCAAACACGCTTCCATTTGAACGTCTGGGCTGGAATATTAGGTGATCGTATTTTGGGTCCATTTATTTACAATGAAACATTGAATGGAGAACGATATTTACAGTTTCTCAACACTCAGTTTTTTGATTATTTGGACGATATTCCTTTAATACAAAGAAGAACGCTATGGTTCCAACAAGACGGTGCACCACCACATAACACTAATTTAGTACGCCAATTTCTAAATCAACATTTTTCACAACAATGGATAGGTAACCGAGGAGCAGTAGAATGGCCCGCAAGATCTCCTGACTTGTCTTGTTTAGATTTCTTCTTGTGGGGATATATCAAAGATAAAATTTATAAAACAGAAAGTAATAATATTGATGAACTAAGAATTAAGATTGTTAACATATTTGCATCAATACGCAGGCGAGATATACAAAGAACGGTAGATAGGATTGGATACAGAGCGAACCTTTGTATGCAAGAAAATGGTTTTCAATTTGAGCATTTACTGTAAATATTTTATTGTAGTTTTGCGTTTGATGCTTTAATTGGTTTTACTTTGTGTTATTTTGTTTGTTGATATTAGATAAGTATGTTTAATTTAATTTTTTAGTCTACAATTGACTACATCTTAAAATACATTTTTATTTCAATTGTTTTTCAAATCAATAATAATAATAGATGTTTTTACAAATAAAAGTATATTATGTGGTACATTGTTGAAATCGCCAGAAAACAATTTATCTAAATATAAAACAATTGATTATGACGTCCGTAAGAAAAAATGAACCTGATGATGGTTCTGAAAAATCAAAACGTCTTATGACAATTATAACTTTACTATCGTTTTTAGATAAAAATCTGCTACAGGAAAGTTTTTACAGATTTCAAAAACTTTTAAAAACAAAAAAGTTATAACCAAAAAACGAAAAACACATTTTTCTAATTTTTTACAGTAGCTAAAAAACAAAAATGGTTAAGTTAAATTTCTTTTGTGAATATTAACAAGCACCAAAATCTTCAAACCTAGTTTAACCAACCTTCTATCTCTTACCGTTTCTGAGATCCCAATGGTGAGCGTCCAAATTGAATAACCCTGTATATCAACGCAAATGAACTAAATGAATAAACGGATAAATTGAGGACAGAAATCAATCTAAAACTAGAAAGAGACAAAAGAATAAAGCAAGATTGGAAAACGTATAGAATATTAAAAGACTTAATTAATATGGAAATTAATATCTCTTAAGTCAGTGGTAATATATGGAGCAGATATCTGAATTAGGAAACAAACTAGAAATACTTCATCAAAGACCGAGAGAGAGAAAAGAATAATAGGAATATCATTGGGAGACCGATAAGAGTAAGATATGGATAAGAAAAATAATAAAAGTAGATGACGTCATGAAAAGAGCAGCGTCACCAAAGTAAAAATAGATTGAACGTGTAGTCAGAACAAGAACAAATAAAAACAATTAGTTAATTAAAAGGAGAAAAGTAAAAGGTATGAAAACTCCAGATGAGATAAAGTGACGTTGATCAAAATAAAAAAATTGGAAGAACATGATGGAGGCCTATATCCAGAGGATAAAAAATCACTAAAGAAAGGGAAGAAGAAGACTGAGATCGTGCTTAACATTGGTCATAACTTAATTTATAAACAAATATACAATAAAATTTGAAAATTGTAATCTAATATATGATCAACTTAGAAAAGTTTAAATTAAGGAAATAACAAGAAATAATTGCAGCCCAATCTAAGAAGACGATTTTTTGTGACTACCGCTATTTCTCATATTGTTTCATTTAGGATGCAAATCCGAGCAAGCTTTAAGTGTTGTAATTTACTTTAAAAACGGGGTTTTTGTATAACTAGAACTCGCTTATATACAGGGTGACGGCCATTTCATTGACACTGACACTATTGCGATTTCGGAAACGGCCAGAGATAGAAAGTCGGTGAAATTGGAGAAAATGTGTCTATTAAGAGTAGAAATCTGATGTAATTTTATTTTTACTTGAAACATTTTCTCGTATCTTCAATAATAAATGCAATATTTAACTTTTTGGAAAAAGTGCTATTTTAGTTTTTAATTAATATCTAGTAAGTTGTGACTTTATCGGGAAAAGTAAAATTATATTCTATTTCTACTCCTAAATAGACCCCTTTTCTCCAATTTAACGGATTCTCTATCTCTGTAGATTTCCTATAGCAATTGCATTATATTAGTTTTCTCCGTTTATCTGTCATTTTTCTAGAATAGATGAGGTAGCTTCCTTTGACCCTATAAATATAAAAGACAGCTATTTACAGTGACGACTTGTCATAACCAATAAAATACTTTCACATTTAGTACTCACAATAAAACATTAGCATGTATTTTTGTATAAATCAACGTAAAAAATTGAAATAGAATGCATTTTTGACAAACTTGTTAATGAGAGATGGGTTTGTTTAAACAATTTACTTATCTCCACTGCTACAAAAGTAGATTCTTTGACTATTATCGCCAACCATGCGTTGGCAAAAAAACAATCTTGAATCGCCAGCTGTAAATTTGCTACAGATTGTACAAGGTTATTTACTATAAATTACCCACCTTTATTATTTTGAATATAACGAAGTTCTGCTCTATTGTAAATCATTTGGGTAATTGAATTAATGAAATGTCAATTATCAAACAAAACATTTGTCATTTAAATGGTATAGGTACACATTACGATGACCGATGATGTAACCAATCAGTAGGGTACAACCCCCACTTAGATTATTGTTAGTGAGGGCATTTTTTGTTTGTTTAGTGAATAAGCAGAAAACAGTTTGTAACAAGTCATAAGGAAATAAACACGTGTTGAACCAGGTTCGTTATTTTTTTATACATCAATATCACCCTAGTGTGTCACGAAAGTAATGAATCAGAAAAAAAATCTCTTCAAACATGTAATAATATACAGGGTGTTACAATTAAAAAATACATCATATTTTTGTTTTGCCCTGTAAACGGCGAGTAACTGAATTATTGATCGCATTTTAAGAAAATTTAGTTACTACAGCGCACAGAAGCAAACATTGAACCCAGAAAATATCCCAACTAAATTTAAAAATTGATAGTGGGAATGCAATCCACCAATCACAATACAAGTTGCCGTAGAAGTATACTCGCCGACGAAAGTTTGTTTGTTGTTGTTTTCGCTACTCACGAGCTTGTTTGTTTGTTTTCTTCTTATTTGTTTCTCTGAGTGTACTAACTTAGAGCACAGAGACATTATACTCGCCCACCAGGTTGCATGTTTGCTTCTGTACTGTACCATACAACTTCTATGCACAATTTTTTTTTCTACGAGCAATAATAACGATATTAAAAGGGTAGGTAATTTATAGTTAATAACCTTGTACAATTGCACCCAAACACCAAGAGTCACTCGACAACTGTTCCGTCCTTTTGGGATTCTTGTTTTATTGCTTTTTATATTAATTTAATTCAGAAATTAATTTTGGATTGTAATACCGCATTCTGCTTAACATTTAAACCACGAAAGTGTGCATGCGCATTTCTCCCGTATTTAAATATTATTATAAACGTAACAGTTACCACGCTTTTCTTTATTTGTTAATTTGTTGTGATTATAGTGCACAATGTATGAGTTTTACTATTTGTTTTGTTAAATTTCCTCAAAAATATCTCAACAAAAATAGTTGACGCTAAACCATTTTGCTAATTATAAACACAAAAAATTGATTTAAAAGGTGCTATTTTCATTACATTATCGGTTTCAGTGCTATTAATATTCACAGTGCTTGTCACAAAATATTACGGTTTTTAGAAAATGTGAATCTTAAAGTTTTACGTATAAACTTATTTAAGAAAATGCAATAGTCAATAGTAACAACCATATATTTTCGACAACTATGACATAAATTTATGTATTGAATTTACGTATCTCGTTGGTGTCGAACTAAACGAGTATCTCTTAATTCTGTAATCTCAGCTATAAGCTCCTCAATAACAGATTAAAAACTGTTTGATATCAAATTGTCAGTTAAAATTAAATAATAAACATTATTTTTTAATTAAAGGTCTGAACATAAAGAATACTTGTAAAAGATGCCTTTCATAAATCGGTTTCGGTTTACAAATTTCGAATAAAAATAATAATAAATGAATTATTAAGAAATGGTATTACTTATGAGCGCCAGACAAGATTTAACTTTTTAGACAACTTTTGATACAGTTTAAGGGAATTTTATTTGATTTATAGGTAATAGCTAATTTTAACATTTACTATTTCAAAATTTGTTCTGTTAATTTTTTTCAGATTTAAACAAAGTTCTACTTTTAGTAATTCTCTAAATGTCAGTCTTTAAATGTTAAAACACACGGATAATAAGAAAGATTAATAAAAAGTGCATATGTAACGTCTTTAGTTATTAACAACTTGCTTTGACGTAGAGCTTTCTTTATGTAAAACGAGATCAAAGTATTGTTAATGTTTGCTAGTGTTCCAGGAATGAAGGAATTTGCAAGGATTTCTGTAGAATGAAAATATTCTTACAATTTTAGATTTTCTGACTAATGTCTAAAGAAATTCCTTGGCACAGTAAAACATGTTTTTATATAATAATGATAAAAATCTTTTTGGTAATATTCAATGTGTACTATGCTATTATTTGTTAATTTTTTGTGTCTTTATTATATCATTGATGATGTTTGAAGGTGGTTTTTGAGACTATCTTAATAAAAATGAATCTGTGACGTAGCATGAGTTAATGGCTTTATAACCCGTAATATTTAACAAATCATTTTGAAGGTAAGATTGCAGAATATTAAAAGTATTATAAAAATTTTGGATATATACATTGCAAAATAGAGGAATAAAGAAAATTATATCTATCTGCGATTTCGTAGCTTTAATATGTATTATACGTGCTAACTAAACCTAGTTGTTTACCTTTCTAACCTTGCTAAGTTTTGAGTAATGAATTATTTAAATTGAACTCCCTAAATTCAGGGATAACTTGATTTTTTCAAGTGCCGTTGAACGTGGAATTTCAAAAGCATTCTAATGATAAGGTTGTAGGTCTTACGGATTTTTTAAGTGTATATTTAGGTGAAAACGGCACCACCACAATGCTCCTCCTTTTATCAGAAGTCAACTTTTGTAAAACTCTCAAAATTATTAAAAATGGGAAAAATGTGTAGAAAAAGATATCTTTCCAGATAATTGTAAAACATAATTTTTAAAGGCGTCTGGGTCTGGTTTCCATAAAATAAATAAACTGCATTTTTTATTTAACCTAGAAGCAAAAAGAACAATATGTGGCTCCCTAAATTATTTAGTTATTTCTTCAAAAGCAAAGTCTGCTAATTGCAATACTGTATTAGGGTTATTGATTCGTGATTCTTTATCGGGCCGAAAGTTATCTATTGAGGAAATATGCAAAACGAAAACCTATATATTTCTAGATTTAGACTAGTGCCAAATCTTTCTGGTTAAATTGTTTAATTTTGGAAATTGTATGCCACCCATTCGGTGTAAATGAGAAATAGCAGCAGTTTTTTCCACTCTTAATAAAATATCACAGTTAGTACAATTCTGAGCAAAACATTTTAACCCATAAAATACCGACAACAGTTTTAGGTAAATGTTCCGAAATAGACCAGAATCCATGATCTTTACAAAAAGTTAGTATATTATTTCTTCACCATAGGAAATTACACTTTATATCATCCGGCACTAGCATATCTTTGTTATAATTGAAATTATTTAGATTTAAGGCCAAAAATTTACATTTTTAATTTTTTTGTGGGACCATAACTATATTTAATAGCAGGACATATTGATATTAATAACCCTAAAAATTTAGCAAAATCTAATATTTTACATTTTTTTAATTTACTGAATTTTTTAGTTGTTTGTCTACTTTTAATCTTTTTTCTTCAGGAGGTTCCAGGCGCATATTCGAAGAATTAAGAATAAAACCCAAATATTTACAAACAGTTGTAGCTTCAGTGTTGCTTTTTTCTATTTAATTACAAACTCTCAGTGAGTTAACAAGGAAGTAGTAATCTTCAAGTTTTCTAAACATTGTTTGTAACTATTTCCATACAACAAGAAGTTATCTGGGTAGATAACTGAAGCGAACCCTTTTTGTCTTAAATAATTAACGACAGGTTTCATTATTTCATTCATTAAAGACATAAGGGGCTGTGCAAAGTCCAAAAAGTAAGCAAGTAGATTGGTAAGTAATGTTGTCAATAATAGATCGTAACAATTTTCTGCTGCCATTACTTACAGAAATAAAATAATTTGCGCCTTGTTGTACACATAAAGCAATTTTGAGACGTGAGCCTAATATCAGTTCTAACATCTTCAAGTTTAAAGTGTTCCATGGCAATTTATTGGTTTAAATGTTTTAAGTTTAAAATCGGTCTACTTGACCCATCAGGATTTGGTGTTAAAAAATATTAGAAATGAACTGGTTATCGATATTTAAACATTTTTCAATAACCCCTTTATGTAGCAAATTAGAGACGTGAAATAAAATGTTAATTTTTTTAATCACAACCCAATTAGGGGTGGCTAGAATAGTACCTACCTTATACTTAAATGGAATTTTATATCCTCTAACCCAGTTTAATAAGGTACGATCACTAGTTATTTCTAGTTAGGTAATTACAAAAACAAAAAAGCAAGTCTGCCAGGAGTATATCTTTCATCTAAAAGGTCCTCCGGAATGACGTTTGTGCTGACTTCGGCTGGGTTGCTTTTTGTAATTTTGTTTTGTCCGGTAATTTGATTGTGGGATAATTTTTTTGAGATTGGTAGGATTGTCCGCCCCGTCGAAGTACTTGATGTTGTTGGCGTGGCGGACCCAAGAAGTTTAAAGACGCCGGTCTACAGGTAGTTTTATTTGGAGATAAGAACTTTTTTTGAAAGTTTTTCCATCTCCTGGTTATTTTTTTGTCACGTAAATTATCCCCAAAATGAGGTTTGTAATAGAAGTTATTTCTAAAGTTGTAGTGGCGTTCGTATGTAAATTTGGTTTTATAAGAGCTCTTCTAATCAAACTTTTTAGTATTAGTAAGTAAATTTGAAGCATCTAAAAGAGGTTCCACAAGTTCCAGCTTACTTTGATATTGGGGATTCGTAAGCAGGGTTGTCAACACCTTGCCTATTGCCGAAAGACCAGCTCCAATTTGATGTTGTCCATTAGCCAGCCTGATGTCCTTATCGGTATGAGGTTTTAGCATACACCCCTTTGCTTCTACGTTTAGCAAAAGTGCGTTCAGGCAAAAGTTACAAAGCAAAAGATATTTTAAAATTAGCTGTCTTTTTACTTCCTGGTCTATGTCATTTTTTAAAATAGTTGACCAAGATTTTGCCAAGTTATGTTGAACCTTTGGTGTTTTTATTATATTCTCCGTAACAAGTTTATAGATATAATTCGGAAGCAAGACTACTTTTAGTTGCAAGGGTAGAGATAAATAAAAAATCGTTCGGGAAAATATTTACTCTGCCCTGCAGGTCTTGATTTTCGGTATCACCTGAACAGAAACAGGAGTACGTATTCCAAGAATATTAAAAACATGCAATAAGAATTAATTAAATAATTTTTAAGTTCGCAATGCCTTCTAAGTAAAATAGGGTATGTCGTCCGAAAAACCCAAAATCAAATATTGATATACATACATAGGTAGCCAAAAAGCAGTTTAAAAATGAAACTTGTTTCAAAACTAATTAGAAGTCCTCCGGACACGATACACAACTTAAGAACCAATTTACTTAAACCATAATGTAATTTGTGCGTAGTCTTCCTGATCCACATTTATAATTTCAGTAAAGGAATTCACAGAAGGATCAATGCTCTGAGAACGTTTCGCCCTTTCATGGATCCGAGAGGGACTTCTCCTATAATAGGAATTCGCATGCGGGGATCGCGAACGTTCTTTTCTATGTTCTTTGTAACGAGCATGGCGACCACCACTAGTTTACATTTTTGTAGTTTCTAACTTAGTTTTCTAATATTTTTCTCTTCCAGAAGACGATGAATCAGAATCTGAGATTCTGGAAGTATTAATCTCCATCGTAAACTACAGCTACAATGAAAGAAAAAGCACAAACGCGAACGTGACCAACAACACGAGAAACAACAATGAGGTTACATTTGCGCACGGTTGACGTGGTTTTCGTTTTTGCTCTAAAATACGTGACTTAACTTCACTAAAGATGACATACTACAGAGTGATGTAAAAGAAGTGGCGCTTAATATAATGAGGTATATTAGTAGCACAAAATTGGGCAAATAAAGAAGATATTAAAGTACATGGTAAATTTGGTTCTATATGACTTGTTCTGCAGTTTATTAATGATACGGTTTTATTTGGTAATACCTCTAATAAAAATAAGAACCATATGCAAACTTTTACTAAATCGATTTTTAACTTTCATATAATTTTCGCTCTTATTAGAAAATAGATTATTTCACCTTTGCTATCTAAAATTATAATATATTCTAAATTAATGCATGAATGTTCTCTAGAAGTTTTTTCTTTTTGTTTACACATTCAAATAAAAATATCGATATATTTTATGAAGGTTTTAGGTAGAAGTATTTCCACGACAGTCGACATCTTAAATTACTTGATGTTGTGAACTTTTTATCTTACCTCAACTAAGTACTTTAGTTTTCAAGTTAAATTACTGTTGGAAACTCTATTGTTTTCTACTTTTTGTACTATAGGATAAATTTCATAGTTTTCTTAGAAAATAAACAATACTAAAAAACTGAATTAGTAAATTTTAAATAATTTTATAGGGAAAAAACGATTAACAGTTACCTATTATTAACTATTTACTATTACAAATAATTTAAATTATGATTAACTTATAGGCAAATTGAAAATAAATTATTTTGTTAGAATAAACAAACACGTAATGATATTAATTAGAACCGTGTGTTTAATTAAACTTTGTGTAGTTTCCGAAATTTTAATAAAAATTACCGACCAAAAACTAAATAGTATGTAGTAAACTATAAGTTTTATTTTGTGTCTACAGTTACTGCAGCAGAGATACGAAAAGTAATGGTTTATGCTTTTAAACTCACATTTATATTCGTAAAGTAATTAAAATAAAAATATTAATTAAACTTTGTAATGTAATGTAAAGAAAGCAAATAAAAGTTTTTAATAGAAATATAAAAATCCCAAACTATTCTTCAGTTTTAATAATTAAACAACAATTTTTATTCTGGTACCAACATCAAGTTACTACCAACTTATAATCGTCCAGATAGCATAACAACTTTTTTGCATTTTCTGACCTAACTATCTACTCAACTAAAAAATACCTTGCTGTACGATTGTTGGCCTCGAAATTCCACGATTTTTGGTAAAAACCTTTTTTCGATAGCTCATTCCTGTGATCAAGA
Organism: Abscondita cerata; assembly: GCA_030710515.1. Lineage (NCBI taxonomy): Eukaryota > Metazoa > Arthropoda > Insecta > Coleoptera > Lampyridae > Abscondita > Abscondita cerata. Next base: position 130,226 of record JALBCR010000539.1, on the reverse strand, counting down.
AAGTCTGAAAAATCTATATCTGAAACAAACAAGCAAGCCTGCAAGTTAGTACGCGCGATAGCGTCTCACAGGAAGTATCTAGAATTTTGATTTTTTTACAGTAAGTTTGGTCTACTACAAGGAAGAGCTGATTAGAAATTGGGCATAGTACGACGCACCCTTCTTGTCCCAGCCCCGCCACAATTATGTCCAAAGCACGTTTTTGGAGGCAAATTATCTTACAATTTTTGTGTTTCATGACTCAAACCAATGTTGTTCCTCGTGACAACTCGCATCTTTTGCTACCGGTGGCATAGTACCTGCACTGCCAGAACATGTTGGATAACAAATTTTCTCCTCATTTTTTTTCTCTTTATTTTTTCTCTTAATTTTTTCTAGTAATTTTTTTTCTTTATTATTTTCTCTTCATTTTTTCTCCTATTTTTTTCTCCTATTTTTTTCTCTTAATTTTTTTCTCCAAGTTTTTTTAAATTTTTTTCTTCTAATTTTTTCTCCTCATTTTCTTTTTTCCTAATTTTTTCTCCGCCTTTTTATCTTTTAGTTTGTTTCTCCTAATTTAAAAAATTTTTTTTTCAATTTTATTTATTTTTGTTTTAGTTTTATTGTCATATCACTCTTAAATACCATATGTATTTGCTTACACGTTGCTACCAGCCTGGAAAGATGTCAGCCCTTTCTACTAGTTTATTTAATGGTTTTTACCTTGACTAAGTGCAGAATGGCAAAAATAAAACTATATTGATTTATTTGACTTAAAAATATTTGTGAATCACTTTTAATAGAATTTTATTCATTAAACTTTTCTATGCTTTTCTATGTATTTATTTGTAGAATTATAGGTTTTTGGGATAAATTTACATAAAATAAAGAAAAGAATGAAAATGAATTCACATAATTTAATAAATAGCAATAAAACTAGAGTTAAACAAAAAAACATAGAAAAATTAAATACAGAAATAGATAAATTATTAAACGAACAATAAAGTATAAAAAGGCAAAAGATAAATTTTATAATAACTTTTCATGGCCAACGTGATGAATGAAAATTATAAATTCAATATGATAACACAGTTATAAACAAAAGAAAGGATAACATGCTTTATAAAATTTAATTTTAATTTAATCATGAGCAGACTTACATGCAAAAAGTAATTATAGAGAAAGCCTATAAAATAAAGGATATAAAAAAATCCTGAATGTTTTAATAAAAAAAATTGATTTTTAATTATGTCATGTCAAATAAAAAATAAATAAATAGTGCTTATTTGTAACTACTTTAATAATGTTATACATTAACCCTCAGTCAAATAATTACTGTATTTATGCCAATCACAAATTAAATAAACTTGTCTGTTCATTTGCAGTAAATTTTAATTCTTTTTAAATTAATTAATAAGTATTCATTCCATTCTCTAAAATTATAACATCAAAAGTGTTTTTTAAATTGAATAAGTACATTTTTCAAATATTTTAAACAAAAAAAACCAACTGAAAAGAGTTTTATATTTTTAATTAACATTCTTAAAAAGGCAGGTATCAAAAACAAATATTAAAATTACTCACTTCTACTTTTTCGCTTCTTTTTATTAAAAATTTATATTTTAATTTGATTCTAATTTTAATGGTGAAATAAATGAAATTTTTTATTAGATTTAATTTTTGGTCCGAATAACAATACAAACTTTTTCTTTGTAAAAGTAAGATATTTAATGGTATTTAAAACAGTTTTACTTATTTTCAAAATTAGATCTGTTGTTATTATGTAGTTAGCATATTAACGAAAAATATTACTACTCTTATAAAAAAAATATATGATACCAAAGTCAATTTTAATGAAAATATTTATGATATTAAATTTTCAAATTGAAAATGCTATCTTGCTATTATGTAGTATATAAAATGCGCTTAAAGTTTTATCTATCAACTCCAAAGAGCATAACACACAAAAGAAAAATTTCGACTAGGAATTTGACTTGAAAGCATGTAAAAACTTTGTGATAAATATTCATGATGCAAGATTTTTCTTTCTGATTCTTTCGGTGAAATTTAACCATATTTCTTCGTACTTCACTGCTCTAACAATTTACAATTTTTTCGTATATAGAGCTTACGTGTACCTAAGGTAATATTAGCGATTTATGATACATTATGTATACAGTATTTAATTAATAATAATATTTGTAAGACTTTTAGTGTTTATGTATACATATGTATATTTAATTGTTTTATATGTCACGCAGGTTTACATTTATAACAACTTAATTTCTTAAATGTACTACTTTATTTTTACTTTTCCACAAAAGAAAATTTTTATGCAGTGTTTTTCGACATGCATTTTTATTCATGCCTTGGGAAATTGTTTACCGCTTTTTTAAATTTTGACGAGTGTGAAGTTAGATACAATATAATTAAATTTGTTTACATATTTACTAGATAAATCGGGTTACATTTTTTTTAATTTGTTTTTATCATAAAGAACTTTTATTTATAGCTTTTGTAATATTCTAGTTTTTATATATATAATTGTTTTAGCTACTTCTACTAACAATTAAAAAATCCATCCATATATACACGTCAAAGCTAAATTTTTTACTCTGACATATTCAGTTTGTACAATAGGTGGAAAATTTTAGACAATATCTTTAAAGTATAATATGTATCAAAATTAATTTAGCTTTGTACCAGTGTTACTTTAACTTTATTAAGCAAATTTCAAACTGTTGGAAGCCCATATAACAAAGTAAATATATTACGGGATCAAATGTAACATGTATGGCATAATATATTGTTTTAAAAGAGAATAATGCAATGAAGATGGTTGTATTAAATTATTTAGATGTATTACATAAAATTAATAATATGTAATGTAAACTATAAAAGTTTTAATTAACAGAAATACATTTTTATTATTTTAACTAATGTTTTTTTTTTGTTTCCTTTTGCTTATAGCAAAAGTTAAACGAACCCTTAAGCAGCTTAAATTTACCGTTTTATAGCAATTCTGTCACAATGTTCATAAATATGACAACGTTCATTTTTCTTTTTTAGTTTTATCTCTAAAACTATAATATAAATGTACGTTGTTTGATTTAGTTATGTTTAAAAAAACATTTTTAAATAAATACGTTTACTGTGTATAAATTTTTGATTAATTTTCAAAACAAAAACGCCAGTCGTAACAGTTTTGTTGATGTAGAACACAAATAATAAATATCAATTAGTTAGGAAAACTTACCGGTAGCTCTAATGTCGCTGAGTGGGTCGCGGGGATAATTTATACCGATATATCTGGCGCCACCTACGCAATTCTAGTAATAAGTTTTAAACCGTGGAATTCCCATAAAAAGAACAAACAAACATGTAAAACCAAGAACATATAAATACTGAGATTGTTATCTACACACAAAGTAAAATACTAATGGCCGGTTGCACCAACACAACTTAAACTTCAGCGATGCTTAAAAATAATTGTTACTATTGTTTTAACAGTTGTATCTAAGTTTTTAGAAGTCGCTTAAGTTTAAGAATGGTTTGGTGCTACCAGCCATAAGAGAGGATAACGAACAGAACAAATCTTCAATTAAGAAACAAATTAAAATAATCACTGTTATCAATTATCGCCGAACATCAATCGAGCCTATTAACATTTACGCCACTAGCTCTTATCACACAAAAGAAACAGTGATGTTTCTTGTACAAACCGCAAAGTTATTAAATAAATAATAAAAGCATGATATACGCGTATGATGCATTAACGATGAGGTAAACCAGTGTGATGCTACGATAAATGATTAACGAACTGCAATTACGCAATAATGTTTTCTTATTACCCTCTTTTAACAGGTTTACCACGAAGAAGGAGAAGAATGCGATACACAATTATACTTAACTGTTTATTTTGCCGGCGGCAGACGGTTCCCAAAATTAGTGTTCGCACACCTTACAGATTCAATAGAAATTCCGATGACATTCCTCAAGATGATCATCGGCGGAGTAAGCCCAATTAATAAATTAAGTTTCTTTGAACTTCTCTACATAATTTTTTACGAACAAAAATGTTGATTGGCTCCTGATCAACGAAATCGTTTATTGATTTATAAATCGCTTTATATAGTTTCCAAATGTTATCAAAATAGACTAATTTATAGTTCAAATCGTATCTTAAATATATGTAGTACATACATTAACATCAGCGTCAAAATTGTTTTAATTGCCTGAACCTAAATTATTAAGATTATATTTCTTTAAATTTCAGAACAAATTTAATGGTTTGATAGATAATTTAAAACTTCTAGAAGCAAATCTAGTTTTTAAAAGTAGTTAATAACACCACATAGCAAAATTAAAATTTTATTTAATTCCACTCAGAAATAACTAAATTTAATTACGGCAGAAAGGGTTAAAAATTAAAAATGGCGAAATACCTGCAAATTTTTATGTTGCAGAAAATGGCAATGTTTTTACTTCAATTTTAAATAACACAACCAATCCAATTACAAAAAATTTTTTGCAACTAATAACAGTAAAAAAATTGTATAGGAAAAAAAATTTTAAACTTTGACTTAAGCCTCATCAAAACTGATTGATTTAAATACTTAAGTTTAAACCAAATTATTATAGATCACCTAAATAAAGAAAAAAACAATTAGACATTCTGATATATTCTGTCACGAAAATGTGCCACTTACAATTACAAACAGAATAAAAAATTAAATTAAAACCATTAATGAAATTCCAATTTACAGAAGACCATATCGGTACCAGTTTATTTACAAAAACAAATTAAAATATTTGAAAATTCAAAAATTATTATTAGACAAATGCCAATATTTTACAGCTCTCTATGTAGCTAGTGAATTTTATAAACGAAAAAGACATAGAAAAAACTGCAATTACAACAGAAATTAGTTATTTAAAAATCTTTACAAATGCTCTTTGGTTTAAAAGGTGCTTCTATTACTTTTTAGACTTATTATGGACTAGTCCGAATTTTTTAGAAAAGAAGTTGCTTAATTATCTTGGTCACATAGTTACACCAGAAGAATTTAAGCCAAATGCAGGCAAAGTTACAGAAATGGTCTAACTCCAAAAACAACTAAGCAAACCCCCCCCCCCCCCCCCCCCCCCCCCCCCCCCCCCCCCCCCCCCCCCCCCCCCCCCCCCCCCCCCCCCCCCCCCCTCCCCCCCTCCCTCCCCCCCCCCCCCTCCCCCCTTCTCCCTCCCCTC